>CM053583.1:104398417-104427321 GCA_028627135.1 Pseudochirops cupreus | reverse complement strand
GAAGCAAGAAGAATGAGGAAGGTAAAAAAGACTGAACTAGCATCTCTGTAAAGTATGATAGCCTCAGGATCTGCTTTATGTTAAGATCTCTAGGGAAAATTCGATAACCAACTTTTCATAAGCTCGGAATACACACAACTCTTTACATTTAATTCTGTCTACAGTATGTGATTTTTAGAATGAGATTATTAGTTTATTTATTTATTTAGTTTTTTGATGGGCAATTGGGGGAAGGGACTTGCCCAAGGTCACATGGCTAATAAGTGTTAAGTGTCTGAGGCCAGATTTGAACTCAGGTCCTCCTGACTCCAGGGCCAGTGCTCTATTCACTGCACCACCTAGCCATCCCTATAAGTGTATTTATGATTCTGAACAGTGTTTTCCCCTTCTTGAATAGCATGGCATCAACAACAATGTTATTGCACTTAATACTATCAATATGACATTATTAGTAGTGCCATATTATTGAGATCCTTATGAGGCTATAAATACTGAACTTAATAATGTTCAGTAAAGAATGAATCAATTTCAAGATTCCTCTCTCCTCACTTTATCTGTTAGTCATTCTGGGAAGCAACTGACTTGTACCAGGCCAATATTTTTTACCTGAAATTCACTGTGATCATATGCATGTTAAGCATGTGTGTACATACCATTGTATCTATGTAGTCTCTCAAAAGGCTTAGTGCAGTTTTAAGCATTAATAGTTTAAAATTGCACTAAAACTTCTACAATACTATGTGCGTGTATATTATGTATATATATATATATTTATGCATACATACATACATACATATATATACCAATATTTCTTCACCAACCCTGATTCCCAGTAGATTATGCATTATGCTCATATAATACTCTTCTATTTTTTCTCTTTCTGAGACCATTTATTCTTCAAAGAATTCCACTGCAGGCAATCTCTCTCTCTCTCTCTCTCTCTCTCTCTCTCTCTCTCTCTCTCAAAACATTACTAGAATTGAAAATATATTTTTTTTATGATTTCTTACTGTGACTGTGTAATTTTCAATCTATCTTATGGGATAAGTAGTCTTTCCTGAGCTAGCTTCTTACCCTAATCATCATGTATAGCAATGCCCTGATGGGAAAAAGTCAATTCCCAAGCAACCAACTTACAAATGAAAATTTTAGAACCTAGTTCATTCATAATTTGGAGAATTTCAACATGGGTATTACAGAATAGATCTATCACAAAATTATGGCAAAGTAGTCCAAACTGACTTATTAAATGCTTCACTAAAATATTTTACTCACAAATAAGATTTTCAAGGAAAATATATTTCATATCAGAACTGGATCAGCATACCATCTCAGCATTTTTTATTTTCAATTAAAAAAACATTTAAAATGACATTTGGGAAGATGTAGAAAAATTACAGGCAGTAGTAAGGCTACACCAACTCCCCCCACCTCCCCACAAAGAAAGGAAAAGAAATATAATAAATTTCTTACAAGTCAGAAAACAAAACAAAAAAAAAACAGTTTTGTTATATAACATGCTTCTACAATTGCACTTAAAAATCTCTATGAAACATGTTATCAATTAATGACTATAAAAATATTCTAACATAATTTTTAGATGTTTTTCATTTTGTATTATCAGAATATCTGTACCAACCAGGCAGGAAAGAAAATAACCATGTTTTGAAATTATCTCATCCCAGTAGAGGGTACTTGGATAGGTCTCAAATTGAACACATTCTTTAATGGACCACTATGGAGTATCAATCCCTAAAATACCTAAAGGGAATTAAAGGCTGTTACTACCAAGGAAGAGTTTCTAAGCTTGTAGGATATGATGCAATATTTCTTCTATAACTTTATCAAAATGAGACTTTGTTATGCGACCTAAAACACATATTTATGATTTCTATGACAGAATGGCCATATTTGAATGTGGAAGAGACCTCAGTAACATACAGTCTAAGACAAACACCAAAATAATCCACTCCGTAACATCCCTGATAGCTGGCCACGTAACCTAAGCTTAAAGTCGTCTCTCAAGGAGGTCCATTATACCTTTAAACAGCTCAAAGTATTTAAGCTTTTCGGGACATCAAGCCTAAATTGACATTTTGTCGGTCTGCATCCTTTGCTCCTAGTCTTGTCCTCTGATGTCAAAGAACAAAAGTCTGATCCAAGGGTGAGAGACCTGTGCCCTTGAGGCTACATATGATCCTCTAGGTCAGTGTTTCTCAACCCTCCTAATGCTGCGACCCTTTAATACAGTTCCTCATGTTGTGGTGACGCCCAACCATAAAATTATTTTCGTTGCTACTTTATAACTGTAATTTTGCTACTGTTATGAATCTGATATGCAGGATGTATTTTCATTGTTACAAATTGAGCATAACCCACAGATCGAGAACCACTGCTCTAGGTCCTCAAGTGAGGTCCTTTGACTGAATCCAAACTTCATAAAACAAATCCCTGTAAAAAAGGATTTATTCTGCAAAACTTGGACTCAGTCAAAAGACTGCACCCAAGGACCTAGAAGACCACATGTAGCCTTGAGGATATAGGTTCCCCACCCCTGGACTCTAATCCTTCTTCCAGCTACTAGTCCAGGAATATCAGTGACCTTCATACCAATATTCTGCTTCTAAATTGGCCCTTTGAACTATCATGAAGGAAAGCAACTCTTGTGGTGAAGAGGGCTACTATTCTCACCAACTACAACTGATGATGCAGACAAGTCAGGTTCAGTGAAAAAGCAAGGCACCTCAAGGGAGCAATAGGAGATTATTTGTGCTAGGCAAGTCAAACCACACTGACTAAAACATCTCCTCAAATTCTGCTGTAGCAGCCCAAAAGTTCTATCAGACCATCAGTTCTGTTCCTAGTTCAGCCATTGCTGCCATTCTCCAAGGAACCACCCTTTGTGGAAAAAGGACTGCTGTCTTCAACACCAACCAACTACCAATTACTAACCATCAGTGTCAAACTGCCACTGATTGTCAGGTTAAGCCCAAGTCCCAAGAATGGGATCAAGTCTTTCTCTCTCCATTCCCCTGTCCCCATTCCACAAGAATACTAGTCATATTTCTAGACCTTGGCCAGGAAGCAATCCTTGTGGAGACGCTGAAAATGTCCTCCATAGGTGCTGTATACTCTGCCTTCTCAGTAGCAACAGTTATTAGACACTTAGAAGAAAGAAAATTTTGTCACCTAAGTCATAAGTACTGTTAAATGGTTCAACATCAGAAACCAATCTAGTTTTACTAACAACAATGATGTTAAAGAAAATGTACTATCACCTACCACTGTACCCTAACAATCACAAGGCCTTACCATCTGATTCAAGGCTGAACTATCCTATATATTATCTTCAAATAATAAAAATGTGAGCTCCTTGAGAGCACAGGTGAATTGATTCATTCATTCATTCGTTTATATCCAGCACATTGCTTCGCATGTAAGCATTTAACAAATGCTTTTTTTCTTGCATTCCTCCAAATACTTGAAGACAGCTAACATGCATGGTATTTTTTTCTTGTTTCTTCAATAAGGTCTCACAAAACATGGAATCAAGATTCTTCATTATCCTGTTTACTCTGTACACTCAACAGTTTGTCAACATCCTTCTACAATGGCAAAAGTGAGCATATTCTAGATGAAGTCTTTGAAAGACAGACAACAGTGTTACTACCATTCACCCTCCTATTCCTAGAAACTATTTCCCATTTACTAGAACCCAAAATTTGCACTGGCATTTTCAGCTTCCTTAGCACACTACTGACTCATACTAAGCTTGTAGTCCATTCAAATTACCCAGCCTCTTCCACAAAATCTATCATATGATCAGGTTACACTTTTGGAGGTTTTTTTTTTTGTACCCATTTAAACTTACTGAATTTCATTTTAGCAGATTCAGTTCAATATTCTAGCAAGACAAGATTTTATTTTTTGGATCCTGACTCTGTTTTCCAGTGTGCTAACTCTCTTTCCCAGTTTTGTGTCATCTGCAAGTTCAATAAGCATTCAATCTATGCCTTTGTTCAAGACACTGCTACAAATGTTAAGCAATACAGACCCCTATAGTACTCCATCAGAGACTGGTTTTTGTATTGCTGTTGAATCATTAACAATGACTAGTAGTCTGGTCATCGAACCAGTTCCAAATTTACCCAATTGTATCTCTTCCATATCACTCTACCTTCTCTAGAAGAATAGTACAAGACACTAAGTAAAGAATATCCAAAGCATTATGCTCATCTACTAGTTTATAAATCCTGGCAAAGAGAGGAAACGAAGAGAAATATCAATATATATGACTGATTCTCCATGAAGTCATACTGTCCTTTGGAGACTGCTTCCCTTTCTTCTTCTTTTTTTTTTAAATCAACCATGTCTTATACACTGTATTCTAGAAGTCTGCCAAGAAGCAAAGTCAAGATAACAGATTCTACAGACTGTTCCCTTCCCATTTGTGAAAATCAGGACAATATTTGTTATTCAACCTTGTGGTCTCTCTCTTGTTTTCCATGACTTTTCAGATATCATTGTCAATGATTTAGTCCATGCCCACTCGCTCAGGATCTCAAAATGTAATTCAGTGCCACCAAGTGACTTGAATTCAGAAATGGCAATTCTTATTATCTACTTACTTATCTTGGGCACTAATTCTCTATTAATAATTTTTGTTCTGTCACTTCTAATGCAAAGATCTTTCTCCTTGGTAGAGCAAACAGAATCAAAGTCAAAAATGAACAATTCTGCTTTCTCTTTTTTATCAGTTATCACTACTCTATCCACTCCTAGCAAAAGTTCTCTTTTGATTCTCTCTTTTTCCCATTTAGCATTGAAAAAAAAGTCTTTTCTGTTGTCCTTATATTCACTTTCCAGCCTATGGTCATTGGGAGCTTTAGCATTCCTGACACTATTTCTTTAGAATCATATCATGCCCTTATGTTAGTCCTTTGTTCCTCTGCTTTTCTTTGATATTTCATATATTTTAAAATCTCTAAGATGACAAATTACTATCACCATAAAGTTTAAAACAATCTCAAGTTACAAATTTTGGATATTCATGTAGGACTGTATATTTTATTCCACCTTTTCCATTAGACTTTTGCAAATTTATACTGAATATTATAATTAACATTTATATTAATTATATCTATATACATAAATTATATATTAATTAAATTTTAGGTTAATTAGAGCATCACATGGTTTTTATATATAATCACTTGTTTATAAGCATATATCTACACATAACTGGATATATAAACAAAGATGAATTTGAAAACAACCATTCACTTATACAATAACATTTCAGTTTGATTTTTATTTGAAATATCATGTATCAATATAATTTCTGCTTGATTCCTAAATAACATATTACTGTACATTAATACTATGAAGTCACACAGTTCAACGTGATTTCACCAATAGTTTAAAAGATCAATAATTCTATTAATTTGAGAACTCTTTCTACTACTATATTTGTTTCTTCTTATATTGCCATGTTTAAATAATTCATCATGTCGGGGCCAACCTGCTGGTTCTAAGCCTCACTAAATAAACTCAGCACTTTGGATCTTTGAAGATGCAGGAGCATCCTTAGGCTTTCCCAGCCTGCAGTTGCCACCAGATCCATATTCCACCAGCATGAACTATGTGAACCCAGAGTCACCTTTATGTCAAGCTGAGGCATTAGAGAAATATTTTAGAGGAAGACTATCATTTCTTTTGTGTAGTATTCTATGAAGATATCTTTGTTTCATATATTTTTATAGGAATCACTTTTATACAAAATACATTTCAACTCTTAAAGTAGATGTCAAGCTCATGTAATTTAATAGAAACAATAGATGTGTTATAATGCTTCTTGCTCAAATGTAAGATTTTTTCTTGAAATTTGATGCATCACTAGATAAAGTAAACTTCTGGTATTTAGAAAAATCACAATCCAGTTGTTCAATTAAGTCAGGAAGTAATACCAAATAAAATGGCCAAATCACTTATGTGAAACATTGGCAGAGAAGAAGGGAGAAGAGCCAAGATGCCTAAAATTATAGAGACTACTAAATGTAGTAAGGTTTACAGTTATTCAAAGATGAAAGTGTTAGTTACAGTTGCCCATGATATTAGAATAATTTTATCAAAGAAGAAACTTTTAGGCATCCAACCAGTGGTCATCTATCCTCACTAAAATACTGTTATTGGTAGGGTATCTGCCTCCTGAGACAGCCCATTATTCCACTTTGGGAGAGCATTGATTAGTAAGATTTTTTTTCCCTTTGTATTGAGCCTAAATTTCCTATCTATAACTTTCATTCATCATTCTTTGTTCTTCCTTTTGATGCTCATAAGAACAAATCTATTTGTTTCTTTCCATCACAGTACTTTGAATACTTGAAGATAATTATGATCTCCCCTAGAAGTCATCTCCTATACTCAAGTCTCTCCACACTCCAACCCATCTTCTACTCTCCTTATCTTGCTGAAATGCAGGTCTAATCACATCACTCCCTTATTCAATAACTTTAGTGGCTCCCTATCACTGCCAAGAACAAATATAAAATTTCCACTTTGGTTTTAAAAGTAATTCATAACCCAGTCTCTTCCTAGATTTTCAAGTTTTTTATACCTTATTCTCCTCCACATCCTCTTCAATTGAGTTACACTGTCCTTACTGGCCCCACATGACACTCCATCTACCATTCTCTTTATTGGATGCAAGCATTTTCATTGTCCTCCATTCCAGGAATAGTCTTCCTCCTCTTCTCTGCCTCCTGGCTTCCTTAAAGTCTCAGCTAAGTTCCACTTTCTTCAAGAAACCATTCCTAGTCTTTCTTTACCTCAGTGCCTTCCCTCTGAAATTACTCCTAATCTATCCTGTATATATCATGTCTTTATGTAATTGTTTAAATGTTGTCTCCTCAACAGAGTAAAAGCTCCTTGGCAGTACAAATTGGTTTGGATTTGTTGTTGTTCTTTGTATCTCTAGTGCTTAGCATAGTGCCTGACACAAAGTAAGGGTTTATCAAATGCTAGTTGATTAAGTCTGAACTAAATATAGCAGTCCTTTCAAAATTAACATATGACATCATCTCTAGGATGTTCATCATGCTAGAGACTTTCCTCTGTGTGTTTTTATAATTGTCAAAAATTTCTTAAAATGTAGTAACTGGAATTGATCTTAAGAATACAAGATGTGGTTTGATGACAGCTTCACTGTCATTTTCACCTTCCATGTTCTGGAAAGCATATCTCCTTGAACACTATTATATTTACTTTTTAGGGCATTACTATGTCACACCACTGACTCTTATGGAATTGACTGCCCACCAGGGCCTTAGAATCTTTTTCTTGTTCACTGTTATTGACTTGATTTTTTTGGATCTAAATAAAGGACTTTACTTTGATTGCTATTAAATATCATCCAATTAGATTCAGCCTAATGTGCTAGCCTTCTACAATTTTGGAATTTCACTTTATCATCCCTTCTTTTTCACATTTGTATTATAGGCAAAACTAATAAATTATCATCTATGCCTTTGTTAAAATAATTAATAAAAATTTCAAGCAGCACAAAGCCAAGAAAAGATAGAAACCTCCCACCAATTTGAAAATGATTCATTAATGACTTCTCTTTGACTCTGTTAATTAAACTATTTCCAAATCCACCTACTTATGCCATTACATAACGATACTTCTCCATACAGTCCATCAGAAAAACAGGAGAGTTTTTGCCAAATACTTTAATGAAGTGAAGATAAAATATTTGTTTCAAATTTCCTCCCTCTACTCCATAATTCTACTAACTTCTTCCCCAAATGTTCCTTAAAGGAAACAAGGTTAGTATAGGACGACCCTTTCTTGGTGACATCATAATGACTCAGTGATCATTACTTAATTTTCCATAAATTCATAAGCTATTCACTTAATAATTCTGTCTAAAATTTTACCAGAAATAAATCAACATGGCCTGTAGTTAGCAGATGCCACTATATTTCCTGTTGTGAAAATGGAGACATGTGGCCTTCTCTTACTATTCTCTGTAGCATTTCAAACAACACTGGCAGTATCTCAGAAATCAGTTCATCTTTCCTTAGTGGAAAAGAAATACAATTAATTCCATGGCATGCTTACATGAAATGTAGGAGAAATGGCAACATTTCTAAATTACATTTATTCACACAGAGTACAAAGAAAAGGAGAAATAAATTGAAGTAGAGGAAAAAAGGGACCATGTGAAAAGGGCAAGTCTTTCAGAAAATAGAAGATAGATATGATCATTGGTAGATCTAAGCTTAAAAATATCACTTTATAAGTGAATAACATCTCTAGATTACAAGAATATCTTTTAAAATGGACTAATGAGTAATAATTACAAAAACTATAATGCTTGCTTTTGAGTGCTTAACAAATTACACCCTTTGGTTATATTTTGAGTGCTACATTGTTCTGAAAAATACTAATGTTTTGTTGAATAAAACATGTCTTTAGTCCCCTTTTTCTTATGACAGTGGTGATTCAAATGGACAATTCTGAAGCACCAATGTTCCAAAGTAACCAAAATTGGCAATTTGTACAGAAAGATATATAGTGTCATTGTTTAGCACTTGGCTCCAGCCAGGAATATAGCAAGGGAACACAGATTGACTGTGATGGAAAATCCATCAAATGCAACTGAGCTGACAGATTACTGTAAATGTGATATCTCATCCCTTTTTACTCAACATTTCACCTAAATGTTGTCTTGATTCCTTTTGCAGTGATGGTAGATAAAAATAATCAAAACAAATAATTCCTTGAATTGAAAATGAAATTTCAAATACTTTGGACAAAACATTCTTGTTTTATTTCATTCAAAGGGGATTATATTTCCTAAAATTTGCTTCTTTGAGTTATCACTGACATATGCAGCCTTCATACAAGACAGAAATATCCTATTCTACAGGGACAATCAATTATTCAATTTTTTGCTTTTTTGTTTGAATTTTGGTTTGTATCCAAAACTGTCTACTTTTGTGTCTGGCAATCAATGCCTGATAAATTGCTGAAGTTTAAATACATGCTCACATTACCAGCCCCTTTTTCCTTTTAGACATTTCTAAGCAAGTCCAAATATCAAACTTTACCTTGCATTAAAAAAGAGAAAGTTTAATGCTTGTTTTGTGAATAATGGATAACATAGCAATGTGAAACACTGATATGTGATTGAAGGGTTTATTTGTCTTTCTCTGAAGATTAAAAAGGAAAGGGCAGAAATTCATTTTTATACATTAAGGAATAAGAAGGTCAACCAGAACTCTTGGGCAGCATGATTTATTATACTGAAGACAGAGACTAGTGGTCTGTATATTTCACAATTTTCCTACCTCTTGTCACCCAATGTAGGTGCTGGATACCATAGTTTAAGAAGTTTATTTGAAAATTAAGTAATGATCACTGAGTCATTATGATGTCATTATTTGAGAAGGAGATTAGTGTAGTAACATTGAAGTATTTTATTCTATTCCATATGAGGATGGATTATGGAACTGGAAATACATAGCCTGGAGAAGAGGTGGAGGACATGATAGCTGTTGTTAAGGATTTGTAGGTATAACGCATGAAAAATATATTAAATCAATTCTATTTGGCCCCAGGAGATAAAACCAGGAGTCAAAGTTGTAAAGTGGTAAATTTTGGTTTAATGTCAAGGAAAAAAAAAGTTCTTAATGTTTGTAGTTATTTAAAACAAGATTGATTTAGGATTCCAAAGACTCATAGAAGAAGTGTTCATGAATTTAGAACTAGAAGGATTTTAGAAGCTATCAACTCCATTTTATAATGAGAAAAGTGAGGCATAGCAAACTAAGTGACTTATCCAGGGTCGCAGAGCTAATAAGGATCTGGGGAGGTATTCAAACCCAGGTCTTCCTGTTTCCCAGTCCAGTGCCCTAGTTGCTACCTCACTAATGGTCTTCAAAACAAGAACTCAATGATCACTTGTCAGGTACGCTATAGTAGGGAAGCTTTTGGGGGAGTATAGGTTAGATGTGATTATGAACTGAGGACTCAAATTTTAACTAGGAAATTGTGTAATTGTGTGATTTCCTCAGGGAGGGACTAGAGGACATCAAGAATGTACAGAAAAGGAAAATAAAGCAAAGAGCCACCAAATAAATGCAATAAATAGAAAAATTATCAAAGAGATAAACCTAGAAGATGTAAATAAACATTGAGAGGGTATGGAATACCCTTCTTCTCTGAGATCTGTGGATAAAGAGGGAGAGGAATGCCATCCTTTTTTGTATCTTCCTAATCAGCAACAGTTATTAGAAGGCTAAAAGGCAGAATTCTAATATAAGTCATGGATCATAAAATCCAAAGAGTTAGAGAAATACACCCCCCCCCATTTTTTCTGAGAAACTAGATTTGGGGAATTTGTGGACCCATGATCTACTAGCTGACGTCAACTAGCCTTTGTTTTCCTGTGGTCTTTAGATGTGGAAATGCCTCTTAGGAAACGAAGGGCTTGGCCTAAAGTAAAAAAAAAATGGTCAAAGTCTCCATAGGTTCATTCATGAAAGCTCACTACAATTAGAAGAGAAAAAAGGGATCCAAGCAGATATCTTGGCCAGTCAGTAATATAGAGTTCCATCTCTGGGTTTCTTAACCACAAGAAATGATAAAAAATGCAAACAAGCAAAATTGTTTTATAAAATATTATTTTCCCATTCCTTTACAGTATGTTTCAGTTCTCATTTATTTTAGAATGTGTGTTTTGCTTGTTCTTAAAATAAGATGGATGAAAGATAGATAGATAGATAGACAGATAGAAAGAAAATCATTACAGCTGCCATTAATGTAGTACTTTATGATTAAGATATTTTAATATATTTTCTAACTTGATCTACGTAACATCTTTGGAGAATAAGTAACAATAACAACAACTAAGATTTATTCATTGCTTTATAATTCACAAAGAGTTTTCATCACAATAATCCTGAAGGACAAATCTATAAGAATTATTATGCGTATTTTAAAAATGAGGAAGCTGAACCCCAGAGAGGGTCTTCATTTCTTGTTGAAAATTTCACAACTAGCATTACAGTTGTGATTTCAACCCATTTCTTCTGTGTCTCCCACTGAAGTGTTAATTTCACATCAGAAAATGAAGTTTAAAAAGGTTTTCTTGCAGTATCATTATAGCCTAACACTTAATATATGGGCGATCTCAATAACATGAAGCAATGCCCCAAACAATTAGCCATCAACTCACCTTAATTTTAATTAACTCATCTCCCCACCCCTACATTTCTCTCATTTTCCATTTCTAACCAGCTTTCATGTATGGAATTTAATAAACAGAAGCACCTTTGAATTAATGAATGCCATTAAATTGCTTTAATGTGGCTCTTCCAGAATTTCCATTGTTTTGACTTTGAATCCTCAATGCCTGGGATGGGGCTTAATAAATGCTTGTCTAATTTAACTGCTTGTACTGATGTTTTATGTTGAAGAATCACAAAAATTTGAACTTGGAAGAAGCATTAGTAATTCATAAACCTTAAGAATATAATTCAAACTTCATAATTTACTGATATGATAAGGATAGTAAGGCCAATAGAAGTAAAATGGTTAGCTTAAATTCATCCAATAGACCAACATTAAAGTCAAGTTTACATCCCAGGTTTCCAGTTCAGAACTTCTCAGTATACCATCCTGACTTGTACTCATTAGAAGTAGATGGTTGCTGCCTTTATTTCACTTCAATTAGCATGCAGAAATGAATAAATTGATTACCTTTCATTTTATTTTTTCTCATTCAGCCTAGAATTATGTGTTCATTAAGTCATCACTATCTTATATATTCATGTAATCTCTTTTGTTGTTCAGTCATTTCAGTTCAGTCTCATTCCTTGAGACCCCATTTGTGGTTTTCTTGACAATAATACTGGAATGGTGTGTCATTTCCTTCTCCAGTTTATTTTATAGATGAGGAAACTGAGGCAAACAGAGTTAAATGACTAGCCAAGGTCACATAGTAAGAGTCTAAGTCTGGACTTGAATTCAGTTCTTCCTGACTCTGGACCCACCACTCTATCCAGTACCAGAATGCTCTATGTGATATCTATCTGAATATTATTGATTTATTCACAACATTACTGATAGAAATGTTACACATATTTTAATCTTATAAAGACCACATGATCTCAAAAAAGCTTTAGTGTTCTAATCATAGACTTTCCAAGTATATTAGAAATAAGAATCCCAAACATTTGGGATGATAACTTATTGTCCTATAATAACCTATTAATACTACATAACATATTGTAATATTATAGAAAATATGATCAATATTCAGAAAAAAATTGATGTAAATTTAACAAAAATGACAGAAAACATCCTCTACTACTATGAATTATGTTACCAATTTTAGTCTCTCTGGTGTCATGTAATTAATCCACACTAATATAAACATTTAGAAATACAGTTGTTTTTTTTTTTGCAGGAAAATCCTTAAAAGTAAACAGAATAAGGTAGTCACTCATATGTTGTGAATTCAATCTTCCCTCATTCAGATGTTACATTGTGTTAAATTTCATCTTAGAGTGTTATTCCTTTGAATTTATTTTCTGGGGGGGGTAGCATGAATAGAGAATTATCTTCAAAAGGAATAGAGACTTGGATTCAAATTTTATCTTAAAATGGTTGTGTGATGATTGGAAAATTGCTTAAATTTCCAGTGATCTGGACAACCCTACACCGAGTAAAGATGACCAGTCAGCACTGAGAGGGGGATATTTCTCACATGTAAGTTCCTGTACCAACGAAATCATAGGTCCAATCCATAACCTTTCTTTTCCCAAAATATTTTCAAAAATCCTCCTGGGGGTATAACTTATTAAATCAATTTATTTTTAATGATTTATCAAACCTGCTTTTGTAATTAATTTGTCCACCAAATATTTACTGAATTCCTATTACATGCAAAAAACTGTGCTATGGAGCCTGAGAAAGAAAAGATAGAAAAGTCTCTACTTGAAAGAATTTCACAATCTAGGAGGGAAGATAAATCATACATTCAAAAATATGTACAAGGTAATAGAGTAAAAGTTCATTAAGAGAAGTACAAAATTATCTGAGACTTCAAAGACAGGAGAGTGGGCAGAAAGGAGGTCAATGGTGAACATGTGAGTATTGACCAACTAAAGGATTGAGAAAGGGAAATGACCATTAATGATAAACTTTGCTTCACAATTCCACTTATAGTTGGTTTAATTAGCCCTATCATTCTAAAGCAAAGGCTCTTAAAAGAAAAGTCCATTAACTCAGTTTTGAAATTTTCAGATAACCATATTTTAACATAATAGGTTTCCTCTGTGATCTTAAGTATTTTATTATATGCATTTTAAAATGTTATTTTGAGAGGAGTCTATAGCCTTCACCAGACTTCTAAATGGGTCCATAACACACACACACACACACACACACACACACACACACACACACACTCACACACACGCACACACATGCACACACACGCACACACACACAGACACACACATTAAAGGAGCTCTGTTCTAGGAAAAAACCTTGACAATGTATGTTTCTTCTATTGCAGATCAAACCATAAACATTTATTTAGCACATCTTAAATGATAGATGCAGCATATTAAATAATCCTGAAAAACCAATAAACTTCAATTCCTTCTTTTTTTTATGTTGCAAGGAAAGAACCAAGAAAAACTTTAGTAAGAAGAAATAAACTTAATAAAACTGCTGACTTCTTCCCTCCCCTCCCCACTTTTGTCAGAGAAATCCTCCCTGAATGTCCTAAACTAGTGACCAAGGGTGAGGGTGAGCCTGATGGCAAAACATAAGATATATCACCTCAAAATCTTTATGCATAGCCTTGTGATAGAAAGAAATTTAGCCCCCAAATACCAAAATACCTTATAAGTATAGGCAATCAAAGTTAGATTCCTATGGAGAGATCACACACATGTAAGGCTATGGTACCCCAAGTAGAGAGAGGGACCACATGTGAGGAAGAGTTGTAGTTGTGTATAGCTGCAAGGGAAGCAGAACAAACATCTCTAATGTCATTCCCCTTTACCCCTTGCTTTTGGCAAGAGAGCCTTTCATTCTGGCCAGGTGCTTTTTCCAGAGCTAGTCCTGGGGGTCTGTCTGCAGGCCCTCAGTTCTCCCAAGGTTGCAAAATCCAAGCTTCTATTAAATAGAATGGAGCCATTTCTACAAATCAGCAGTTAAAGTCAGACCTCCTGAACACTGCCAGTAAACATCAAACTGAGAAACATCTTCAACATTCAGGTCCAAGAATTAGATCTTGCTTTCATGCTCTTTATCTCAAATAGAAAGTATCAAATAACACAATATTGAATTCTCCCAATTCTTTGGAGATATGGATGTGAATACATATACATAGGTCAAAAAGAAATGTGATGGCCAGTCTGGAAAATGTCAGTGTTTCTAGTGATTAAAATAGTTAATCTAATGGAGAAGTTTCTTTGAATTCTAAAGAGCATTAAAAAATACATTTCAGACATCATTAAACCAAAAGCATCCATTAGCTACTCTCAGACATGACCCTGCCATGCCTTTTTTTTTTTACTTCTTCTGCTTTGTCAATGCATATTGGTCAAGCCAAGAAAGCAAAGCTTCATTACAACTATTCCCAGAATTGTCCTGACATCATTGAAGATGCTTTTATATGAACAAGTAAGTATTTCAATGAGAGTATACATGTCTCAGAAATAAAGAGAAGATTTAAATGTAAAAGAAAGGAAGATGCCACGTGTTCAATTAAGGGTACTATGCTAGACTTGGAGTCATTAAAACTGAGGTTTTAATCTCATCGCATAACACTAATTTTTTTAATAATGGGCAAGTTGCTTACCTTTTCAACAATTCAGTTTCTTCTTCTATAAAACAAATAAAATAGTAACACCTAACCCAGAGGGTGTCTGTGAAGTTCAAGGGAAGTACTATTTGTAATTTTCTTTGTAGATCTCATAGGAAGTTTGTAGTAATGCATACTATTTACACTTTTAGTAAAGTTCATTTCAGAACAAAAGAAAAATTCGTCTGGAACATGGGTGAATTGTTTAATTGACTCTGAGTTTCTAGTCATTCAAAATGAAATACCAGGATAAAAATTTGAGTTATTTCTACTATCTTCATATATTTTGAATAAATTACATATTCTTAAATCTTAACACAATTGAAAATACAGGGTACATGAAACTAGGAATTTTATGCTTGGATATGTTTTATGTGCTGTTACTCTTTATATGAAATTAGTAAGTCTATTTATTTGTTGCTTCTACTACATATATACATTTTGAGTCCAGCATTTGGATTTCTAAAATAATGGATTGTTCTAAATACTGTATGATAATAATAGGCAAAAGAACATCACAATCTCATGCTAAGATATGTTAACTGAGGTCCTAAAATACTTTTTGCAGTAATTTTAAGTTTTCCACAAAACTCTAGAGTGGTGGATTAGAGGGAGAGTTAGGAGAGAGATGGGTACATAATAGTCTCACTAAATAGTAGTCTCCACAACTAGTTGATTTCAATAACCACAGACTGAGCTACTCACTAACAGACACTGAAGACAAGTGGGTGATGGATTGAGCACAGGTCTGTTGCTAGTCCACCTATTTTTTTCTTGTGGTTCTGGCATTATTTTTAGTCATTCTTTTCATAATCTTTTCCTGTAGCTCAGGTATTTTCTATCCTACTTATGCATAGGTAGTTCTTCTCCTGTCAGATGACAAGTAACTGTCTGTTCCTAGATGCTAGGAGACATTTAGCTTCTAGCAACTGATGAAATGCTATTAAGAAAAAAAAAAAAAAACAACTTTCTGAACTGTAAGTAATGAGTTAAACCCAACACTCTTGTTCTTATTTCTCCTCTACAGAAAGCACATTTCTTTGTGGTTTCGGGTATTTTGCTAACTTTTTTCAGTTTTTCCAGATGATGTGGTTTCATTTATGTAACTTCTATATTAATAAAGCTGGAGAGAAGAGAATAGACAACTAGCACATAGTAAAAGCTTAATATATATACTATGAGTGAATAAATGTGGAAGGAAAAAGTATGGGCAATGCCTTAGGAAAAAATACCAAGTTCTTCAGTATATTGCCAAATTGGATACTTTGACAACTGTGTAACAGAGATACTATCCCACACCTCTAGGGGGGAAACCCTTAATTTCTTAGGAATATTATGCTATATTTTCTAAATACAAAAATGCTACATGTGATTTGCAAAAAGACTTGTGTGTGATGAAGGAATTGCTGAGATCACACTTAACCTTTCTTTTTATTTGGTTTTGTTTTAATCAGCTATCATGACCTACACAATTTACTATGTAACAACTAAGATGATATCTATATGGTTTTGGCACTACAACCAATTTGTCAGAGATATTTCTGGAGTAACAGTATGTGGATATCTTATCTTCCCTGATTTAATATTCTAGTCCTAGTTGAAGTTTAAATTCTTAAACTATTATAAAAGTACCAAAGAAACCTGTATAATCATATGAGTTAACATGGTATTTGGCAGGTATTTTGACATAGTAAGGAAAATGTAAAAAAATTTAATGAATATTAATTGAGACATATACTGGGTAGGCATAATTTATCACTGCTTGAAGAAAGTAGTTAGAGGGGCTTGATAACATTTTCAAAATTCAACTTCTAACTGCCTCCTTTATAGAAAATGTGTTTCCATTAACACAACCCATTTCTTAGGTACATCAAGGAAGACATAGTGTCTTGGGGATTATATGGGACTTATGGAAAAGAAATCATATATTTCTGTCAGGCTTTCAGAAATGAACTCTTATTACAACTAGCTTGGAATACTTTTCTTCTTCTTTCTCAGCTGAAGTAACAATTATAGTACTGCCATGATAAATTTTAATCACTATTGTTAATGGTTCCTTCAATTTATTTTATCCTCTTTTTGTGCTAATGATCTGTTCTTAAAATCTCATGATTCAAACATTTTTTTTAAACAGAAACAGAATAAAGTTATCCTATGGCTTGTGACCTGTAATAAATACTACAGTCCTAATCAGTGGTAGAAAAAAAAATCAAGCTGATTGTTGCTTTGGAAAAACTGGGTACAAACATTAAAATAAGTGGTGCAGAGAGAGGATATTTATTTCACATTTTCCTTCTGTCTTCTAAAACACTTTAATTTTATTTTTTATGAGGTGCACATATTCTTTGGTGGGAATCATAAAGGGAAATTTATCATTTAGTATTTAAAATGTAACTTTGTCTGATTGGCCAGTAGTGATTTAATGGTAGTCTTAGACAGTAATTTATATGCATTTAACAAGCAACTTCCCAATCTTGTGAAAAATGACATGATCTATCTTTGGAGGAGGTATGCTACATTTGGATAAATAGGTGGAAGATAATGGAGTTCAAGTGAGATATATTTATCCCATAGGTCCTAGAAAATCTGGTAATTCTTTATTGCTCAAGCCTTGATATCTGTATGATTGCCCTCATTAATAAAATCTATCCTGCCTGCAGATGAAAGTAATATATTAATGTTCCTCAAAGACAGTCTATATAATGCAATAGACCAGAAAGAAACAGAGAAGGAAAAACAGGATGAAATATAATAAGGGGCATTTCTTAATTTGTTTTTCCCCATTGTTTATTTCAGTTGAATATTTATCATGATAACATTTACTCTTCTAACAAAATGTTAGTTTTATTAAGAGAAGTATTACATTCAGTTTACTGCTCAATATACCACTGCTAAATGCTAGGGAGAAAATAAATATTTCACCGTGGTAAAGAAATTATTGATTACGCCATGATACAAAATGAAAACTTCTACAACTAGTAAGGCTAAGCTAATAGTTAGCTACTATTTAATACTTGTAGCACAAGTGAAGCTAAGACAAAAAAATCTTAACAGAATAAGCTGATCTAATTATAGTCACAAACTGGTAAGTTGATAAGCTTATACCAAGCTCTTTTTCATCAGACAATTTCATTTATATTTGATATAATAAATACAGGGAAAATAGTATCTTTTTTGACTACCATAGGAAAAAAAATGTCTTTAGGCACTAATTTGCAGGCTTATATAAAACAACTACCCAATGCCATTATAGAATATGATACATATGGAAATAACTAAAAAAAAAAACACCAGATCTGTAATATTATAAGTATATAGAGAAATACAATATAACTTAATTGCCAAACTAAAATACTTTCAATACACCTACACACATGCAGAGGTCTCCTATTTTAAAGGACACTTTACTTGGACCAATTGTCTCCTTTAGTGATAATTCTCCTTTTCTTTGTTAATTTTTTTCTTTGAGTCTATGACAACCATTTCTATGTTCTTAACTACTAGTCTGCCACTGTCATCTATGTGTTTCTCATCACCCACTATGACTACTTAATCCCATGCAATTTCGTTTTTCTTTCCCTACTGAATCTATTATCTTTAATGTTATTAGTGTGAAAGAAAGTGACTCTAGACTCTACAATTTACTGTTTATGTGATCTTGATTAAGTCCCTTACCTTTCTGGGTCTGAATTACCTAATCTGTAAAGGAAGGAGATGGGACCAGAAGACCTTTAAAGTTCCATCTGTCTCCAAATCTATAATCTTAAGATCCTAACTTTCAAACCTCAATGGATTTTTCTCAGTCTCTTTGTTGTTTGACCTCTCCACATCATTTTACACTATTCTTCATCACTTTCTTCTTGAAACCTTCTCTTTCCATGACTTCAGTAGTAACTTCTTTCTTTCAGTTCTCCTCCATTCCTAAGTGTTCTTTTCTGTTTCTTTTCTCTCAATTCCACTTTCTCTTCAGTACTCAGTTATCAGCTATCTATTCAATACTCAGTTATCCTCATTTTTCCTTTCACCATCTCTCTGAAGGAGCTCTCATCTACCCTCTTCCTGACTTCAACCATCAGCTCTACTACATGGGCAAAATTATATCTGTATTTTCATTCTAACCTCTGTTTGTCTTAATCCACCAAAGAAGGAAATGGCAGACCACCCTAGTATCGTATCCTTGCCAAGAAAACCCCATGGACAGTATGGTCCATGGAGTACAAAGAGTTGGACATGACTGAACAATTGAATAACAATTGTCTCTCATTATGTCATATAAGAGAGGATGACTTTTCTACACGTGTAGATAATTTATACTTTCTTGTCATAATGTATTCCTGGAAATAGTGTCATAAAACAGATGATTATAAAACAGATTCTATTTTCCTCTAAGAATAGTGCTTAATTGGGAAGTATATTCCTAACTAAGAACTCTGTATCAAATAAATTACAAATAGGACTAATTAGCTATCATAAAAGTAGGAGACAAAAAATATAAATCTCTATAACTTTCCTGAATAGCAAAATTAGAATCTCAGTTCTAGAAAAGAGTTTCAGAACTGCTACATATATAAATTGTTCATTCTGTCACAAAACTGACTTACAAATAAGATGCTTACCGTGGCAAATGTTAATTATGTAGCTAATTAGCAATAATTTTGTTTATCTAACAATTTAGAAGGCCTTTTGGAAGAGGACAATTTAGATGGCCAATTTTTTTAAAGATAGCCAAATGAATTTTTAAAATCATATCACTGACTTAGATACTTAAAGAAATAATGGGTTTTTGTAAATTATAATAAGCATACTTCTTAAAAAATACCAATGAAGGTTTGTATAATATAGCAGAAAGCACTAGACTGGAAGTCAGGAAATGTGGGGTTCAGGCCTAATTCTGCAGCTTACAAATTGTGTGGTCTTTTTCAGGTCAATTAGGCTCCTAAGGCCTCTGTGTTCTGTAATTTCTAAGATTTCTTCTAGGTCTAAAAAATGAAATGTTATGTCTCCTCTTCATCTCCTCTTACCTCTGGAGTTTGTTCAAAGCTGTGTTTACAATCAGCAAATAAAGACCACCAGTCAACAATAAGTGGTATTAACTTACTCTCTTTGACACAGCTATGGGGAGCACTTCACACTTCATTGGAAAGCCATAAAAACAATTACCAAGTCATTAGGGACTTTTAAATGGAGCTTCAAAACATCTTTCACAGAATTGCTAAGACAGGCATAAGACAGTATTCTGACAGCCAGCTTTTAGACAAACACTTGAGATTGTTAATTAGGTAATAGCACAAATCAGAAGTTGCTATGGGTGAAGTCTGCCATTATTGTTATTTCCTTCCCATCCTTTTGGGTTGCTCCCAAGCTGGAAACACTGTCTCCCAAATCTAATTTCAAACTGCCTCTCCTCCCCATTAAAAAAAAAAATTCTGATTCAATATTTCAGCCTAAATGGGATCTGTTGGCAAATTAAGTAATCACTGTCTGCCTCAGTTCTCTCAACTGTAAAATAAAGATAATAATAGCTGTTGCTATGGTTGTGAGGATAAAATGAGATAATTTCATTTTTAACAACTCCTATTACAAGGGGAAAAAATAGGGAATGTCATTTCAAATAATCCTTGGAGGTAGGTGTTATTGTTATCTGAAACAGACAAAACTTAAGTGATTTGCCCAGGGTCACAGAGTTACTAAGTCTAAGGCAGAATGTTAATTCATATCTCCATGATTCAAAGTCTAGTGCTCTATCCAATTGCACCAGATTGCCCCCTAGCTGGAAGGAACCTTAGAGGTCACCTAGTTCAAATCCTTCTTTTTACAGGTACAGAAACAAAGGCCCTGAGAGGTTATGATTCTTGAGAAACATATGATCTATTGGAAGGTCTGCTACTTGTACGCAAATTGTGATAATCAAACAATCAGAAAGCATTTATTAAGAAACTACTATGTACAAGGCACTAGAGATAAAAGGACAAAAGAAAGATAGCCCTTGCCCTCTAGGAGCTTATATTTTTCCATGGGAAACAACATGCACAAACATAAGTAAATATGTTAATATAAACAAAGTAGAACCAGATGGACAAAATACTGTTAGAAAATATGGAAAATGAAAGAATACTTTCATCAAGAATTAGAAAACCGATAATATTAGTAGAAAATCATAATCTGAGAGAGACCAAAAGAACAAAAGAGAAAAGCTTTAGGATGTTGGATAGATCTTATATAAAGGGCTTATTTTAAAATGAAACATGGACAAGAATTATAGAAGACAAGAAAGTGAGGAAGGGTTGTGATACCCATTGGTGGAGGAAGCACTCAACTGGATGAAATCATAATTCCATCAGAGTATCAAAATATAAGGGCCAAAATGTCTGATCTACTAAATGACCTCCAGAGACAAGAGTTTCTGTAGCTTCCCTGAGTAATTTGTTCCATTTGTGAACAAGTGGATAAGAATTTCTTTATATTTAATCTAAATCACTCATACTGCAATTTAAGCCCATTTTCTCATGATCTATCTTTATATTACATGAAGGACAGCCTCTTACCACTCACTATTAAAAAAAAAAAGTACTGTGTTTCACATATGAAAATGGGGTTCCTAACTTATCAGGATAGCATGTCCTTTTCAATTGTTCAATCAGTCTTTATGATTGTTTCTCCAGTAGTGGTGATAAATTTGTGCTTGGCTATCCAAATCCCCTTTAAACTCTTTGGAATCACATCTGATGACAGAGCTGAATGTAATTAAGGATATAGTCAGATACCAGAGAACAGAGCTGAGAAACAACATGGTTAGAGTAGAAAAACATCTGGATTTACAGTCAGAGAATCTGAGTCAAAATCCCAGCTCTACTTCTTACTAATTTTGTAACTTCAGACAATTTGCTTAACTTCTCTGAGCCCCAGTTTACTCATCTGTAAAATGAAGTGATTGGATTAGATGATTTCTAAGTTCCTTCCCATCTCTAGCCTATGCAATCACACATATATTCAAAAGACCAGTATGACTGAGAGAGTGCTGGAGCCAACTTGAACTGATAGTTAAAATTATCAGTATGAGAATTTATACCTTGGCAAATAGCTAGAAATGAGGGGTTGATTTGTTGTTATGTTGACTGTCTAGGCTTAAGATGGAGAAAAAAAATTAAGAATTTGAAGTAAACTTAAGTGTACTGTTACATTTCTTTCTTAGTGATCTGGTCATTAGCCATTTATCAGCATACCCATGATTATAATTTGTGGCCTTTCCTTAGTGAATCCTGTTTTGCTATATTATGCAATAAACAAAACAACAAAACTATGTTTCCTGATTATTTTATGCCACTAGGGTTAGGATGAAAACCTTATCCAGCACTAACTATTACTGGCAAAGCTCATGTGATAACAGGTGTCATTTATCCCTTCTGTGACATATGCAGAGACAAATGCCTATGAGAAATATGATCTCCATCAAATCACAGACGGATGAAATTTAAGAAATTTCTCATTTTGCAAAAAAAAAAAAAAATCAATTGAATTTAACTGACTGCTTTGAAATTAAATGTTTGCCTAACAGGACCCATTGTTTGATTTAGCCACCATTCAACATTCTTCAGTAGTAAGGTAAATAGGTTTGACTATGCTGGAGGCCTCTAATACTTTTTTCTTCTTTAAACTCTTAAATAATATTCCATTTTACAATTATAGAATTTAACTATTTAACAAGTAAGACTATTCTTATCCAATAAGATTCAGGAAAGTTACTTAAGAGAACTAAAGGAAATATTAAAAGCACTGGAGGAACATGATGATGAATTGGTTTTGAAAGATGTCATGTTCAAAAGGTATAAATGAATCAATTAAAATTCAACCAACAAATACTGCACTTCCAAAACAGTTAACACTTGAATTCTTCACTGAATTTTACTACATTGTCACATTTGAAATTTTATCATTATTTACTTTTGTATCCTAATAAAATATCTACTCTTGATATGCCCTTATTCCTGATATAAAATCATAAGATACAGACAATAGCCTTTGAAGTTCAAGATTTCACAGTAAAAAAAGTAGAGACTGGTATCAAAGGATCTTGGTTCAAATGAAGAAGGGTAGAACACAAAGTCTCATTTTCATTAGAATGCAGAGTACTGTTGAATATAAAAACTAGAAAATAATGCCAGAATCAGGAGTTTATATTGGTTTTCACTAGGCAATGACCATCTATAAGAGGTTTTGGAGTAGAAGAGAGGCATAATCAAAACTGTGCATGAGCATCCTTACTTGAATAGCAGTATTTAGGATGGATAGACTGAAGGCAAAAAGACTGGCTAGGAGGCTATTACAATAGTCTTAATGAGAAGAGATGAAGGACTGACCAAAGGTGCTCACAAAGTGAGTTGAGAAGGGCAGAATTCTCAGATTCTGATAAGAGAGAATAGAAGATATCTGAGAAATATTTGGATGTATGGAGTAAGAAAGAAGGAAGAATCATACACCAGAATTTGTGGCTTGTGAGGGAGCTCAAGAGATATCTATTTCGCCTTACATCTCAATTGTTACACATCTCACAGATAATCATCCAGCTGAAGACTTCCAATGTGAAGGAACTCACTATATCTCATTCCAGGTTTGAACTCCTCAAATCGTTAGATATTTCCCCTGAGCTTAAGCCTGAATTTGTTTCTTTACAAGTTCCACTCTTTAATCTTGGTTCTGCCTTTGTGACCAAAGAAACCAAAGAGAAAAAAATTCCCATCTCTCTTCCATAGACTGTGCTTCAAGTACTTGAACTTGAAAAAAAAAGCTAACATACATGTCCATGGTACATCTTCTCTTCTTTGGGCTGAATATAATGACTTCCTTCAAGTAAGCAGATGAAAAGACCAAAGGAATAGTAGCAAAAAAGGACCAAAGATACAACCTTGAAGAACATTAACTTTGTTCAAGTATTAGAAGCTAGATATGGATGTATAAAGTTCAGTTAAAGAAACAGGAGAATTATTAGAGTGTAATAGCAATCTAAGCAAGAAAGAAGAAGATATAAAGCAGACCGCAATGTTAAAAGTCACAGAGAAGTCAGGGAGAATTATGCAAAGGAAAGAAGACATTGAACTTGGCAATAAGAAGGATTATCAAGTACCTCAGAGAGAACTATTCCTATAAAACGGTTACACAGAAACCAGGACTGCAAGAAGGTGAGGAATGATACATAATGCGTGTATTCTGCAACCCTCTGCAAATTGGTGAGAAAGGTGAGGCCTAAATACATTGAATACTGTTTTTTCCCAAGTTACACAGTGAAAGGAGAAAGTGAGATAGGATGATATCTTGGAGAAAGATCAGGATCAAGTGAAGTTGTTTTTTTTTTTCCCTTTATCTTTAGTAGGAAAGATGTGATCAAGTTTCTAAGCTAAGGGAAAAGAACTCAAAAGAGAGGGAAAGACTTAAGCTATTTTAAGAGATTGCTATGATTGATGAAAAATGATCATGGAGAATATGAAAAAAATATGAGATCAAAGATACAGGTAGAAAGGTTACCTTTGGCAAAGGACAGTACTACCTCATCCTCTTGAGATTAAAGGGAAAATAAAAACAAAAAATTGATAAAGACAGTGAGAGAGGGAAAGAGAGGTATTTGAGTGAATTCATAAAGTCTAATTCTAGGTAATGGTACAGGGCTAGTCAACTGCTAAGAGTGAGGAAGAAGGACTAAATTTTGGGGGAGGGGAACGGAAATCAGAAAAGGGGTTTAGAAGAGATCATGTAGAGGAAAGACTTAGAAAATAATTGAACAAAAGAATTGGTGGTGTGCAGGAGTTAGTGTCCTGTTGAAGCTAGATAGCATAAATTTTCAGTTAACTCATTTAACCCAATTTCATTACTTTCTCTAGTTGTATAACAGCTCAGAAGCAGGAGTAACAGAAACAGATTGTGGGAAATACCTAGGGTTTATCATCACTACAGTGGGAATGGTAGAATGTCAGGAAGACAAAATATTTAAAGATGGCAGATAAAAAATTATTAAAGGGCATTGCTATTGGGTCTATACCGGGTAGGAACAAGGGAGGACAAAGAAATGATTTGTTGAAAATTATAAAGCTCATCTACAAGTTAACACTAAGAGGATTTTTTTAAAGTAAGATTAAGTTGGAATATATTTATTTCACAAATTAGATAATTAGCCCCTAGTTGAGTGTGGGAGTAATAAACAGCTTTACAATTCTAATACACATAGTGGTGCATAAATTGACAATATTAATAGCAAGCGTTTATGCAGTACTTAAAGGGTTGCAAAATACATTCATTATCTCATTCAATCCATGTAAGAACCCTACCAAATAGTTGACATAAGAAGTAGCTCACCCAGATTCTTACAGTTAGCACATATCTGAGACAGCATTCAAGATTGGGCATTCCTTAACCCAAGTTCAGTACTCTATCCATTGTGCCATCTAATGGCCCCACTGGAGATTAAATAAGAGAGGAGGTATAGGCAGGGTCATCTGACTTTCATTGGAGAGCATTAAATTAAGCAAGCTTGTTTTTAGCTTGCTTAAAAGATCTATGCCTGATTGTAAACTCTCAATTTTATAGTACTCCAAGTGCCACAGTTCATAAACCATCCCACTTCCTTTTTTTTTCTTTCACTCATATGTACTGTTCAATCTTGATATAGATGGCAAACAGGGAGGCTGTAGTATCTACTACAGTATGAATAGAGAGCTTATATAAATTAAGAGTTTCGCACATAATCAAGTAAAGTGACTGTAGGTGTTACTAACCAGCCATACATAGTCTGAGGGAATACTATGTAAAGAACCAGCTTGGGGGACTTGTTTAAGTAGAACAAAGTGATCTTTCACAGTCAGAAGGAAGCATTTTCATGGGCTACTGTGCTACTGTGCACATCCCAAGAAGAATGAAGCCTTTCATCTCTGCTGTTCTTTCTTTTTAGTTTTAGTTTTATATACTCTTCTCACCAAAGAGATTCTCTTCGTCACCAGGATGATGAGTTACTCCCTTGACAATTCATTCCACTGCTCATGAAAAGGGCCAATAAAGAATGTGTGGACAGCTTAGCAGACACACATGACCACTACTGGAAAAACTATTCATTGTTTTTATGTGCGAATAACTTCCTTTTAAACGATCAGGGCTTCTGTTCTCTTCCACAGAAACTTACACCCACCCTCACTAATTTATCTTTCCACTTGACCTTTGGCTGACCCTTTCATTTCTCTGTAAGTGTAATGCTTTCATTTCTCTGCCTATATGAGACAACAGGAGCTCAAGCTCCAAGCCTATCACTTGACAACAACCTCTTAGCTATTTGGTTTTCCTATAAATTCTCAATTACAATTAATAATATTAGAATACTGAAGATTCTCTTGTTTTGGTTTTGATGTATAGTCACACAACATTCATGTTATCTTTAACATGATCTCAGAGCACCATCAGAAGGCAGAATGGAAAGAACTGTATTTCTGATAATTAATGCTGACTAGCATTATCTGTCAGTAAGTATTGATATTGTAACTATAAGCTCTATATGTTTCCAAATCTTTTTTCCCCCATTGCATTTTCCTCTCAAAGAATCATGGAAAACATAAAAGAGATTTTTAAAAATTTGAATAGAGAAGTAATATACCATCTGATCTGAAGTTACTGAATAAGCCCAAGTCTCATAATTGCCAATCTTTTCACTATATCTCACATGCTAAGGTACCTTCAGAAACTTTTCCAAAGCTATCTACATGTTTTCTAAATAAAAAAACAAAACAAAACAAAATGAAACAAAAAGGATTTGTTTTATATAAATGGTATTTGTCAAAGATCTTGTAAAGCAGTAAGTCTTAACCTGGGGACAGATAGAGTTCAAGAAATATTTTATCAGGTCTGAAAACTTAGGGAAAATATTACTTTTTATTTCAATTGCATTTGTTCATATATGTGCATATATGGATGATTTTTTATGTAACTATATTATGAATAGATATATATATACACATATATATGGAAAATTCTATGTATTTTATTTTCTGCATTTAAAAACACTTTTGAAAAGGGTAGTAGCATCTTGTATATCCTTGAATGGCTTTCAGCAGACATCAAAGGAGTCCATCACACACACACACACACACACACACACACACACACACACACACACATTTAGGACTCCCTCTTTTAAAAGTAGTACACAAAGAGGATTCTGGGAGGATGGCAGAGTAGGTCAGAAAATTCCAAGCTCTCAAGATCTTCCCCCACAAAAGAGTTAAAATAGCACCTTAGGGTGAACAATGTATGGGTGGAGATAAATAAGAATAGAGACACAACTAGGGTCCTCTTGGGACAATTTGAGAAAATCAGAAGGAAAAATCCCAGGACAAGGTTTGGTCCCTGTGAGAGAGTAAAAACCTCCAGGCTAGGTTCTGTTTTAATAGCAAGCAGCTAGTCTCTTAAGAAACAAGAGGAAAGCCTTGGAGTTAGTTGGTTTGAGAGGCTGCCTGCACCGCAGCCACCAGAACGTTTACCCCAAAATAGGGAGGGGAATCAGGTGTTTGAGCTCAGAAAGACTAAGGAAACCTCTGCTGACCAGGAACACCAGACCCAGTGGGCTGCAAAGAGCAGGGAGGGTGAGAAGGAACCAGCACACAACCGCCCATGAGTGCAGAAGCAGTCAGGCAGAAACCCCTGGCTGCAGGCACTTATAGGAGGCTGGAGGTTTGGCTTTGGTTCCAGGCTAAAGGGAAGAAATGAATATCTGTGGCTACATGCACCATTCCCCATATCCCAGGGTTGGAAGTGACTACAAGTAACTAAGCTATCACCACAAAAAAAAATGTATAGGCAAAGGAAAAAGAATCCCACTATAGAAACCTATTATGAGAATAGAGATGACTGGGGTTCATCTTCAGAGGAGGAAATTGAAGTGAAGAAACACCCAGCAAGTAATGTTAAATGGTCACCTGTCCAAAAGCAATTTATAGAAGACCCTAAAAAAGCCTTTAAAAATCAAATGACAGAGATGGAGGAAAAACTAAAAAAGAAAATAAGAATAATCCAAGAAAAACAAGAAGGGTATTAAAGGAAAGTCAACCAATTAGAAAAGGAGATCCAGAATCTTAAGGAAGAAAAGGACACCTTGAAAATTAGAATCAGGCAAAGTGAAGCCAGTGAAATTATAAGAGATCAAGAAATGATTAAACAAAATGTAAATAATTAAAAAATACATGAGAAGGTGAAACATAAGAAAAACAACAGATTTGGAGAATAAATCAAGAAGAGAAAAAAAAATTGGACTAACTGAAAGTTGTGATAAAAAAAAAGAATCTTGATACAATACAAGAAAAAATTAAAGAAAACTGTCCTGAAACATTAGAGCAAGGAGGGAAAGTAGAAATAGAAAAAATCCACTGATCAAGACTTAAAAGAGATCCTATGAGGAAAACTCATAGGAATATCATAGTGAAATTCTGAAATCCCCAGCTCAAGAAAAAATTATTAAAAAGCATTAAGACTAAAACAATTTAAATATGACCTAGCAGTCTTACATAAGACCTAGCAGTAGAAACATTAAAGGACCACACATCTTAGAACACAACATATCTAAGAGCAAAAGAACTGGGACTCTAGGCAAAAATATCATACCCTACACAGTTAACTATTACCTTGAATGAAAAAAAAAAAGGACTTTTGATAAACTTTCAGATTTTCAAGACCTTGTTAAAAGAAAAAAAGCCTATGCTTGTAGATATCTTTAATTTCTACCTCTTAAAATTGCCTCTTCATATCCTTTGACCATTTATCAATTGGGGAATAACTTGTATTCTTATAGATTTGACTCAATTCTTCATATATTTTAGAAATGAGGTCTTTATTAGAGACACTGGTGTAACGATACTGGGATTTGAAGATCTTCCACGCCCCTTGAGCTTGCTGATGTAGCAGGAAGGGGTGGAGCAAGAGAACGCCGGAACCAAGCTAGTCGCTGTGTGGTGCTGACTGGAAGCGGCGGCAGAGGCAGTGGCTGCGGTTG
>CM053583.1:104382414-104397917 GCA_028627135.1 Pseudochirops cupreus | reverse complement strand
TATCCCATAATCCATCTTCCCCTAAATGTTTCCTAAACTTTAGGTAAATCTAATATAGCATTTAAAATGGCTGTAGGGGCAATAAGGATTATAGCAAATAGCTAAATTTTTAAAGTAGGAGATTTCCTTTTATGTCAATGTTTTCTTTTTTTAAAAAAAGGTAAATACTTTTGGATACAAATCTTCCAAAATTCATTACACATTTTAAATTTTTTTTTAGATTGTAAGTTGAACACAATCTCTTCTCAATGACTGAGATAATTATTATCAATATAAGCTATTGTACAGAATACTATACAACAGATTTTTATGGTATATTAGGTTGTTTGCCCCTACACTAAATGACCTGCTGAGATTTGTCATTCTTGTGCTTGCCTTGAATAGTTTCTTAGCCTTTATGAGTCTGTCAGCTGTTACTTTTTGCTGCTGCCAGTCAATCTGTCTCTAGTTCTCTATTTATGATTTTCCACTTCTCAAGGCCTGGGAAAGAGGGGGTAGATATGGTAATCACATACAACATTGGGTATAAATTAGAGTTAGGGATCCTGTGAGTAAGGGACTAGAGGATTTTCCTCTGATTGGTTTTATTTCATGGACTTTACAACATCTATTTTAGTATTCAGAGGCTTTTGTGCTTGTATCCAAGTTCTCAGCTAATTTCTGGATAAATAAAGTCTTATGGCACATGAACAGTTTTAAATTATGAGACATGAATCCCAGTGAATGATTATTTGTTTTGCAAAGTAACTCTTCTTTGTACATAATAATGCATATTAGCATTCTCTAAACAGTGTTTTTCAAACACCTTTAAAACAGGGTTTTAGTTTGTTTCAATTGTTTGGGGTTGTTTTTTTTTTTTAACAATTTTTTAAAAGGAACACATTTGGCACAAAAAAATAAACCTGTTAACATTAATTCTAGATTATCATGCAAATAATTTTGTGTACCCGAGTAAGATACCACGACATGATGTTTATTAAGATACCACGAGATGATGTTTATTATATACACCAATTCCTAGTCATTGTTTTCTATTCTGAATAATCTTGTGTCATATAATTGTAGACAGACAACTCACATTCTGCTCAGCTCACCAGCAGCTACCATTATTAGCTACCATTCAGCTCAGCTCACTAGCAGCTAGAATTATCTTCCTGCAGATTTCTGAAAGTCATTGCTTATGCATGTTAATTTTGAAGGGCACCAACTATATGGCTGACACATTCTGACAGGAAGGATATCTCCAAGAATGGGAAAAATGGAATGGGATTGATGGCCTGAATAATTGATCACTTTAAGTTGGCCCCATGGCCCAGTTGTTAGATCATTCATTCATTTCAAGTGCCTGTGGTTTCTAAATTAATTAGAAATGCTAATGTCATGGCAAACCAAATTTTTTTTAAACAGCACTGATAATAAAATTATATAGAGAAGAAGGCATTTATTTAATTACTAACTTTCATAGGGGTCTTCTTTAGGGTCTTAACTTTAGCCAGTTCACTCCACTGAAATACTAAAAGTCAAAACTGTGTTTTAGTTCCAAATAATTAAGTCTATCAAAAAGCTCAAGCTGCCATTTGTCATAGTATCATTGAGATGATAATTAGTCTTCCCAAAAGAAGTGGTTACACCTTCTTGACAATCTACAAATTTATTGAAGAAAACTTTATCAAATTGGAAGATTCTACAAAAAAGTTCTTTTAGAATTGAAAATTAATTAACTGATTTTTGCTCTATAAAATTAAAGTCAATTCTTGTGTATGGAAGGGAAAAGGTTGTCCAAGGGAGAGGGGAAAACATGGGCGAAGAACTGACAGCTTAGAGTCCACGGAGAGAACAGGAAACAGAAAAAGTAACATGGAGTTTCATACTCTTAATGAACATGGTACTTTCAAAACACAAATATGATTATTCTGAATATTTTATTTGTTCTCGTTTGCTAATATATGTACCAAATATGATACAGATCTCAAACTAGAATGAAAAAAACAACACTTTGTACATCTTCTAATTATATACAACAATACTTAGCAACTAAAACAAACCAAAAGGAAATCCTTAAGGAAATTAAGTTTATGTTCAGTAACTAAGAAATTTCTTCTCTTTTGAAAAAAGAGATATGTCATATGAAAAAAAAATTTCCTTAAATGAGGCCTAAGATGAGAGGTCATTATCTCTATTGGTCCCCACTTACCAAAAACATTTTGTCTTATGACTCTAATTCATTTACCACCCAAAAAATATACTTTCTCTTTTTGCTGGTAAGAAATGTTTGAGTTGCTTCATTGATTTCACAAAAATCTATAACGACTATTCAGAGCTCAGCACTAAGAAAGCTACAAAGATAAATGAGATATGGTATTTACCCTCAAGGAACTTACACTCTGGCGTTAAATCATTTTAGTTCATTTCTACTAAGAATGTGTGCGTGTACTGAGCATATATATACAGAAATATATGTATGTACACATATGTATGAATATGTATGTGTTGTTCAATGGTTTCAGTTGTGTCAAACGTTTCATGATAATATTTGGAAGTTTTCTTGACAAAGATACTAGAGTTGTTTGTCATTTCATTCTCCAGTTCATTTTTATAAATGAGGAACTGAGACAAACGGGACTAAGTGACTTGCCCAAGGTCATCCAGCTAGTAAGTGTTTAAGGCTGGATTTGAACTAAGGAACAGGAGTCTTCCTAATTTCAAGCCCAGTTCTCTATCCAATGAGCCACCTAATTGTGTATATATCCATTATTTTAAAAATATGGAATTATAAACCATATAGATATACACACATATTTTCATGCTAGGTGCTTAAGAATTTATGTCCAAAGAGGGTGGAATCCATAGTGTTTCATGCAAGGGTTACTTATGATCCTTTCTAAGTTCCAGTTATATATTTAAAATATTACTTTCATCAATTAATTCCTTCAAAAATTTACTCTGTCACCTTAAGTCTAGAGAAATACAGCTCTTTTTTCCCCCTCATAAGCTTCCTAAATTCACAAATTTGAAAAATGCTTAAGAGTCAAAAATAATTAAAACTTTCAGTGAATATTTTCCCCAGGTCTAATATTTAAGCCTTATCAATTCTAAAGAGTGGATCTATACTTCAATGATTCCTATATTTGAAATGAATGCCCTTAATTAGATCAATTTATAGGTATATTAATTTTTCCCCAGGGGAAGGCAGGGATCAGTACAATTTATTTAACAAAGAAAATCTGCAATTCAACTATTTCAAAATACTTTAGAAAAGAAATAAATTTGAAATTATGTGAAAAATTTTAATGAATGAAGTAAATATTTCACTCAAAATAAGCAATAAAAAATAAGAATACATAAAATAATAGCACAATGATCATAAATGGTATCTTCCCTTTTTTGTACCCCATATTTTAGATGCAATTTACTGAACTAAAAAAAAAACAACTTCCATCTTTGAAGGAAAACTTTTTTTTCTCTCCTATGTAAATTTGAATTCCTTTATTTCTACTCTAATAGGTTAATAAATCCTATATGGTTCTGTGGGTTTGGCAGTATCTTTTTTTAAAAGAGCTGAAAAATAACCTGCACCAAAGTGGAGAAGGATAATCCCAAACAAAAGATTGCCAGGAACCAAGATTCTAGTACAATCTAAATAAATTCAAAGAGCAAAGAAATTTGACTCCCTCCCCCTCCCCACCCAAATCAATTACATAGAATAAGCTTCAAAGCTATTGCTACCACTTATCACATTTTGATCCTTCATCATTCTGGCAAAAAAAAAAGTTCTTAAACTAGAACTTGTGTTAAAAGAGCTTATAACAAGCTGCTTTCAGCACATAATCGACAAATAATACAAACAAATCTAATGCTAATGGAAAATCAGTTGTACTTCAATATGGGGACATGAAGTTTAGAAATACTTTGTCAAAAATGCATCTTTTGCTGTTGCTGTTTATGTGCTTTATTTGCTAATATCGATCATTTTGGAATATAACAGATACTGTTAGGTAAGGACTAAATACAAGTTAACTGAATACTTTTAATGAGGTTAAATGTGACAAATGAGATAGACATACTCATCTAACTTAGAAGTTAGTTTTTAGCTCTCGTGGGCAGCATTAATTTGTAGGTGTTCTTTTATACTACCAACTGTACACAATTTTTTTTATGGAAGACTTAATTTTGTTGTTTGTTTTTATAAAAGCCAAAATCTTCTACTTGTTTACATACTTCACCATCATCGAGATATTCTCTTTCTTTCTCAAATACAATAATTAAGACTAGGAATGCCAAACTGATTTTCAAATTATTTATGAAAATTCATGAAAATACACAATAAATATACTAGATATAACTAAATATGAAACTTTTTAAGACAGCAACCTCCTTTAGGATGGTGACTGTTTCACTTCTATGAATCATTCTGTTATTCCCAACACAGGAGCAGTGATATGAACATAAAATAATTTTTTTTTAAACTTAAATAAGACAACTTACTATGTCTTCCATGAATTCTTAATTTAATTAAACATAGTTGTTGGCAGTGATTGAATAGTTACCTTGACTTGCTCTTCAGTTGCTAAAAATCCATATTTTTTTTTGCAGATCACAGCAATCAACATTTCTGTAAAAAATAAGAAGACTAAATTAAGAGTAAATCACACAACTAAAAAGTACATTTTAATTTATATTTGAAGCAAACAATATTAATGACAGCATGGTAAATATCTATTTATATCTTGGGAGAAACTTTTAATGATGCTTTTATTATAATTAAAATTGTGATTATAAGAATAAACTTTATAACACACACACACACACACACACATACACAAACAAACGTATGCACAAAGGAGTTGACTGCCAAAAGAATTTCACTGTGGAAGGCTACACACATTTCTGTGGTGTTTAAAATCAGTTTACAAGTCACTTTTCCTTTTAAACCCATGTTTATTTGCCTCAGTAGACTTTCATTACTTGGAGTAGCTTCAAAATTTCAACACTGCCCTAAAGGACAAAGATTTACTTACTCCATGGACATTCAAAAGGATTCAGCACAGAGTGTGAAGGGAGTTCCAAAGGAAGAGCTCTAGAAATTATTTCTAACAATGGCCGCATTACTAAAACACATTTCTGTCTTTCCAAAAAGCTTACTTAACACAAGACAATACTCAGTTGGATGCATTTATTTGCTCAAAAGATCTCAAGGTAACATTTCATATTGGAAAACTAAATGGATGAAAAATGCCAACTCTCCAGGCTATGACGTACAGTTGGCTGGCCAGTCTATTGTATTTGTATGTCAGTGTATGTATTAGAAATAGGCACAGCAGGAAAGAAAGAAGTTGATCCCACAGTTGAATAGGAAGACAAGAATGGACTAGCTTGCTGGTGGAGAAAGTTACAGTGCTTATAACAATCCCAGACTGCAAAAACACAAGCTTTGTTTTGTTTTGCTTTGCTTTTAACACCAATGTTTTCCAGTCAATCCTGTATATTTATGACTATTAGAACATAACTATTTTTGAGGAATGCAAATTGCAGGTAACTCAAAAGCAACAGAAAAATTGCATGGCAACTTTAGGCATAATAATGATACCATCTTACATGAATGAAAGATAGTCAAGGATGATACTGGGAAGATACATACTTGAAAAAGAGCAGATAGGTGGACTCATTTTCCTGAGTTCAAATCTGGCCCTAGACACTTACTAGCTGCGTCACCCTGGGTAAATCATTTAACCCTGTTTGCCTCAGTTCCTCATCTATAAGATGGAAAACCATTCCATTATCTTTGCCAAGAAAACCCCAAATGGAGCCAGAAAGAGTCAAACACAACTGAAAATTACTGAACAATAACATACTTGAAAAGCGGGTGGTCCATTTAGAGGGCTAGAACAAAGGAAAAGATATAGGAAGCACGTGTTACACTAATACTAAGAAAATACGAGAAAAAAAAGATTTAAAACAGGAGTTCCTAAAGTCTTTTGTAATTGATCTCTTGGACAATCTGGTGAAGTATAGGGAACTCTGTTCAGAATTTTTTTTTTAATGCATAATATAAGTTGCATATATTACCAAGGAAATCAATATATTGAAATCATTATCAAAACATTTTAAAAGAAAAAAAAAAGTTAATGGACCTCATGATTTAGAACAATGTGTTCAACATATTACATGGTTCATATATGGAAGTTCTAGGTAAGAAATACATTAGGTTTACGTATGATGAGAAAGGCAAGATGGTTTGCTGTATGTATAGAATAATATCCAAATCAGTAAAATTGCAGATTTATGCAAAAGAATTTTAAAATACAAATCATACGAGTTCCATCATCCTTCATTTTCACTATCTTATATTTTATTTTATGTGGCAAGCTGATAGGTGATAGACTTCAACAAATCAAACAATACATGGAAGTTGTTTAAAAATCTGAAATAATTTTCCTTTGATTTGTTACCTTCAGATAAACAACCACTTAGAAAAATACCCTTTGGAAAAAAAATAATCTTCAGAGCAAAGTCATTTTTGAATCACCAAAAAAACATCCCCCACCTATTTGTGGACCTATGATAATGAATCGAGGCATTGCTAAAGGTTATCTAGCATAACTCAGTAATTTAACGCTACAGAAGACTCTTTAATTGGTTTGCTGTAACCACTACAAGAGTGGTAGCTTAAAAAAAAGAACAACACAACAAACCTCTATGAACTAAAGTATTTTAAGTCTAAAAGTGGGTAGTCCTAGAAAGATGGGAGAATAAATGGTCTTAAAGAATTTTTCTAAAATGAATGGAAAAAAAAAGGTAACTGAAGAATCTCAAAAGAAAGTATCTACTAAAGTAAGAAAAATTACAAAGCCCCAAAAAGCACAAATATAATGTAATTAATTAAAGTTAGGGATTAAAAGTTTCCAAAGATAAGTCACTAGAAGGAAAGGATAAAAAAAAAGAAAACTAACAATAGTCCAAGGTACAAAGCCGGACCTAACATAAAATATACAAACTAGGTAAGAGACATACTAAAAGAAAAAGAGGATGATCTGGCAGTAGTAAAGAAAGCTCTGCCATTTGTTATGGGAATTCTACCATCTGCCCAAAGAATGCTAGCTAAATGGATGGCAACATGGAAAAAGATGGAGCAAGATGGAGAAAATGAAAAATTTGAGCAATGACAATGAGTCAACAGGAAATAAAAATTCTTAGATTGAAAGACACATAAAGACAGGGCTAGCTCTCCTTATAAGTAGTGAAGAAACTGAGTACTGGCAATAATTTAAGGGGTTCTAAAGAGTTTGGCTGACCAAATGTATCTTAGGTTAAAAGTACCCTAAAGTAGCCTAAAATCCCTATAATTAGAATCACTCCTTGAGGGCTTTCTTGAGACATGCTTTTTAACTGAGCTCAGGAATTATGTTATCTGCAACAGACAGCACACAAGAAAGCCAACATGTGAACAGGGATTAATTTATCTCATTAAGTGAAAATCCATTGCCTATCCACAACTGAGAACAGGGTCCTAAGGTTAGAGGTGTCTAACAGATTAAAATAATACCAACAAGTACTGGAACTTATGTAGTATTTTAAGATTTTCAATGGGCTTTATACATTCATTTGAGAATCTCAATAACCCTGTGAGATAGGTCTACAGCTCTACCATTTTACAGATGAGAACTGTACATGATAACATTTTACAGATAAAACCAAGGTTCATGGAAATTAAATGACTTTTTCCTGTAGTTACACAGATAGAAAATGAAATAATGTGGGTGGAAAAATATGGAGGGTGATTCTGGGGACCTACAAGAAAAAGTCATATTCCTAGTCAGGACAAACCTAATCAACCACCCTTTGCAGAGGGGAGATTGAGGTAACAATATAAATGTTCCTTACAATTGAGTTTTTCCCATATCATAGGATTGTAGATTTTAAACCAGGACATTTGAGTTCATATATGCCAATCAGCTCACTTAACAGATGGAGGTACACAGAAGTTGTTACTTGCCAAAAAGTTTTCAAGTAGCAACTGGCAGGGATAGAATTTGAAGTAAGGTTCTCTGATTCTATTATAGGTTATTATTATTATGATTTTTTTTAGTCCACCATGTTTCTATTCCATCTCATAGCATCAGCTCCTTGTTTAAGCCATTTTTTTCAGTATTAATGTTGTGTGCAACTCAGATGACGGTTTCTTTTTTTTTCTTCCATTTTTTGGCTTAGTTTTACCTTAAATTTTACTATATATCCCATTTAAGGCATCACAATGAGAATGAAACTTATCAACACCACCATAATATATGCAAATCCAAGTGCCTCAAGAGCATCTTCATTACCTCATGCCATACTTCACAGTACAAGATTTAATTTTACTGAATATGGCAACTACAGAAAGAATGACCAATCCTAGTACTGACATCCCACCCTTCAACCAATCAAGAAACATTTATGAAATGACTAACAACTGGGAAGTCAGGTCAGTAGCATTTATTAAGTGCCTAATATGTGTCATTCATTATATGCTAAATCCTGGTGATAAAATTAAAGACAAAAAATAAGCTCCCTATAGAAAATATAAAGACAAAAATGAAAATCATCCTTCCTATCTTCTACTGGAATTCCTACCTTCCTTTCCCTCTTTTACTGAAATACTCAATAACTATGAGACAATACACATGTTAGAGAGGAAGTGAAAAGTGTAGACAAATTCCATGTTATAAAATCACTCAGAATTACCAAACAAATTGAGTCAAAATATAGGTGTGTGGGGGGAAATCTTTCTTTGAATATTTGTTAAATTTTTTCCTTGTAGAATCTCTAAATGTCAAGTAACTTGAAAAAAAAAATCAAAGGAATTCAAGTGGAATACCATGTGTTTATTTCCAATGGCTATTATTTCCCCAAGATTTTTACCACTCAGAGTCTTTGTACCATAAAGACATCCTACAATCTGAAATAAGTTTTGAATGGATGACCAGATAATATTCAGCAAACAATTTGAGGAATATTAAAGATTAGAACTAATAGAAAGCTCACGACAGTTTAATTACACAAGATAATCATTCTGGGTTTTAAATAAAAGAACTTTTCATAGCTGTCTTACCACTAGTCCCAGAAAGAAATTTCCTCAAGCAGTATGCAGCTTCACACAGAATTGTTAGAGCTGAAGTGGAGACATTACATTTGGCTTATTGTAATGAACATAAGGAAGAAATCACACGTAAAGAACTTTTTCTCTTCGGTAGTCTATTATACAGTATTAAACGCTTCAAATGATTTGTAATCACATTGCTCTGCTTAATCAATTTTTAAATGCTTTAGAAAGCTTACACATAAAATGTGACAACATAGAATTTCTAGTCAAAGAAATATGGTTTTAATGGTAATTTTTCTTTTAGAAATGGGTATTAGGTCTTCAGTTAGTCAAATACACAGGACAGAGGAAGGAATCATTGAAAGCCAAGCTACATACATAAGAATGCAATAAAACATACTTTTAAATATTATTTTGAAGAAATGTGTATGTTTTTATGCCAGAAAGATCTAGTGTCAATGGTATGCAGACTTTTTTTGTCTTAAATCATATGTGTAACAATCAAAGTTTAAAACTTCCAGTAGAACTAAGGGTAAAAGGAATGCAATTTTTCATATTTAAGGTTTCAACTATCAAACTTATTTGGTGCACTTTTCTGAAGTCTGATCAAGAATAGAACTTCATATTATAACAAAATTTGGATAGAAAAAAATCAAGTTATATTTTGATCAATTTAATTATGCCAGGCATTACACCTTTCCAGGAATATAACATCCCATAATCATGAGAATTATTTTTGTCCTCTCACTTTTTTAAAAAGTGTGTGTGTGTGTGTGTGTGTGTGTGTGTGTATCTCCTAAGCCCTGTGGATATCATGAGAAAAGCAAAACATTTCATGCCTTCAAGTAGCTTACTTTCTCTGACAGGAAACATGTGCCCACAAACATATGAGAAACACACCAAATACATACAAATACACTTGAGGGATTGGGGTTTGGAAATCACACAAACAACAGGAAAAAAAAAAACTAATAAATGCCTCTTGTAAGAGGCAGAATTTTAGCGGAACTTTGAATTCAACAAGAGATTTTAAGTGATGGAAGCCAAACTAGAGGGAACAAGTCTACTAGTTTGACTATAATGTAGAGTGATGGGGAATCAGGCAAGAAAGACAGACTGAAACCCAATCATCAATATCCTTAAATGTCAGACAAAATAATTTATAGTAGCCACCAGGAGAAATGGTGGTAGGAGGTGGGAAATGGCCTTCAGGTGGACTATGGAAGTAGAATGCTCTATGTGTTGTTATGTTATGCTATCATTTTATTTAAATTTTGTTGTCTTTGTTATTTCAAAGGAGAGTTCAGAGAGTTGACAGAAAAAGAAAAGGAGACTAGGAGGAGGAGTAAGGTGGTGTTCTCAAATGACTATTAGAAAAACAAAAGACAAACAAAAATAAATGACTGAAAAAAGGGCATTTCATTTTAGTCTACCATACATATTCAAATAACCATTGTTTCAAATCACAATGAGCAGACTGTATTATATTACTTTGATTAATTTTCTGGCCAAAGATAAAAGACACAATATTAAATTGTCTAAAACTATATTGGATCAAATATCTGATTCTGTTGCCACATTGTTGACTAATTGTGGTACTACTATTATATAAGACCAATAGTTCTCATCATGGTTATTAGACTGAAAAAGTCAATATAAAAGATGGCAAATGTAGACTGTTCACTGTAATCATCAAAATCATTTATCAAACATTCAGCTGTTCAAGGCACTACAGAAGTCAACGTGAAGGATACAGTTCCTGACCTCTGAGAGATTACAATAAAAATTTAAATTGTGCAAAATAGACCTCCCAAATGTACATTTAGACAGGCATCTGCATGGAGGGATTTGAAAAAAAGTCAAAGTTATAATGCTATTACCAATATTTGTTCAGCCACTGGACACGTAACCCAGCCAGAGGTATATATGACTAAGATACATTCATGATATAAGATAACAGTCCCCCACAAAAGGTCAAAATTTCCTTATCTGTAACATGAGAATTTAGACCAAATGCTTTCTAAGCCCCCCAGCTCTAACATTCTATGTCTCTAGAATTACATTTAAAAGTATAAATCAGGTAATCATAGTGTATCACCTCAATCCTATGTGATTAAAAAAAAAAACTAGCACTAAACAGACTTGCTATTTTCACATTGCAAGTCTGTTATATTTTCTGATTTGAACTGTCATTTCTACCCCTTTGTCCAAGTGCCTAAAGAGAAGGAATACTTTTAGGCTATGACCTAGGGACCGTTTTTTGGCTCATTTATATTTTTCCATTTTTCCTTCTCAGTTCTGGGCCACCACAGTGGGCTAGCTTTACAGAACAAAAGAAATTACTTTAATAGATGATGAGAAATTGGGAGGTACAAACTCCTCATATATGTAGGGAGTCAAATTATTGACACATAGCTTTTGATACAAGTTTTTGCTTAGCCTCAGTCATTTTCTTGTCTGGTTACCTAAGAATTCTATAGCCCAAGTTCTAATCTCCTTCATGAATTCTTCTTGACCTAAGCAGCAGACTTTAGATATTTTTTCAGGCACAAACCACTGATTGAGGCAAAGCTATAACTTTAACAAGCAAAAGTGACATTTAAATGGGCAATTCTTTTCTTCAAGATTCCTGCACTAAGAAGTTGTCTGCAACCAACTTTTCTTAAAAAAAAAAAAAAAAGAGGAAACCGTCAATCTAATGTGCTCCCCCCTCCCCATTCCCCTAACTTAATCCTGTTTTTTTTCACACATCTGACTCATTCCTCATCCTCACACACCTGAGTTCAACATCACTTTTCATTCTAAGTATTTATTCTTGTCTCTAGCAAAAATCTTGAATTAGAGAGAGAATTCATTACAGCCTGAAATAGCACTAAATAGTAATCAGACATAAAGAGACTGATAAAAGTTTTCTCCTATATGTTTCTTACGCTTGGAACAGAGACAAAAGTCCCCTTATCTTTTGGTTCTCAAGAAAGATATATTCCTTAAGGGAAAGAAATTTGCTTTAAGTTATTATAGCTTCAAATTGTATTGTCTTTTGGGACACCCTGGATGTAGAGCAGTGGGGTGGGGGAAACAAAACCTCCTTTTAGGGGCCAAACAAATGGTAAAATCATTCCTGGATGGATTTGTCCAGGAAAGAAGATAGAGGATGGGAGGAATAAAAAGGGAAAGAAAGACAAAGAGTTCCAGTCACAGAGGCACACTAAGAAAAGGAACCTGAACCTGCTTGTACCCAACAAAAACATCCCCAGTGCCCAACTTGCTATCCACACAAAATCAGTACAACTCCTACCAACCCTGAATTCAAAGTCTAAATCCAACACTTACCAGCTATGTGCTTAGGACAAAAATCACTGGATTCTTTCAGGACTATTTTCATAACCTATAAAGTGGGAATTCTTGGACCATCTATTTAACAGAACTGTTGTAATCCAAGTGCTAAATGAACTTTAAAAACACTACATAAATATGAGTTATCATTTGTGTTGAGGCAACTTGGTGTAGTGGATGGTGTGATCCTTGGAGCCAGGAAGAACTGGCTGTGGCACAGACTGGTACTGTGACTGTACCTCTCAAAGTCACTGTATCTCTCAAAAAACAAGGCAACTCTAAGCCTTTTGGTTGCAGAGAAGTGGCAGAAGTACAACCAAATCAAGGGTCTTGTTACTTCAGAATAATGTTTTAAATACACAAAATGGAATGCAAGAGATTACAAAGTAAAACAATTATATTGAAATAGAGTTAATAAGTTCAATATAATGGATTTTAGCTGTCCTTTCTTTTTTACTCAGTATATAATATGTACAAAATAAAAGGCAATGTCAAGAAGCTCTCCATGATACGATTAAACATATTTTATCATTAACTTAAGAGACATAAACATTTTTAACACGTTCCCAATCACTGATGATGATATCCATTTATTTCTCTTTAAGAACATGAAAAATATACTGCAAAGAAAGACACAGTAACATTAATCACATCACAACTATGGCCTAATTTATTAATATAAAAATGGAAATTTAAGGTTTTTCATATGCAAAGAACAAAACACTGAAACAGTAAATGGTTTAATGCTACTGGTTTAAAAATTTTTCTAAATGGATATGCTATGACCAAAGTACAATTGCAACTTTGAGACCTGCACAGAAACCATATTAATTACAAGTTTTCTTTTACCATTTTTGGAAATGACACTCCTCCCTCCCTTTAATTGTTTATTCTTAACTGTTCACGAGGGACTATCATCCCTCTGGTAAAGACACTGCAATGCTGCCTTTCCTCATTAAAATAAGTTCTCCTGGAACACAGTCATTATATTAAAGTTGAGTTTGGAATTTAGCCTAGCAGAATGCATAGGATCAGCCTAAATATTATCTAGGGAAATAATAAAGTTTAATGAATTTTTTATCAAAGTAAAATCAGTACAATTAAAAAAATAGAAATGTATTAGTTATCCCCAGATAGTACTTAAATATCAGTAGTTCTGTGACAGGAAATGATTTGAAATAATTAGGCAATGTGGAAGAAATTTAGAAAATTCCTAGACCTAAGTGTAAACATTAAGAAACAAGTCTATATTGATGGTACAGTATTGTTGTAAAATGTTGTCAAAGAAAATGTGTTTTATTTTTACATTCATCTGTTACAAGCAGCTTTGATAAGTTAGCTAAGCAAATTTCAAGACATAGAATAAACTTCAAACACTATCATTTATATAAATTTTATCATAATTGCTTTGTCTAAAAATAATACTCATTTATTTTCAAATTCTCATATTACAAGATGTAAGTATGCAAGTAAGTTCATTACAAGGTAATTTAATCAGAAATGATGCTGGACACACTCTAGGCCAATATAAGGCCTAGGCCAATTGTATTGAGGGGCCCAGAAGATAGGAATGTTAGAGGTACCAATTTGGGAAAAGAAAAGAGGATTATCAGCTTAAAACAATGGGATCAGAAGTAAGTAATTTAGCAATGTCCATGTACAGAATGCTGTAGGCACTGGGCAATCTAGTCGGGTATGAATCTAGCCCTAGTGCCCTTACTTGACACTCCCACACAGAGTTCTATGATAAAACATTTCTACCTTCTGAAATGTAATTATCCTTTAATTCACCATCCAAGGTGTCAACCACTTAAGTTAATCACTCTAACTTTCTCATTTAAAATGAGTGGCATGATGGGTAACTAGGTGGCACAGGGGATAGAGCACCACTGAGCCTAGAATCAGGAAGGTCTGAATTCAAACCCAGTTTCAGACATTTACTAGCTGGGTGACCCTGGGCTAGGCACTTAACACTCTTTGTTTCTGTTTTCTCATCTGTAAAATAAGCTAGAGAACGAAATGGCAACCTACTCCAGTATCTTTGCCAAGAAAACCCCAATTTGGGTTATGAAGAGTCAGACATGACACAGCAGCAACAACAACAACAAGGCAGAATGATAGATGAGAAAGAGAACTAGTTCTGAAATCAGATCACCTGTATTCAAATTCTACCTTTGCCACGTTTTTCTGTCTGAGTGTGTTCAATTTACTTATGCTCCTTTGGCATCACTTTTTTCAGCTGCAAAATATAGGGTTTTGAGGTCTCTTTGAGATTTAGAACTATGATCCTAGGAGGAATCCCTGCCACTCTCCCTGTGTAATAAACCATTGCTGTCAGACCAGTGACTCAGATGGCTGAATCTAAGCTGGCCCAGTAGAATAGATATTTTTAGGTAAGCAGTCCTTAGATGTATCTTAAGTTATATAATGTAAGCAGTCACACAACTTGATTGACTATAGATTCCTCACTCTTAAATTGCAATGGATTTCCCATCTTACAACTTGGACCAAAAGAATAATTCAGTAACTCCAATCCCTCACTCACTTGAAGGTAACTACTTTGGTAGCCTTAATCAAATATAACTGAGAATTAGGGAACAAACAAACAAAAAAAAACCCTCAAATACAAGAAAGCAAACAACCCCTCCCCTAAAAAAAAAGCCTTTAAGCAGTCATATGAGATGTCAGAGAATTTGTGCTCAAGTTCCTGTATATTACTTAGGGGATACTCCTCTTAAACCTTCATGCAGAAACCAGTAGAATGTAATATCTTGATGACAGAGACACTTCTTTTTTTTTTCTTTTTTTATCTATCCCCAATATATAGTACAATACCTGGCACATAATAGCCACTTAGTAAATACTTACCAAATTGACCATTTGATTTTATAAAAGGTGCAAATAAGCTTCACTTTCTGGCTTCCAAGTCTACAGTAGATGAGAATCAGGGGAACTAGAAGTGCTACATGTAATAGTCATGAGAATCTGAAGATCTTCCCTGCCACTAGGCCCTTTGCTAAAGTGGCTACGTGACTAAGAACCTTCCCCTATTTGAAAGTATACTCTGCCCCTTAATAGGCTAAATGTG
>CM053583.1:104371294-104382314 GCA_028627135.1 Pseudochirops cupreus | reverse complement strand
GAAAAACCCAGATGTTGGTGCTTCCCTCTCTGGTCACTGAATAGGTAACTGATGTAATGATCGGACGGTTTGGAAGCCTGTCTGCTGATCTGTTTCTCTGTCTGCTTGTAATTTGTGCTTATAACTTGTGTTCGTATTCTGTTTGCATTCTCTGAAGTTCAGGGTGCTGACTTTTCCCTCTGAACTAGGTAAATGATATACATTTGATGGATTAAAGTGAGACTGTTAACCCATTTTGAGTTGCTTTCCTTTAGAAAAGCAGATCTAAGAACCTGTGCTAGCAGCCCTCCTGGGTATGCTAGGGTGCTTGCTGATACAGATAGTTGACAAATAAGAAACATAATAAACACACACAACTGAAAAATTAGATGCAAGAATCCTACAGGCTTAAGTAATTGTGGAGTTTTTCAGTATAAGGGCAAATGAGCCCTACATAACTCAAAAGTTTATAGGTTTCTGAGAGTGATATTATGCAGAGTATAATAACTGATGTTGATAATCTACCTGAGTGTGTGTATTTTCACACACACATACACACATACACACACACACACACACACACACACACAGAAATGGTATAATAACTGATGTTCAAAAGCTACCTGAGTCAATCAAGAATAATTTAAATGATGCTTACTATTTTCTGTTAGAAGCAAGGAAAATACTTGAGAAGTATTTCTATCAAAAAGTTTAAAATGTAAGTGAATTTGGGCTTTTAAAATGGTGCTTTCACTTATCTAAAAAGCTCACTTGTGTGGAATACCTAATTCATCCCCATCTAAATAAAGAAAATATAAATAGAAGAAGCAGGAGGAAGGCAGAAAAGAAATATTCAGTGTCTGCTGAGCTTTGGATCCAGAGAAATACAATTGCTTTATAAATTGCACATTATTTTCATAATACACCTGTAGCTAAATGACCTCAATTTCTATTCCTACTTTACAGCTGTGTTTATTGGAAGTTTACTTTTTAATAAAATATATACATGATAATAGGAAAGATACATATGCAAATGAATTTGCACAATGGAGAACAGTCCTAGGGGAAGAGATTTAAACAAAATTTGAAGTGCACTAAGGAAGCTCAGTATTTAAAGGAACCAGGGGTGCAGGCTTTTGTTGCATAGATAAAGAGCTACAAATGTTTGTTTTGTGAGCTCAGGTTAGCACATGCCTCAAATGCTTTGCATGTACCTTAAATCTAATATGGAAAAATGGGTGCGGAGCCAAAGTGGGGCCAGGATATTCCTGTAAGAATGTTTTCTGATTAATGTAAAAATTATCTCAATACAAAAAGGAAAGCTTCTTTTGATGAATTTTCTTCCCAAAGTTAAACTGTAATAAAATAAACTGAAAACTAATTTTTGTGACATTTAATAGGATAAGGACTGGATTTGTGAGTTCACTGGTATAAAGAACTCCCAGGAGTTCCTTCTGCCATGCAGATCTGTACTTCAACTACTATTTGCAGTCATTCAATCAACTAGCATTTATTCAGCACCTTCAAAGGATAAATGCTGGATATACACAGAAATGCAAACAAAAACAAAAGAAGATTCTGCTTTCAAGTAGCTCACAGTCTAATGGGGAAGATGATATGCCAACAACTATTTATAAAACACAGACAGACAGAAAAACTATTACAATTATTTGCAAGCAAACTATGTGAAGGATAATTTTGGGGTAGTCCTAGAAGGAAGACCCTAAGCTTAAGGAGTAAGAAAGATTTCTATCAGAAAGTATAATTTAGCCAAGACCTGAGAGTGACTAGGGAACCTAGGCAGCAGAGATGAAAAGGAGGGGTGTTCCAAAAATGGGGGACAGCCAGTGAAACTGCCTTGAGTAGAGATGGAGTATCACATACAAGTTTCAAAAAGGCCAATGTCACTGGATTGTGAAAGGAAGCTTGAAAAGTTGAAAGAGAACTGGTTATGAAGGGTTTGGAAAGCCAAACAGGAGAGTTGCCTAGAGCACAAGTGACAACTTACTCAGTATCACACAGTCAATATGTATCAGAGGTGCAATTTGTACCAAGGTCTATCTGATTTCGAGGACAGTTCTCTATCCACTATAGCCTCTGATTTGTATGCCATTTAATACCAGGTACATTTTAATAGGCTAGGTATATTTTCTCCTTCAGTTGACCATTAGACTGAGATCTCCTTGATAGTGGGTACTATCTTTTACCTTTACTTTGTATATCCAACATTTAACAAAGTGCCTGAGTCAGAGTAGATGCTTAATAAATCTTTATTGACTGAGTTGAGAAGATTGGCATATTGTCCTCAAACTTGCATTTACAAGTATACTTGTAATTTTATGGGTTTCTTATTCACTATTGAAATCTGAGGGAATCACTAGAGAAACAGAGACTGAAATTGTTACTTCACTGGAGAATTCCAAAATCAGGGAACTCTCTCTAATTAATGCAGGTAACTTCACTGATAAAGCAAACTAGGAAACTTTCACAAGCCCTAAATTGCAGTGAAGGTGCCTCCCTTCACTTTTGGAGCTTTAGAAATTTGTCAAGAGCACCATCGTTTGCTTTGGGTCACAAACACCACACATGTCAGAGACAGGACTTGAACTCAGTTTTTCCTGGCCCCCTGTATCCATCATGCTATGTATTACTCCTATTACTATTCTTCTCTACCACTGCCCTGATGTAGATAACAAATTAAGATGTTACTGATGCAAGTTAGTTCAATCTTTGCACCTTCCCTGGCTCATAGACATTTAGCAAATGATTGTTCTATTTAGTTGAATTGTTTAAGTATCTAAAATGTCTTCCCCTTTGCCTATCTCACCAAGCAAAATTTTTGTCAAGTTTTTTAAGAGTCTACCAAATATTACTCCTCTCTGATAGATAATCTAAGTTGTTTCGTATCAATCCCCAACATATGTCCTCCATTTCCAACCCCTCTTCCTAACGCTTGCCCTTACTTCTCTTATTTATATATGCTATGGTCACTTGTGACTCTATACGCATTTCCCCTACTTAGCAAAAAATCTAAAAGCTAGCCCCTCCCCCCCAACATATCCTTTTCTCCTTCATGACTCTGATTGGTTCACTTCTTCAGGCAACCTTGCCTCTTCTAGCCTAAGCTAATCTTTGAACTTTAATTAAACTTTCATTCATCACCACAGTTTAGTATTCGCTTCCCTACCCCCTTGGAAACACAAAATATCACTTAAAATGATCAAATTTAAAGATGTGAAAAGAACCTGTTCAGAGCTCCTTTGAGCCAACATAATTATTTTGTAGATAATGGAACTGAGTCTCAGAATCACCCAGTTGCCTACTGGCATTTCCAGGACTAGAGCACACTTCTCCTAAATGCCCAAACAGCATTCTTTCTACTACCACATAGTAAGAGACATGGATTCTAGTTTCAATTTTGCATAAGCTTGTTTACTTTTTGAAACCCCAGGGTTTATTTGTTTTTTTTTTTTAATCCATAAAATGAGGAGGTTGAATTAAAATTATTTGAAAATTCCATTCTGCTTTCGAGATTCTAGAAATCCTTCATATGATCCCAAAATACAGTATATTTTTTCTGCATATTAAGAATAATTATTTATTATTCTGTAGTTCTGAGAAGAAAGATGATAGAGTAGAGAGAATATTGGCTTGAACTCAGAAAGACCCAAGATCAAATTCTGTCTTGAGACACTGACTTGCTTTGTAACCCAGAACAAGTCATTTAACATCTATCAAACTCATCTTTAAAATGGAGATAATAATAAGACCTGCCTTACAAGATTGTTGTGAGGCTCAAATGCAACTACATGCAAAGTACTTTGCAAACCTTAGAATGCAATATAAATTTTAGCTATTAATTGAATGAATTACATAAAGAGTAGTTATCTGTCAATTATCCATCTTAATGGAGGAGGAAGGAACAGCGGTCTAGATAATTCAGACCATAGTTCATTTTTCAACACTTTAATAACCCCTTCTAACAGTTTTTATTTGCCTTTCTTTCTCCTGCTTGAACATTAAAATTAATATTTCCTAAACAGGCAGTGAAAGGAAAAGGAAGTTGTTTCTTTGGTATATTGGTTTAAAACAATACTATCGGATTAGGTCCAATTCCTTCCTTCCTTGTTCACATGTCAGAGGCACAGAAATATTCTTCTTCCTCCTCTAAAGAAACGGCAATACTGTGATAAGGAGATCAAAGACATAAGAAGACTCTGTTGGGCAAAATGGGGGTAGAGGGATGGGACGTGACTGGATGTGCTAGGTGCACAGTTTGGGCATCCTTCATTAGTCTAATGCATCTTTCTCTAAGTTCTTGCAGACACAGTATGTTAGACAAAGCTTGACTTAACTACTCTTTAAAGCTTAATGTACAGCTGATTCATGGGACGAATAGTTGTGAGTATGCTCTTGTGCCTAAGAGATTCTTGCAGCTAGTTCCTTTGACATATAGAAAAATCACACAAGTTTCCTCAGATCCCTGATTCATTTTACAGGCACAGGTTCTATAGTTCTAACATAGGAACCAAAGTGAAAAGCTACATAAGTGGAAGCAGCAGCAGGAAGAAAATAACAAACAAAAAAACCTCACTGCCTACTGCCAATGTGAGAAGACTGGGAAAGGATATATAGTTCAATAATTAAGATCCAGTACAGACAAAACAGATTAATGAATAGTGCCCCTTTTATTTTTTTAAACGTATCTGCATTACAAGTACTCAGCAACCCATTTCCCTAGCCCTAAGAAAATTTGGGAGACAGATTTTGCTTAGTGGTATTTGCTTTCCTGGATGGAAAAAAAAAAAACAAAACACCAAAAACCTTGTAAAATAACCATGATTTCCCTCCAAAGTTGCTTTCCCCTCATCACATTACAAAGCTAACTAAAGACTCCCTTCAACAATGTGTTTTATAAGTGACATAAACTATCATGTTTGCCTACTTTACCAGAACCTTCTTGCATAAGAGTTCTGCACATTTGTGTCTCAGAGTCTTCACTTAGACCAGATTCCTTTCTTATGCAGATAAAAAAAAAATCATCCCAGACCATAACTTCCTTGCTACTAAATATATTTTTCTTGGGCCACACAGAGTTATGATTGGAGAAGAAAAGAATTACTAAAGACATCCTTTTTCATAGCTTTGAAGTTTCTCAAGTAAGATTTTTCTCTCTATTGCATGTAAGGCCACATTCTCAGGACACATCACTTAAAAAAAAATCCAATATAGCAGATTTTCCCACTTTAACTGACTATGAGAACCTAGCTTCTAACAAAGTATCCCCAGGGCTTAAACTATTTGTCAGGCCAGCACAGATTTTGAATCTCAAATGAGATCTTTTTTTTTTCCTTCAAAAATCTCATCCCAATAGTCATTTTAAAAAAAAAAGAGAAATCTATAAACAGATTCTATCTGAAATTTCAAATGCTCCCGAGAAGTCACCTCTTTCAAAAGTCCTTTCAAGAAGTTTCAGTTATAAAAACAGTCCACATTTTTTTTACAGCACTTGAAGGTTTGCAAAGAACATAGGATATCTCATTTGGTCCTTAAAGAAAGCCTTTGAGAGAAGTGATGAAACTAAATCTTTCCATTGTATGAATAAGAAAACTGAGGCTCAAAGTGTCTTTCCTATGGTCATACCAGTATGTAAAATGCCAGGGCCAGTATTTGGATTCTTCTCTCCTTCAGTTCAGGTTCCTTTTTACTAAATCACAGTGCCTGACTATAAAAATAGAACTCAAGAATCAGGACTTTGACCTGACTTTACAAGCAGATAAATTTAAAGGTTTTTATGCTTGTCTTTCATTTAAAATACTACTCATTTTATTTTTATGCAAAAGTATAGTAATCTGTACATTGAAGCTTATATCATGAGTCATTTTTAATGATGCTTTAACTTGAGAATGTCATAAGTACATTTCATGACTGATTTTTCTATATATGATTCTCATTTATTGACCAATATCCACTTTCCTTCTATTCCAGTCAAATATAATATTTTATATAAAACCCATTTCCATCAGTTAATTTGTTTTTCGAAAAAAACACAGCAAAATTATTTTTGGACTACCAAAATATTTATATCTTTGATGTTAATTTTTCACATCTTAAAAAGCCTATTGTAATTAATTAAGAGAATTAAAATATTTTTTAATTCACAAAATATTTTACATATATCATCTTATAACGATTGTTACCAAGACCTGCTGATATCACTTTTGTAATATCTCATGTATATATGCATATATATGTATATATATATATACATACATACATACATATATATATATATATATATATATATATAGTTTACTTCTCTCCTCTGATACTGTTACTACCCTGTTGCAGGCCCTTGTCACCTCCAGTTTGGACTTTGCACAAGTCTGCCTGTCTCATTGCTCCCCACTCCAGTCCATTCTCCATTCAGCCACTAAAGTGATCTTCCTAAAGCATTTTTCTGGCTAGTATAACTATACTCAATGAACTCCAGTTATTCCCTATAATGTCTGGTAGCAAATACAAAAACCTCAGTTATTTTCAAAACCCTTCACAACCAACTTCTCCTACTATCCTTCCTTGCTTGTTTTCCCCATTAGTTTGTAAGTTCTTCATGAGCAAGGACTATCTCTTGCTTTTCTTTGTACCCCAGCACCTTAGCACAGTGTCTGGAAAATAGTAGGTGATTAATAAATACTTACTGACTCATCTCATTTTCAGCAACACTTTTCCACAACATTTTCACAAATACTACAGGTGTTTTTCCCATTTTTATAGATGAGGAACTTGGAGCTTACAAAGACTCAATGACTTGTCCATGGTTGCAAAACTAGTCATGACTTGGACTTCTAATTTGAATTCACATCTTCCTAAATCCAAATTCAGAATTCTATCTATTGTTTGATACCATCTCTTGTCACTAAGTCTATTTTTTCCTTATGAGGGACAATTAAGAAATAGAAAGTATTTTTAACAATATCAAGCTACAGTGAAATGAAATTCATGTCAAAGCTTGCATGTCAACTGTTCTGTATTTCCCTTATTGCGAGTGATTAAAAGTGAAATATGGGAAAATAGTACTGTATGGCCATCCTAATTTGTAACTTCGTTTAGATATAAATGAATGTGGTTTCACTTGCTTTCCTTATAAAAGAAAAAAAAAACAAGAAACAATGAATGCCAGAGAACAACATGCCCCATTTAGACATGGCTATTTCCTATTGGGGAAATGTTGGCAGAGGCCAGTTGTTATCCACAGATGAAGCTTGTAGACTAACACAATAGACCAGAACAGCAAATAACACTGGTAAAGTTAGTATATTTAACCTGTCTAAAGTCATACTCTTTATATTCTGATTTTCAGATCGCTGTCCCTTGAATCCTTTGACCACCCCATAGCTAACCTACTTTTGCAAACTCCAAACACAACTACTGGCACCATCTTTATTTTACCCACTTCTTGCATTAGCCCCCATTTAGCTTCAATTCTCAGTCAATCTTGTCCTCTGTTATACAGCTTGGGAGGCTAGAGAGAAAAGCATATAAATTACAAGTGCAGTGGGCAGCACTTTTCCATACTTTCAAATGACTAGGCTATTACAAAACTGGCAGAATGACTATCTGAGTGCAGGTCCTGGCCCATCTACAAAAGAACTCTTCCAGAAACAGTATTATTACCACTTCATCTTTCTTTTCTTCCTCCTTAGAAGCTGCATAACAAACATGTCCACAGCTGTCTGTACCTTACTTTTCATTCCCAAGCTTTTTTTTTAGTAGTTATCAAATCTAATGAACACTTTCATGTCTTTTCTGTAATGTTAAAAAGCATTTAAAAAACACACTTTAAGTAAAACTCATCTTGGGTTTCCTATACGTCAACAAATAGAGGGAAGAAGGAAGAAGGCAAATGAGAAAATCAGGAGTCATAGGAGTTATCCTTGCCCATCTATAAGCTATAAGATTGCACTAGTAGGAACTGGACGTTTCCCTGTGTTCTTAGTCTTTAAATTTTAGGATGGCAAAAAGGGTCCAACATATTAACATGAACATTGAAGGAACCTGGTAAGGGACATAGCAGACGTAGCCAGAGGACGGGTCCTTGTGTTAAGCCTTTTTTCATCTCATTTACTTGTTTGTTTAAAAAAGAAAAAGCACATAATTCTTAGCTATTTGAGGGCTGATGAGGCCCATTTATGGATTTTTAAAATGCCTTAGATGCTATTCAATTTAATAAGTATAGATTACATGCTACGGTATCACCCCTTGTTTACAAGATACCCCAAATCACTCACACACACATACACACACACACACAATCACACTTCCTGCCCTTAAAGAGTCTCTTTGGGAAGATGAGTCAAATGTAAATGAAACCATTAGTTAGTAATAAGTGATAGCATCTGATCAACTGCCAAAAGAAGAAAAAAAAAAAGAAAAGAAAAAAGGTTACAAACTATTATGGCAGTTGAGACAAAAATTATCAATGTTCCCACAAGAGCTTCATAGAGAAAGCAGAATTTCAGCTAGGCCTTGAAGAAAGAGAGAAAGGAAAGAAAGGAATCTGAGACAAAGAATTTGTATTTAATACTAAATTGAAAAGCCTTAAATGATGTTAGAAGGACCATTTGGCATTGAATGGAAAGAAATGAATATTGTAGGTAAAGCAGAATTACTTATGAAATCATTTGGGGGGGTTCTTCTGCTTTGTTTTTGTTGGGGGGACGGTGAGCAGATATGTGTATTTTTGATGTTTGTATTCAAGATGAATTTAAATGGATAGAAATTTAGGAATTGGAAATCAGTTGAAATACAGGTTTGTGGTAATGAAGTCTTAAGGTAGGGTGGTAAGAGAAAGAAAGTATGGAGAGAAAATCAAGTGTGGCATAGTGAGAGAAAAAGACTGAACCAGGAATCAGAATTGATTCCCATTTCTCCCGCTGTTACTCTGCACATGCAGTTGAGCATCCCTCTATTCCTTCTTATGTAATACACCTTCTAGATTAGGGGAAAAAAAAAACACGTGTTTTAAATTTGGGTTTAAAAACATTGTGCTAACTGAAGTATCACATTAGAAAATTATTCAAAAATAATTTTATCGTGCAAAATAGTATTGCCTAGTGATCAACATCCCTTATTTTAAGCAGTACTTTGATCATTATAAATAATAGTAATAACAATGAAAACAATTGCAGTCATAAATATAAATGACCCAGATACGAATTCTCTAAAGGATGCCTATTATTAGGTCACAATATTGGAATAATATATGGCCAATTCAATGTAGAGTATAAATAACTTTATTGCATATTTTAGCTGAAGAATAAACAGCAAGTTAAAACAGATCTTTCTCTTTTCTAAAACACCAAAAAAGTTCAATGTAACTTGTAACCAATTAAACCAATTTAAAATATATGGCTACTTAAAGCTTGAGCTAAACTTCATGGTAGAGACAAATGAATACAGTCCAGATCTGCTTTGTTTTTTGCTTAGATGCTATTTATTACAGCTATATTTTATTATACAGTAGTAAAAAATTACAAGACAACATTCTGTGTTATTTCCCACTGGGATAAATGATACAGATGTACTATTAAATCTCAACACTAGTACCAGCATGCCAGCCTACATTCCATTTGTGCCTTTATAATGCGTCAATAGACTGACATTAATGCCTGCTGATGGTAAAGCTTGCCAAATTATAGCCACTTAAATGTAACATAAAATATGTGGCTTTATAAAAATATAGAACCTTATTACCAACCCTAGAAATTTTATATATATCACATACACACGTGGATATGTATGTATATACATATATGGAAAGCTTCTGATTATTTTTATGTAAAGAATTCTTTTCCAGAAAATGGCAAAAAAAAAATAACTAATGGATTGTTTTTTAAAATAACTTTTCCAATTTGAGCATGAGAAAAGGTGTAAGTGCTTTCATTTATCAGTACCACAGTAATCCCTCGAATATTTGCTGAAGGAATGAGTTTGATATCAAAAACTAAGTTGTTTAGAGGATTAGGAAAGGGAAGAATCACCTTACTTTTCTCCTTCATCATTGCCAGCTACTATATACTACACTTTTAGGAAATACTAGGTTTTATACAATTTTATAAAACTCTAACCATTGGAAATTTGTATTTGAGGCAAGTAAGAGATGAACAATATAGAATATTTTCTAATTTTTCTGCCCTTTTTATTAAGAGAACAAATAGATTTTTCTTCTTTATTATTGTATTATGGCTTTCAAAGACACACTTGGTCTTGCATTTTAATTTTTAAAATTTAGTTTTCTTGTTTTTGAACCAAGACTTTTAGCCATTTTATGGTGGCAGCATGAAAGGTAGATTGGGTGATAGAGTTAGCATAAAGAAGAACTTGGTTCATATCCCACCTTTAATAGGCAATAGATGTGTGTTGGTGTTTTTGAGTCATTTCAGTTGTGTTTGGCTCTTCAGAGTTTTCTTGTCAAAGATACTGAATTGGTTTGCCATTTCTCTTTCCAGCTCCTTTTATAGATGAAGAAACTGAAGCAAACAGGCTTAAGTGACTTGTCCAGGGTCACAAAGTTAGTAAGTGTCTGAGGTCATATTTGAACTCAGGAAATTGAGTCTTACTGACTTCTAGACCTGCCTGGTATGCTGTCTACTATGATGCCTAACTGTCTAGTAGTTGCATAACAGAGTCAAGTTATTTAACCTCTCTGGCTTTTGAATTCTCTCAATTAGAGATAAGTTGTTATCTTCATTGGTGAAGAGTTCCCACACAAACACAATTGTAGATTCTATTCAGTTCTGGTTTTTTCAGCAAGAATGTTTGAAAATCCTCCACCTCACTGAATGACCATATTTTCCCCTGGAACATTATACTCAATTTTGTTGGGTAGGCAATTCTTGGTTTTAATCCTAGCTCCCTCGATCTCCAGAATATGATATTCCAGGCCCTTTGATCCCTTAATATAAAAGCTGCCAGATCCTGGGTTATCCTAATTGTGTTTCCATGGTATTCAAATTGTTTCTTCTTGGCAGCTTATAAT
>CM053583.1:104348155-104371194 GCA_028627135.1 Pseudochirops cupreus | reverse complement strand
AGTCCAATAATTTTTAAATTGTCTCTCCTGGATCTATTTTCCAGGTCAGTGGTTTTTTCAAGGAGATATTTCACATTGTCTTCTATTTTTTTTCATTTGTTTGGATCTGTTTAATAATATCCTGATTTCTCATAAAGTCATTTGCTTCCATTTGCTCCACTCTAATTCTGAAGGAATTAATCTCTTCAGAAAGCTTTTGAGATTCTTTTTCCATCTGGCAAATTTGACTTTTTAAGGCATTCTTCTCATCATTGGCTTTATGGGCCTCTTTTGCCATTTGAGTTAATTTATTTTTTAAGGTGTTGTTCTCTTCATTCAGGTTGTTGATTCTCTTTTTATGATTTTCTTGCATCATTCTCATTTCTCTTCCCAATTTTTTCTCCACTTCTCTTATTTGGTTTTCAAAATCCTTCTTAAGCTGATCTATGGCTTGTAGGAAGTCTTCATGTTTCTTGGAAGCTTTTGGTGTGGGAGTTCTGACTGTGTTGTCTTCCTCCCATTCTATGCATTGATCCTTTTTGTCCTCAAAGAAGGAATCTAAATTTCGGTTGCTGTTCTTACTTTGCTTCCTTTGCCTGCTCATGTTGTTGCTAGTCAATTACTTGATTTTTTTAGCTCTATGGAACTCTGCTTCCAGAGGGGAAATCTCTGTCCCAAATCACTGGGGTTTTTGCAGCTGCAGGAGCTATTAGGATGCTGCTGCAGCCCCCACCAGCTTTGGCTCACTGAAAACACACCCCAGGACCACCACCCAAGACCACAATCTGGATCCATGCCACTCAACGGAAGAGCACTTAGCCTCTGAACAATAGCTTGGCCTGCCTGCAGTCTGCAGACCAGGAGCTCTGAAGCAGCCACCTGGAGGCAGCTGCAGGGCCGCTGCTTCTGCTGCTCGCTTGCCTTGGAGGCAGTTTGGCCCAACTGCTGCTCTCCCCCAAATTTATCTGAGTTCCACTGACCTTTCACTTTGTCCTTGTTTCTTATGGCTTGATAATTCTCAAAACTGCCACAGCTGCCACTGAAGGCTGCACCTGGGGGTCGTCCAGGCCACCCTGGGGCCAAGCTGTGGTTTCAGGCTGGGCTGGTTTCGGCTCCCAGTGTTCTGTGATGAGCCCTTCCCTCCTGCCAAGCTGCCTTCAGCAGGAGATGTGTTTTTCTGTATTTTTGTGAGTTTTGGAGCCCTAAACTTTGTTTAGAGTCATATTTTATGGGTATTTGAGGTGGCTATGTGGGAGCTATGTGGAACCTTGTTGCTTCTAGGCTGCCATCTTGGCTCCACCCCTACAATTGTAGATTCTAGATATATTTTTCTGCCATTAGAATTTTTCACTTGGGGGCAGTACCAAGAGTCCCTGGAACTACACTTGTCATTGGATCAAGACTGGGATTTGTATCCACTGCCAAGGTGTGCCCTAATGCTACCTGCAATTCTTGACCTGATTCAGCAATTCGCTTCCTTTTGCTACCTTTAAAAGAATGCTGAGAAATACATCATCTACATCATCATCATCATCATCATCATCATCGTCATTGTCATCATCATCATTATCATTATCTGTGTCAAGTGCATTATAATTATTATCTCATTTGATCTTAAAAACAATCCTGGGAGGAAAGTTCTATTATTATCATCCCTATTGTACAATTGAAAAAACCGAGGCAAACAGAAGCTCAGTGACTTGTGGTAGTACATGTCTGAGGCTTGATTTAAACTCCAGTCTTCCTGACTTCAGGCTATGTTCTATCTAATGTGCTGCCAACTCCAGCAATGCCCAGTAGTAAGCTATATGTCTTCTGCTATTGAAAGGTATACATATTTTCCCTATATTTTAACCCTACTATGTGGGCTAAAAATGACATTTTATATCATTTACTCTCATTCTTCATTGGGTTCTATTGAGTTGATGGCATTTAGAAGCTTTCTTAAAGGTAAGCTATATTTCTGGATAATACGTCACACATATTCAGATGCCAACTTTTACAATGTCTCTTATAAGAATTGATGGATTCCTTATCCAAGGTTTTAATTTCATACAGTTTAGAAAACAATACTTTCATTAAACATTTAAAATGAAATTGTAAGTCAGAGCAAGATTTTGCAATGTGCATGTTAGCGTTAGGATGTTTCTAAAGTATCAGACATCTTGATGACAGTTTTGTGGCGCGAGAGGTGGTTATTATCCAAAATTGCCTTTTTAACCTGCAGTGTACTCCTATGACTAAAGATCAAATATACTCATATATTTGATTTGTATATAAGCTTATATATACACATATGCACATATATAATTATATAAATGTACACATATTCATTTACCTCATATGCAGAATATTATACTAGCAAATGTTCTTTCTAAATATTCAACTCAGGCTAGGTGTTTCTATAACTACAGAAAAAAAAATAAGACTCTGAAACCAGAGCAATTGTCTTCTCATAGGATCTAGTTATACCATAAGTATGTGATGCATTAGTAATAATGTTTCGACAACTTTTTCTCTTGAGAAAGGAGACATTCAAACATCATGAATGCAAGTATCAGTCTCCTAGCTAATTTAAAGGTAGCATGGAGTAATAGAAGTTTTCGTTGTAGTCAGGAAGACCTAGGTTCAAATCTTAATCTCTGACATGGACTTTGTCACTCAGGGCAAGCCATTTTATAGCTTTTCTGTGTCTTTAGCACATTCTTTAAAATGCATCGACTAAGCCTATTTGGCTCACCTTTATGTTGGTGGAAGGAGTTTTTGTTCATTCGTTTTTGGTTATCATTACTAAATATTTGATTTCCTTATTATATGCCAAACATACCATGTCACTTTCCAAATCCATGCTTTCAAGGATATGGGTATTCCTGTCTCACTCCCACTCCCTGTCTTGTCTTAAAGGGCTGTGACTAATTAAATCTCCAAAGAGAAAAGGAATGAGGAAAAAGAACAGTAATAAAAGGCAGCTAGGTGACTCAGTGGATAGAGTGCTAGTGAGAAACTGAGAAAGACCTAAGTTTAAATCTGATTTTAAGCACTTACTTAGTTGTGTGACTGGAGGCAAGTCACATACTCTCTCTAGCCTCAATTTCCTTCTCTGTGAAACGAAGATAACAACACCTACCTCCCAGATCTGTTGTGAGGATCAACAGGGAAAGAGCTTAAAGCATCATCCAGGCCTGGAGTCAGGAAGACCTAAATTCCAATCTGGTGTCAGATACTAGTTGTCTGATTCTGGACAAGTTACTTTAATTCTGTTTGCCTTAGTTTCCATCTGTAAAATGAAGACAATAAATAGTATCTTCCAGGACTTATATTTAAGGATCAAATGAGATATTTGTAAAGTACTTAGCACAGTGCCTGGCACATAGTAGGTACTATATACATGATGAGACATTGCAAACTTGCAATTACTATAACATATTGGCATTCTTATTATTTTACTGTTATAATGTATATTTCTTTGATGTGCGAATGTCTGATCTTCCCCATGAGAATGGCAACTCCCAGAGGTCACGGCCAGATCTTAGATTTCTTTTGTGTTATCTGACACAGTACCATTGATGTACATGCTAAGTGCTCAATAAATATTGACTAGATGGTGAATTCCCAACACATACCCACAATTTCGGTGAATCAGTGTGTAGGTAGTAGTCAATGCTGGATATTAAGATGGTTAAGTAAAACATATGCTAATGGAAAAGGAGGAAAAAGAAACATTTAGCCAAATAGCACTAGCTTTAAGCTACTCTAGTTGAAAACCGGGTACCTTGTGAATTTGCCTTAACTCTTTCAAGTCACCAGGGAAATATTCGGCAAGATTCTACTGCAGTATTCAATTTTGAAGTTAGATCTTAAAATAAATAATAGAAAGTTTCCCCCTAAGTTTTAAAGGCTACCCTTTTTGAGACTGTTCAATTAAATAGCAATGGTTTATGTTACAGGATCTTACCCAAAAGATTTTAAAATAAAATTTTCATCAAAATATCATCTGGAGTATATGATAAAGGAATTGCCAGTAGGATTACACAGAGAGCCTATTATTTATTTATAAAAAAAGAAACCAGAGAATCTGCTCCTGCTCTGGGGAAGTATAAGACACAGGCCTAGTTAAAATTGCAATAGAAATCTTCAGTGACAGGGGTGCAAGAAAGCACATTTCTAGGAAAAGAGCTGGGAGAAGTCTACATTAAGCTGTCCATGACACTAGACCTGCTTCTCATTCCAATGACTAAAACAGCTAAGTGACCATTCCAGGAACATGGACACAACATCCCATAGAGAATTCTGGAAAGAATATCTGTCTAAACACTTAACACTCTTGCTCTTTATATCAATATTATAGAGCTTAAAGTCAGAGAAGTTAAATATTATCCAAGTATTATCCATGGGATCCATATGGGACCCATATTTCAATGTTTATTCCCTCTGCATAATATATAGGGATTTGGAGTTCCCACTGGGCTACTGACTTACAGGTTACAAAACAAATTAACAATGGAATATGTGGTTATGCCTGAAGGAAACAGAGTACAGTCATTTTTCTAACAAAAGATATTCCACATGACATATAAATTTTGAAAATAGATTTTCATGTTTTGGACTTTAGTTGAATGGATGTGTTTTTTTAATATAGTCAAAATACAAGAAAATCTTTATCTCACAGCTCATATAATTATGTGGCATGGGTGTATTTGTACAACTCCCCTCATTTTAGAAGCAGCCTTCCTGCATAGAGGGTATTTTTTTCCTCAACTTTTATGGTCACATCTGCTTTATACTTTTTTATATTTCCTATAAAGCACCAAACATTGTGGTATTTCTCAGACTATTGTAACATCCCAATTCATAAAACAGCCTTTAGTTTTGCCACTAGAGTATTAAGTAAAAAGCATACAACTTGGTGGACAAATCTTCATTTCAAAGTACAAAAATTGTCTGCACTATATTATTCAAGACGTCCTGTTTAACTTACCCAACTGCTTTTTTGTAAGACCACTCAAAACTCATTTTAGGAAGATAAGACTATACTATTTGAAAAGATGTTCAAGGAAAATTTTAATTAAAATGAAACGAATATTTCTTAAACATTTAACAATTTACAGAATATTATGATTGAAACAGAGACAGGCATTTTTTTTAATACATGGCCTGTAGTGTCAAGTAATTTACAATGTCACATTACACCAGAGTCCCATTCTCATGCTTAATAATATAGACTTCTCAAGAATTTATCCTTTCATCTAACCTAAATCCTGTAATTCTCTGGGTAAAGATTTTTTTTTCATTTCCTTTATCTGATATGAAGATTATAGTCAGCATCATTTTTCTCTTTCCCCCCTTTAGATTCAATATTCTCAGTTGCTTGACAATTTTCTCATAGATCTTATTTTTTGATACTTCCATCATTTTTGAGGATCTAATCTCTATTTCTAGGTTCTTTGTGTTCTCTAAGTAATGGGGTTCAGAAGTGGTCAAGGGTATGCTAGAAAAGGAGTTTCTATAGCGGGATTAGAAAACTCTTATACTTTTCAGTTTTGTCTCTGTATCCAGAATACCATGATGCCTCAGGAATCAGAGAAAAATGCAAAATGGCCAAGGACATTGTGAAGCCCAATTGAAATAACTTTGCAAAAAACACTTTGCAAACCTTAAAGGTCTATTCAAATGACAGTTATCCTCTTCCTCATAATCATCATTATCATCCACCTAGAGTCCCCAGGCTTCCACTGTGATGATGACTTAATTCTGAGAGCCTTATACCACACTCCTGCCTAGCTCAAACAATGTTTATAGAGTAATACAGAGCTATGCTGATAAATGTTTAACAAGCTACGTGGGGGAGGAGGCAGTAAGAATGAATGTACACATTTAAATTTAATCTGCACTATTAACACTTTCTTAAGTCTAGAAAAGCAATAAAATAATAAATCAAACCCTGAGAGCCAGTTAGAGCTGGCTCCAGCAACCCCTTAAAAAAAAAAAAGCCCTCAATCCTACCTAGCTAGCTTTTGTTTCTGATTAGAGCAGCAAAAAAGGGGGTAAGGATGGTAATCAATCCTTTATGGATCAACAGGCATTTAGTAAGGGCTTACTTTTCACCAGACATTGTGCTAAATGCTAGGGATACAAGGGAAAACAAAAGCAGAGTCCTTGCTCTCAAGAAGTTCACATTCTAATGGGAGAGAAAATATATATAAAGCTAGGTGCTTTTTAAAAATAAACCAAGTAGGTTGAAGATAATCTCAACTGCATGCAGGCAGGGATGGGAGTGGGAACAGCTCCTTTGAAGATGTAGGATTTGACCTGTTCTGAAGGAATCCAGAGAATGCAGGTGGCAGTGAAGAGAAGGAAAAGCATTCTGGGTTTGCAGAATATCCCCTGCAAAGATATGGAATCAGGAGAGATATTGTAGTGTGTAAGCAACAGCTGAATTGGAGATTACATGGAGAAAAGTAAAACATAGGAAGACTGTAAATGATAGAGGATTTCTTATTTGAACCTGGAGATAACAGGGAGTCAGTGAAGCCTGTTGAATGACTTGGTCAGATCTGCCCTTAGCATTTCAGCTGAATTATTTCAACCTTGACATTCTTACCATAAGCAAACTCAAAAAAAAAAAAAGGAATTATAAATAAATGGAAGGACTATAGACAAGTACTTCTTGAAAAGACACAGAAAGAGCAAGAGGTATGGGTTTTTACTGTCTGCCAAAAGGCAACAAGAAGTATTATTCATGTGATATTTGATGGTGTTTATCAGTATCTTTTTTTAAAAATCATGAGAATAAATAACAGAAACTTATGTTACTGTGTATTAAAGATGAAAAGGTAGAGAAATTGCATTAAGAAGTTGCTAAGATACTTGAAATTATATTAACATGCATTGTGATCCTTCATATTACGGGCTAGGCCATGGAAGAATGTCTAAAAGTTTAAGATTAAAAAAGAGAGAGAATAGTAGACCACCTCACAAAAGGCAGTTTGTTTAATAATGGCATGGAAGGATATTCAACAATGATATAGCATTTAAGCAGTTGTGTGTAGCTTTCTAGCCTTTTGCTATAGTGTCATGCCAGTCAGAAGTGTTTGTCAAGCCTGAGGCATTCCTGACTCCTCTTGCCCTGGCTAGGCAACCATGATACTATTAATGACTTGACTTATTCCCAGTTAAGTTTCCAGAATGGTTTTATTAACTTATAAGGAAAAACTACCCTCCTCTACATTGAATAGATGTTACTACTTTCTATGTCCATTTAGTGACTTCAATGTAAAGATATAGAAATATAAGGATGAGAAACATAAAGGTAAATAAGGTTCAGAAAGCAAGAATGAGAATGGCTACATATTTCTAGATTATACAGAGGCCATTGCCTTTCTATAATTAACACTTTTTTGGAGAAAAAAACCGATAAGAGCTGAATGTGGCAAACAATAAATGTCACACACACACACAGAGAAACAGATTTTATTTTAACATATAAAAACGATTTTGTATTGATGTGGTAAGTACTCAAGAATCAGCTTTCTTTGTATTGCCAGATCATTCATTTATCAGAACCAAAACCAGAATGAGTAAAAAGCAAGAAAGAATAAAAAGAGAAGAGTATGACATACATTTGAAATAATAAATCTGAACTACGTAGGCAAGAAATGTAAAATTCAAAATGGATAACAGAAATGAGATCAACTGATTATAATTTTATTCAGAAATACAATAAATATAAATTGTCTCAACAAGGAAATCAAAAGAGTCTCCAAAATGCCTTAATCATCAACCATCTAACTTATTTGACAAATGAAAAGAGATGGCTTGTCAAAGGCAAAACCAAATTAGAATATAAATTCATTTATAAAACATTAGAAAGAGGATGACGAGACACTTTTGAGCAGTGTCATCTAATAAAACAGAGATAAACAGTTAAGGGTAGAACTAGTTTCAAGAAATAGTGGCAAAAAAAACTAAGTATAAAAGGTAGAATGAGCAAAGTCAGCCCAAAAGATAAAAATGAACAGAAAATAACAAAGTGAAGAAAAATGAAAAAGATTGGGAAAAATCACTTTAACAGCCTAATTTCTCCATCAAGGTCAATAGAACCTTAATATCATAGTGCTAGATGTAGAAATAGAACTAAAGAGAACAAAAAATGGGAGAAGCAGCCAAATGGCTGAGTCGAGAAGAACCCTCCTTATGCTGGTATTAAGTTTTTGAGAATTTGATATATAAGGTATTTGAAAGAAAGGAAGATACCAAAGCAAAGGGGGGGGGGAAGGGGGGGTTGAGAAAGAAAAGCAACTCATTATACTGAAAGAAATATATCACAAAAAACCAATAACTCTTTAATGTCTATTTAGTCACCTGTACAAATTCTTCACAAGAGTCACCTACATACTGATTAGAGGTATCCTATAGGAGGACATTAGCAGGAAGCAAGCAAACATTTGTGAGCAGCATTCAGTAGTGGATCAAAACTTTATCAGATCACAATTCATTGAAAGATGTAGAAGATAGATAGATGATAGATAGATAAATAGCCAGTCAGCCAGATACCTAGACAGGATCCCATTGAGCTTTTGGAGTGATTATGAAACAGTATATGATTTAGTAATCTTTTTCATGTAAGATGTCTCCCAACAATACATTAAACTCAACCAAGATTCCTTGAGAGAGTTAACAAAAGTTACCCTGTTTAACAACCTTTTGATAATAAACACCAGACATAAAAATGGAAAGCTCCATGCTTGCCAAAGTGCTTGCCACTATGATGAAAGATCTAATGTTGAGTCCCAGTTGGAAGGAAATAGTGTAGGACTTTCATATGATTCCATCTGTGGATTACGTCGTACTGATTACATAAATCCCTAGAACAGGACAGAATTTTCTGGGAGAGAATTCTAATTACCTCTGTGTGTGTGTGTGTGTGTGTGTGTGTGTGTGTGTGTGTGTGTGTGCAAATTTAGTTTAATAATCCTCATGTGAAAGATTAATTGGATAAAAAATGTTTACTGTCCAGGGAACAACATGCATCTGGGAAAACAAGTTATAGATCATGTGAAGCACTTTGTATATTTGGCACAGACAGTACAGGTAGATGAATTGAGCACAGAATTCAAGAAGAGGAAGGGAATAGACTCCACTGCCTTCTAGAAACTTCAAAATTTTAATGATCTCAAGCTTCTGCATAGCAGTCAAGCATGGAAGATAACCATCTCCAAAAAAATTAGAAGTGACTCTCACACAAAGGTAATGAAGAGGCAAACAGGCTGCAACATATATTCATTGAGGTATTTCAGAAAAGAGCGGGAGTAAAAGCTATCGCCAGAGCACTGTAATATATGAAGACAATATGACAGTCATCCAGGATGCTCCTGCTGCTACCTTTATCATATCAGGACAAAGTGACAAAAGGCCTCAAGCATGTTGGATGCACTGTCTGTAGCAAAATCCAGGAAGGACATGGCCAGAGAGTAAAAAATCATATGCTAGCATAAACTGGTTTCAAGTTGAGTCATTAGAGGGAAATTCCAAGTGAGTCAGAACAGATTCATTTGACTATTCATAACTCCTAACCTAGTGCCTTGTTTAACTCTTATCTCCCTTTCTAAATGGAATGATTTTGAAGAGCAAGGACTAGTCCTTACCCACCCAACTTGCTTAGCTCCTTCCAAAAAAAAAAAAAGCTTTTCACCTAGTGGGGGATTAATAAGCATTTCCTGAATTGGTTTTTAATTTAACTTTTCAGCTTTACTCACACTGTTACGTTTTAAAGAATGTTTTTTATGGATGTAAGGAATGACATACTGTAGTCTTTGAAGTATAAAAAATAAGGATCACTCAGAGGGCTACAGAGACATGTAAGGTAATTGTGAGAAAGCTTTAACACATATAGCAAATAAGGAACTTGTGAAGAACCAGAATACAAGGTGTTAACAAGGGAGTGTATGATAGAAAAAGAATACAGGCTGTTCCTGGGTAAAAGCAAAGGAAAACGAATAGGCAGTTTGTTCCATTGGTACATTGAGGATGCAAGAAAAAGTCATAAAGGCCCCCAGCAAGTTGGGTCAGCCTGATGTACTGAATTTCTGGAAAGACATCAGACAACAGATTTGAAAAGAATGGGCAAGCAGGTCATTCCAAGGAGATGTGCATTCATAGTCATAGATTGATTCATTTGAGTATCTTAAGTGCAATCAGGCCTAAGACTTATTAGCTTCATTGTGCAGGAAAAAGAAACTGCTGATCTGTGAAGAAAATGAACTTGTTCCCATTATTCAATTCATTATTTCAAAACACCATGAACATCCTTCTATCTATGTTGAATGTGAAACAAAAATCTATGAATTGCTACATAGTAGGCATATAATAAATTTGTGTTCACATTCCTATTTATGGGAAATTGTGCTATTTTCCTTATCATTAACATGTCAAATGTAATGTTTATGAATTAATATGGCATATATATATACATATGTATATATACTTACATACATATGTGTGTATATATGCATGTACACACACATGAGAAACCACAAAAGCTAAATTATTTGGCACAAGATTAACATCGTTTTTTTCTGATCAACATTAAAAAAGTTAATTTCAGACTCTCTAATGACAACAGATAATGAAATGGACAGTTGAGTGCAGGATTTAAAATAAATTCCATTTTAATTGACTTATCTAGTCATCTTTGCACATTAAATGTGATCAACATATTATTGCAAAAAATATACACAGGCTGTGTTTTGCCAGTCAAATGCATCAGCAAGTTGCTGAGTAGTGGCAAATGGCATGAATGGTCAGATATCCTGAAATGTAATTCCTATCCCTCTTGCTTTTCACCACCTACCCCTCCCCAACCAATTTCAGCCTGTCATTTGATCACGTCCATTATATGAAAAGTTCAACCTTTTTACAGCAGGATGTTTTGGTTATGGTTATTTTAGCTGGTTATTACAACACATCTTCCTCCTCTCTATGAAAAACAACAGCATACATTTGCAAGACATTTTGTTTATGTTGACTAACTGAAAGGAAAAATTCAGAGTTTATTTTTAATTCTAAAATGAAACTAAGCAATAGAATGTGAGACAAAAATAGATCCAGCTTTTTTAAACAGAAAAAAGCTAGGTAAACTCTACCAAAATTATTTGGAATCGAGAAAACTGAGTTTGCTTCACCAATGTGTTAAAGACAACAAATAAAGAAGTAGAAATCTCCAAATAGCATTGTTGAAATGAGAAATGTGCCTAGTAACCACATGCAATACTTCATATTTGGTAACTATTCCCATATTTGATTTTTTTTTCATTTTCAGAGCATGTTCAATCTAAACCTTAGAAGCTTTTTGGAAAATGTGGAGTTTTTTTTTTTTGTTGTTTGCATTAGCAAAAACAACAACAGTTTGATCCTTAATGATGCACCCATACACAGCAATTTTGCTATATTGTCCTAAATATTTTAAAAAGGAGATGCCAATATCTCTACAATTTATTTCTCTAGACTTAAGTGTAATCCATGCAAATATTTTTATTATAAACAATGGGAATATCAGTTGACAAAAAGTCTAAGTAAGTAGTGGTAAGGCTCTTACAAAATATTTTTTTCTATATTGTGGAGAATGGAAGATACATATTCTCTGTCAAAGAAAGAATAGCTGAAGAAATTCTGAAGGATATTTAGCAATCCCTTACAAGTGCTAGGCCATAATTAGTACATTCCATGGGAGAGCATCAAAAACAGTTATCAGTCACCAAAATAAATGCTGGGATTGCTAATAATACATTACTCAGAAATACAAAAATAAAATTCTGGTTTTTGTATTACTCCTGGCAAAACATCTCTTTACTCTTTTTGGTATACTATATTCAAATATTCCAATAGAAAATGTGGATGACAAACAACTTTTCTAACCAAAATGCCTCTTTATTTGAATCATTCATCCTTATTTGGTGTAGAAAAATACATTGCATGGAAGCTCTTATAGTTATATGTGACTTGAAGAGCATACACAGTTTACAAAGTACTCTCATATACATTAGCTCATTTGATTCTCAAAATAGCACTATGAAGTCAGGAAACTGAGGTCAGCAATTTGTCCAACTTTACACGGTCACTCAGAAATACAGGTAAAACTAGTCTTCTGATTCAACTACAATGCTGTTTCTGAAAAATAAACTTCATAAGAAGTTTTAGGCAAATACTAGGTAGGATAAAAGAATTAGGTAATTCAACATAGTAAGGGAGAAATGGGATAGAAACAAAAAGGCAGCCACCTGTAGGTAGTAAAATTTTCCAAATGTGTCCTAGCTAATATTTCTATTTTAACGATGACTTTTAATCTTTATATGAAATACACGCAACAAGAAGTTGTTATAACTTAGCACCTGGACTTATGATTAGCCACCAGTAACCTGAAATCCAATAGCCAATATCTAGGTCTATAGTCAGAAACAGGAGTCTTGTCAACAGGATACATGATTCTTATGGAAACGTAATTTCCCAGTGTCCCACATCAAATTATTATTGCAATTCCTTACAACTTAAATAAGAGAAGTCATTTAAGATAGAACCCAGAGTCAGTGTGTGTCTAAAGCTGCTTTCCCAAACCCTGAAGGATGTTTATAAAACATACATAATGGAATGTTGACCTTGAAGAAGTTCATTGCTGGTGCAATGGCTTTCATTTTGTTGCTTCACAACTGTTGGTGGCTTTAGAGTCCTTAGTATTGTTCCTATAGGACAACTGTAGCAAATTGGAGAAAGGAGATTTTACCAAGTGTGATAGTAATGTAGATAAGAAACAATTTAACCAAAAAAAAAATCCCCACTAACTATGAAAAGACAGATTTATTTGATTGTCAAAATTTTTATAGTTAATGTAATACCTAACAAAGTAGAAGAGCTATGATTTACCAAGATGTTTCATTTTGCTGTTATATCTAGCATATTTCATGTTTTAGATGAGGTCTTTTCTACTCATTCATAGGTTTTTCCTTTAATTCTAATTTACTTTCAAATATTAAATAATTTTAATAACTCCTTATAAAAATTTAACTTGATAGCTATGCTTTAGCAAGGAATTCAAAATCACTGTATATTCGTTAGACTGTACATCTAACCTAGTGTGATTACTAGTATCCTTGAACAGCCTCTGGTTTTTCAACAAAGTTGATTGATGACCATGTTTTGGGATAGAAATAAGTATGTATTTTAGAGACAAATTTTATTACTTAAAGACTCATTTCTACAATAACAATAAAAACAGCTATTTATAATTTAATATTCAAGCGCTAACTATGCATATGCAATGTGGAGTGCTAGAAACTATGGGGATCAAAAATTTATAATACACTCTTTAGGGAATTTATAATATAATCCAGCAAGCATTTGTCATAAATGGACTATGTGCCAAGTCCTGTGCTAAGTGCTAGGATGACAATGAGAATACAAAAACAGTCTCTGCCTTCAAAGAGCTTACATTTTAAGTGGAAGTTGTGATAGAGAGAATACAAAATTTAAACAAATTTTGGTATAAATTGGCACATAATCTGAGTCTTCTAAGAGGTGAAAAGGAAAAGATAGTACATTCCAGTCAAATGAGATAGCCTATGCAAAGGAATAAGGGCAGGGTAAGGAAGGAATATCAAATTTGGAGAAAATGAAGAGAGCAATTTTGATATGATGTAGAGTCATTAAAAGGGGAATAATGTGAAAAAAACTATTAAGGGATTATACTGTCAAATCAGGAAGGGTCTTATATATTAAGCTGAGAAGTTTTTTTAAATTTTTTTCTGGAGACAAGAGGAAGCCATTGTAAATTCATAAGCAAGAGGAGTGATCTGGTCAAATAGTACTTGACAAAATTTATCATGGCAACCACGTGGAGTATGGATTGGAGAGGAAGACAAATTGGAAGCTGTGATCAAGATAATATTGCAATAAGTGAGGAGAAAAATGATGAGGACCTTGTCTAGGATGACAACTGTGCAAATGAGAAAGGCAGATGAGAGAGAAGTGGATATAAAATTGACAAAACTTTTCAGCTGATTAAATATTAGGAATACCGAGAATAGTATTAGTATATAAGGGATAAAAAAAAGTCAAGCATAATGCTTTGGTTGTAGACTTGAATAATGGAAGGATGTAAGTATCATCAAAAGAAGTAGGGGAAATTGGAGATTTAGGGATACAATAGACTTGAGATACCAGTAATATATACAATTGAAGATGGCTAAAGGCAGTTGTTGATGAAGAACTGGGGCAGGGATGGTATAGGAAAATAAATAGACTAGAGAAGAATAGCTAAATCCAGCAGTCTATATAAAGATGATAATTGCATCCCTAGGAGCTTACAAGACCACTAAAAAAGGTGTATACCACATTCAATCTCCAGACTCTGCATCTTTGCACAAACTTCTCCTTCACTCCTAGTATTCATTTCCTCTTCATCTTTCTTTAAAACTCCTACCTTCCTTCAGGGTTCAATGACCCCAAAGTGGAATTTGCCTCTGATTTTGTATCAAATGCAAGCAAAGGCCCCATTGTCTGATACAGTTTTGTAATGTGTGCATTAGAATGTAGCTCAATAGAATATATCATAATAAAATTTCATAATATATTATATATTATAGATAATATATAATCTATAGATATAATCTATGCAGTAATATACATACCATTCATGGTACATGAATACATATATTATGAATTCTATTATTGTAAAAGTAAGAGAATCTGGTCCTGGAATCAGAACACACCTAACTTGAATCATACTTCTGACACTTACTACCTGTATTATTAGCACTGATAGGTTTTTTTTTTTTTTTAGCTTTTGATGAAAAAGTTTTGAGTTCTACCTTATTTATGGCCATTATATAATTTGTTATAGCAGGCTTCGATAAACCTCTCCAAATTCTATCAATATAGCTGTGCTGGCTATTTCTGTAGCTATCAGTGTAATATTCCTCTAATTAAATTCAATAAATACTAATTGAGCTAATCCTATGCACAGTGGTTGAGGCAGTACAATTTACTGCAACCACAAATGTCATCATTACAAACTGCCCTTGCTGGTAACCTAAGTGTAGGTGTAGATGTGATGTACACAGAAAGACATAAACTTCATATAACTTTGTATAGGTATGGAAAAATAGAACTATCACCACAAATAACATCATTAGAAAGCACATGGAAAGGAAGACTATGTCTATAGAAATGTCGTTGTCACCTATTTAGTTGCAAAGAACTAGAAACTAATTAGATGTCAATTAATTGGAGAATGATTAAACAAGTTGTGATATGAAAGCAATAAAATATTATTCCCCTCTAAGAAATGATGAATACAGGAAAGCAAGGGAATATTTTTGGTGAGCTAATGCAAAGTGAAGTAAGCAGAACCAGGGAAATAATACAATCAATCATCACTTTCATAGGGGTAAGGTTCCTAGAATATGCCAGGAAAATAAAAATTGCAAATTTTGATGTAAATGAACCCATGGGAAGTATGGGGTTAGATTCCAGTGAGTACCCCAAAACATAATCTTTCTCTAGAAATTGCTGAAAATACACTTTTGTGAATTCAATTCTTTATAACAAAACATTAATTCTGATAATATGTACTTTTCCTAATAGTAACGATGAAATAACCCATAAAATGCAATATACAAAATAAAATTGGTATTATGAAAAAACACAGTTTTCACTAGTAATTCCCTAGAATTCTGTTACTTTTTATACTAATATTTAAATAAAAAAGATTTCAGACAATATTTGCATTTTATAACACATGAAACCAAAGTATTGTAGAATACAGTAGCGTACTGTACAATAGAAATAATTCTTAAAATTATATATGTATATGTATATTTAATTTTATTCTGAACTTAAATAAAGTAAACATTTCCATAACATAATGAACAGAAAAAAAGATGATTGTACATGAAACTACAAATCTATTATGTACAACTTGCTATTACTTTTAAAAATATAATGAAGTTATCATGTAACTTTCTTTTTTTCCCTTGTTTTATCTCTCCCTCCACAGAGGGATGGCTACCCGGAGATGACTACCATTAGGCACAAATACGTTTATGCATACATACACACACACACACACACACATATCTGTAAAACAATTAAATTCATTCTTCTTTTTATCAATTCTTTCTCAAATGCAGATAGTTTCTTCCTTCCTTTAACCTGAATTTTACTTGCCACTGTCTCAGCTGGTAGGGTGAGGGTGTTGTACTGTATACTATACTGAAGTAAAACCTTGACCACCCTTGGAAAATCAAAGTAGAGGTTACTGGGACCTCAGTCATTACTTGTTAGAAGATGTGCAAAGACCAACAAGGCCTTGACATCACCTCCAACTGCTGGTGGATGGCATTGTTGATCTTGAAGGACTCACCAGATTTAAATAATCATATATCTGCTTTGTGGGCAGTTTGAGATCCTTAAGGGTCTCCCAGTCAACAGTGGATACAGACATTCTAATCAGAAGTTTATCTAATACCTTCATTTTCTTGCTAAGCTTCATCATGGAATTTGCACATTTAGGTTTACAAGCCAAAGAATTTGCACTAAACTTTGGGGGCATAATTTCAGCAGAAAACTAAAGGCTTAAAGGTAAACAATGAAAATATGCCAAAAAATGTACAGGGAACTCTTTACAATGGTACAGTGAACAAGACCAGAATAGCACCTAGTAGGCTACCTGCTTACCTGCTACTCCATCAATTTGCCTAAATCCTCGCTCGCTCTCTCTCTCTCTCTCTCTCTTTCTCTCTCTCATTCTTTCTCTCTCTCCCTCTGTCTCTGTATCTGCCTCCCTCTCTGTCTCTCTCTCTCTGTCTATCTCTCTCTCTTTCTCTCCTGCACAACACCAAGAATGTGTAGTTGTAAACCCAAAAGTTAAAATTCAATTATAATAAAATTATTAGAATTCTTAAAATTGTGAAAGCTAAACACACAAATGTTGAGGGTTAACTGCAATAACTTTAGAGAAAAAAAAAGAAACTCAATGCCATATAATTATAATGACCAAGAATTGTCCTAAAGAAGAGGTATGGATAGGCATCTTCTTTTTTTGTAGAGGCGGAGTACTGGCATGGAACAATAAAGAATGTATCAGAATTTTTCAGAAAAAAATCCAGTAAAAAATGAAAAAACAAAAAGAGTTCAGCACTGTCAAGTCCCAGAAAAAACCTGATAGTGCTAAACTTTTTTTTAAAATCATCTTTAAAAATAATTCTAATTTTACTGAGGAACATTATATTATCAAACACAGATGAGATAAAACAAAAAAAAAAGTCAAGGCAAATTTTTAAAAACCACAATGAATGCCTATATATTTTACTTATCTTTTTTTTTTCTAAAAGATAATCCTCTTTCTAGATCCTGGTGCTTTGCAATGAATGGCTATATCCTTCCTTTGGCAGTAAAAATAGATTGGATTTGTGTCTGTTCTCTTGAACCCAGAAAAGGTATTTTCTAGTTTTAGGAAAGTGTTGAAATCAAAGGGAACCAGCTCAGTGCTTCAAAGGCCTTAAAAAGATTGAACAAGAGACTACATAAGTAGTCAAGTCATGTCAGAATCATAGCCAGAAACTTAGTCTCCTTTATTATTTAGTGCTTGGCCTATTGTAAGTTCTTAATTAATGCTGGCTGATTAGGAGAAAGAATATAACAGACACCTATCAATTTATAATACTTTATAAAGGCATGCATAGTTACATACAATAACTACCTTGAACAGCATTGCAAAACCTAGCAATTATTATTCTAGAATGCTACATATTATTCTTACAAATGAAGGCTAGGTCAGAAAAGTATTGTCAATAATGCCCAACAGCTCCCCCTTTTTATTCTCATTTTCAATATAACCTGCAACTTCAAAGTTCTATCACTGAACAAGTCATATTCTCCTAGGGCCTACCAAGACACCTTTGACAGCTTCACCTATTTGAATGGAGTCATTGTTAGAGCCAGTCCTTTAAAACTGATTGAGAGGATTAATGTAAGCACACCTCATATTACCTATCTTTAATTTACTGAATTCAGGTATTACAGTAAATGGACCATGGCTCAAAATATCATTCTAACTGGTTGTGGGTTATATATTGAACACCAGAATTCTGTGTTAATAACACAATGGGCTCTATTATGGAAGTAATGCATTAAATGGTACCTGCTGGCCTGAAAGGGCTAATGCACCTTCCTACATAGCTATAGGAAGTGACAGTCACTGGGGAGAATTAGGTTTAATATACCTCCACAGTTGGGAGTTGAAAAAGGAAATACAAGACTCCATTTCTTTTCTTTGGCCTGGAGCTGGAAATATTCACTTTCATATAATGAAAGGGACATAAAAGGTTTAAAAGGACTCTCTTAATTAACAATTCAATGCAAGTTACACATACCAAAGTGGATTCACCCACTGCCTAACCTCTTTTCTGCAAAAAAAAAAAAGTTTGGTACGGAGGAAACGAGGTTAACTCTTTCAAGTGCTTTGGGCATTTAAACTATATGGATAATGACATTGGAAAGAATGACCTATTTATTAGCTAGATTCACTAACAAAGAAAGAAATAAAGTATACTAAATACGAAAACCAAAGCCAGTATCAAGAATGGGAAAATCCTATCAGCTGGTGGTGTAACAGATAAGAGTTTTGCACCTGAAGTCTAGAATAGCTAAATTCAAATCCAACCTCAAGCATTCACTAACTGCATAACCCTGGATAAGTCATTTAGTCATTATTTTCCTCAACATTCTAAAATATAAAATTGGGATGATAGCACCTATCTCACGTGATTGTTCTTAGTATAAAATGAAGATCAAATGAAGTAATGTGCATATCACTCAGCACAATGCCTGGCACAGACTAGGCTCTACATACATGGTTATTCCTTTCTCTTCCCTTCCCAAGTTACCCAAAATGAAAACCATCACTGTAATTCAAAGCAGTATGCATTGGGAGTTCTTATAATTCTGGGAAAATATATATAATGTCTATATTTTGCATATTTCTCCTTCTAAACATAGTCAATAGTAACTTACTCTGAAGGCTTATAAATAAGATTATTTGATTTATAGTTTTTAATCTAATTTTAAAAATTTAAACCACTAGCTTTCAGGGGTGGCTAGGTGGCACAGTGAATAGAACATCGGTCCTGGAGGGAGGAGGACCTGAGTCCAAATCCGGCCTCAGACACTTAACACATACTAGCTCTGTGACCTTGGGCATCACTTAACCCCAATTTCCCTGCCTTCCATCCTCCAAAAAAACCATTAAATCACTAGCTCTCTTTAAAATTATAAGAAGGTCATTTGACCTCTCTGGATCTGAAAATTCTCAGGCTACACAACAGGAGTAATCAAATTTTATAAAGATCTTTTACTGCATTGGGGTAGTGGGAGATATATTAACACGAAAAATAAGGATTTCTCAGTCTTCCCCAGTCCGCAAGAAGCTACTTAAATGCCATTCTATTAGAGGCTTCAAGATGAAATTCATGTTGCATTAACTAACTATATAGTATAAAATGGAAAAATAGAACCTCTCATCTACCTCCCGACTGTTTATTTCATAGAATTCTTTGATGTATGATCATCAGCAATTTCCACTTTTGTATTTTATTTGTGCTGCATGTATGTATAAGAATATCACTGCAAATATGTGTATTTTTTTGAAAAGTTCAACTAACTTTTACACTAGCATCGTAGGTCTCATTTGAGATATGAGAGTTGTAGGTTCTCATGAATCATCTGATATTGCCTTCATTCTCTTCAGGATGCCTGAGGAATACTCTAAATTGGATGAACCAGACAGCATTGACTTTCTTTCTGTTCACTTCTTTCAAGTCACAGAAATCAGACTACTCTTCAGGAGATTTATATACCAGGAAGGATATGGGATTTCTTTAGCATAGGCCATTTGTATTAAATATCCTTTTAACAAAGCGTCTTGCAACCCAGTTATGAATTAGGAGATGAGACATAGGAGGTTCCAGAAGTAGTAAGAAGAAGGGTTTGGACCTACGTCTTCCTAACTCCAAATCTCATATTCTGTCCATTATATATACATGTGCACTGTCTCTTCTCTTTAAATTTGGTAAGGAAGAATTTTCTAAAATTTGCCTTGATCAAGAGAAAATGGATCTGATGTGAAACAACGATGAAAGTAAACTTTATACTATCTTACAGTCAAATAGAAATAGCAAATGCATTTTTAACAAGGTTAGATTTTATTCTAGGATGGAAAAAAATAGAGTATATGATATGAGGGCAAAGATATGATCTAAATCTCTAATTTCATTGGTACAGGGAACTCCTGGGAGAGGAAACTCCTACTAATGCAAATCAGCAAGAACGCTTTCTTTCCAGCTTATTCTCTTAGAGAGTTACCTAGAGCTCTTAGAAGTTAAGTGACTTGGCTAAGGTCACACAATCAGTTTGACTAGGAGGTGGACTTGAACATATTTTCCTGCCTCCCAGATGCTCCCCAACCACTACACCATGTTGTATCTTAGACAAATGAGATATTTCAATAAGACATGAGAAGGAATTTAAAGTGACATAAGACTAGACAGATTGGTTGGAACCATATTATTTAAAAGCTTTAAAAATCAGGCTTATGAATTTAAATTTAGATAAGGCAATGGTGAACAAGTATGGTGACAGCCTATACGCTTAGGTAGTGAAGAGTAAAGTTTAAGCGTGGTTGGGCTCCCTTTTGAAATGGCAGTTCTGATGAGAAAAGTCACCAATCCCATCTCTAGAGTGGGGAGGGATGGAGGGAAGCAAAAAAAAAAGAAAAAAGTTACATGATAACTTTATTATATATTTAAAAAGGAATAGCAGTTCTACATAATAGATTTGAAATCTCACATTTTTTTTCCTATTCTACTATGCCATGGTAAAGCTTGTTTTATTTCTTAAGTTCAAAATAAAATCAATACTTCAAAAAAATAGAAATTCAAAAGAAAAGCCACCAATCAAGAGAGCAAGACCTCAGGGCAAAGGTTAAGCTTAAGGTGGTAAGGTATTTGTCAAGGTGCTATAATTCATCAGAAATTGTATTAAATTCACATTTAGAATCTTTTTTAAAAAAAATACAGTCAACTATCAGAGAGACTTCTGTACTTTTTATGCATGAAATTAAGAGATAAATAAATTGGTAATCACACAGCAATTCTTTTAAACCAACATATCAGTAAAGAAGGCTAATAGGCATATACCCCAAGGAGGTAACTAACCAAAACAAATGCCCCACCACACCAAAATATTCATAGCAATACTCTTTGTGACAGCAAAAACACTGTAAACAATATGGGTAATCCATTGCTTTGGAAATGACTGAAAATACTATCATATTATGAATGAAATGAAGTATTTTGCAGTGAGAAATGATAAATATGAGTAATTCAGAGAAATGTGGCAATGTTTGTATAAAGAGTATAGAACAAAATAAGTCAAATCAAAAGAATAATATACATGACAATAGTGCAAATGAAAAGAGAACTAAAAGGAACGTCAGTCAGCCAGCAAGCATTTTTGAAGGACCTACTATGTACCAGGTAATTTGCTAAACATTAGGTGGGGATACAAAAAAAAAAAAGGCACAGGGGAGTCCCTTTTCTAAAGGAGTTCACTCTTTGATGGGGACATGATCTCTTGAGTGACAGGAAAACCAATGAATGGTCCAGAAAAGAGATAATGAAAGCTACTTCTTCCCTCACAGGAAGTAAAGAGAGTGGGGTGGGAGACAAAATACTGCACGTACTGCCAGATACGATAACTATATCTAATGCATTTGCTCAATTGTTTTTCTTTGGCAGAAGGGAAGCTACAATTTGAAGAAGAATTACTGGGAAATGATAGTGTAAAGACAAAAATGTTCAATAATGCATCTTTAAAAAAATAAATGTGTTTCAATCTATATCCTATTATTAAGCTAGTAGGAGCTATTTGACTGGACTTTTCCCTATAAAATAAAAATCAATTAATTTCCACTAAATTGCATTAAATAAAAAAATTAATATTTCAGAAATAACAAAATAATCATTTAATCATAAGTTAGCTAAAGCAAACAGGATTTAATTGCTTAGTGTCATTAAATATGCAGAGTAGAAAAATTGTATTATTAAAGCAATTATTTCATCATTATGGCTAGAGAAATCTATTTAATTCATTATTTCTGCTACTTTTCTTAGGAAATGACATTGTACTATTTAGAACAAAACTAATTCAATTACATTTAAATATGTAACTAATAAAATTGGTGTTGTCCTTAAAAATCCTAACTTTTATGGAGAAAATGGAAAGAGATTTAAAAACTTTCTTCAAGGTAGTGAATTTTCACTATATTCAGAGACATTAGAGAGGTCATATAGCAAGGATGATAGACAACAGATGAACCACTCTCTTTACATTCTGGATCCTATTACACCATAAATAGCCAAGCCAGATGCCAAAAAACAAACTGGGATGAGCCATAGTCCAACTGTTGGACAAGAATAAAGTGGCAAACAAAAATTGGTCAGTTTTGATATTTCCGGGGGTCTGTTCTATCAATGTCAAATGATAATGGAGTTTAATAAATCCATGAAATGGCAACATGAAGACTTTATGAATCAATTTTTCATGAAACTAAAGAAAAATTAATCACAAATAAACAGTTATGTACATACTTCACAAAATCCACAATCTTAGTATCAACACTGAAAAATGATAAAATCATATTTATAAAGACTACATTCAGTCTGTCTAATTTGTTAGAATGCTACTGTGGGGAAGAAGATTAGGACTCTTTTTCTTCCTTTTTAGAAATATTAAGAAATCATTTAAAAATTATCCTAGCCTGACATCTTTGGATTAATCTGAAAGAGAAACTCATATCAATCTTTTGATAACAATCAGTTATGGAACAATATCCTTCTCCCCTCTCTGTGATTGGTCTTGGCAGGATTGCCTTTTTGAAGTAATTAGGGAGTTGATTAGACAGGAACAAAGTCAAGAGTCTCTAGAGTGATATACCTAAGTATAGTATTCTCTTT
>CM053583.1:104329742-104347655 GCA_028627135.1 Pseudochirops cupreus | reverse complement strand
CTGCGCTTTAGAAACCTTGAGCAACTTTATCAAGGAGATAACTCCCTCCTGAGATGGTCTCTAATCAGTCTAGCTTTCAAACTTGCTGCCTCCTGAAACAATCAAGCCTATACTCCCAACCGCCATATTGGATCTATGTCATTCATCCTTCACCAAAAGTTACCTAGTGATGTGTCAAGGCAAAAACCACACCCCCACCTCCCCAACCCAATGGAATTTCTCAATACATTATGGGTAATTCGCCTGCACAGTTGGTATCAAAAATGTATGGCCCTTTAAGCACTTAACCACTCCCAGACTCCTCCCTAATCCTACCTTTTCCCACCTAATTAATATAATGAGCCTCTGACTGACAGTTTTATGCCTTTAAAATGACACCTCTATCCCCCAGCACCTTGCAGGTCTTTTTCTATCTTCTCCCCCCTGCCCACTTTGCTGAAAAGCGTAACTCTGCCTTAAATCCCTTTCAGCTTGCAGCCCTTGCCTCAGTGAAACAATAAACTTTTATGACTCTACCAAAGGACAACTGAGTCCAGTAAATTCTTTTTCTGACAACGAACCTAGAAAGGATTGTGTTAGAAAGCCCACACCCCTTCCCCCTCTTCAATAACACCTCCCTTCTTTTGTTTTCACAGTTTATAGTAATTTAAAGCCAATGGGATGGGGAGTGGGGAATATAAGTTCTTAATTCTATCACAGAGCCTGAAAAGGAAGAGTTTAAATAATAGTCATGATTCATGTCCCTGGGATTTAGGCTTATGGGCACTCCTTCTATGGATGAAGGCCTCCTGTGAACTGTTTATGATTAGTGAGCAATGAAGCCTTGTTAAGGGAAGAAGTGTGTATTTCAAAAAAAGAAAGCTGAAAGAACAGTGATCCCTAGGAATCAGAGCAACATGAAAAACGAGATGAAAAGTAATTGAACCCTGAGAATAAAAGAACCTGAAATGGTGAAGTTTTGTCTTTGAATAATTTTTAATCTAGTTTCTTCTTTCTTTAGGCTGTCCATCCACTCAGTCATTCCCTCAGCTAAAACGATCACATTTGGGTTTCTTATAAATGAAAATCTGTGCCCTGTCTAGGAAATAACCATGCTTGCTGGGGATCTAGGAAGTTTCATGATTTTTATTTTACATTTATTCTGTAACAAATAAATGGGCAGCCTCCTGAAAAAGACTGCAAAGTATCAGACAAAGGCAAGTCCTTTTTATTTCATTTGACTTTCCCACTGTTCCTCCCTTCAGAGCTGGGATTGGCTCCAGCTCTTCTGGGTTACAACTCTCCCAACCTGCCCATTAAGCATGTGTGTTAATGAAAAGTTGGTGACCATCCCCCAGCTGGTCCAAGCCAGCCTAGCTCAGACCCCTCTTTACAGATATATGCCGTCCTGCATGTAAACACCCATTATTCCTATAGAATCTGTGAAAAGCAAACTACCAGCATTTCTCACAGGTTCCTGTTGCTGTTATTGTTTTGGTTTGCTTGTTTGGTTTAGGGGAGTGGGGGATTTCAATCTTTAGTTGCTAGTACCCACAGAGTTAATTGAAGTGATTTCAGAGGCCTCTATTAAGGGTAGGCTCTCTCACCCTAACATTCTACTTCAGCACACTTTAAAAAACAGAGTAAAGCATAACTACTATATATTCATTATGTTCACAATTTTTGCAGTCACCAAAGTTTGTTTTTTTTTTACTTTGGCTTTGTGATCTCTTTTAAGCTACATGCCTTTACCTGAAATGATTTTCTATAATATTTTGTTTGTACATAGTCATTTCATGCCCTCTCCCCCATTAGACAGTGAGTTTCTGGAGGGCAGGGACTGTCTTTTTTTCTTTCTTTGTATCCCCAATGCTTAGCATAGCTCCTGACTTTAAATACATGCCTATTGATTATTATAGACGCTGAGCAAGTCACTTAAGTTCTTGGTGTGCTAGAAAGTCCCTTATGATGATAAACTGCAAAAAGGTACCTACCTAAAATGGTAGATAAAGCATCCTCATGTGGGAGTGTCTTTTACTGCAGAAATCACAGATGAAACCTCTATCCCTATAGCAAAGTTGTAAGTGTTTACAACAACGAAATGCTTTTATAGTTGCCACAAGCAATTTTCTAAAACCTTTCTTTTTTTGATGATGACAATTAGGATAACATTTTTGAAATCCTAGGGAATTTCAAAGTAACTATTGCCAGTAATGCTTTGAGAAATACTTCTATATTTGGACATTCATTTTGTTATTTATGCTTAACCCTTGAGGAAAATGAATCTTCACTTCTAGTAACATCCACTTGGAATAGTCACCATATATATAGACACCCTGGTACAAGCTTTTAGACCAGTGTGAGGTTGTAAAGTAAGTACCCAATATGGTAATTTTCTATTTTGGAAGTTACTTGAAGGAGTATGGGAAGTTTAGTAATAAAGTAGGAATGACTCTTTTATGATAAGAATATTCTCATAATTATGGGAAATGTCTTTTCTAATGTAATATTCTTCATGTTGATCAACTGAGTTGATAGAAATACATTATTGATACTTAAGAGTTGATTAAGTCAACGGCTATTTTCTAGCTGGTTTATTTTAAAATGGGTATAAAATGCAGGCCATATCGAAAGGTTTAAATACACTTTGCAAAGTTGTCACATCTTTAGTATAATGCTTGAAGGTATTAATGAATCATCAAAACCAATAACAAGCTAACTTCTTAAGGAAAGAGGCAAAGGATGTGTGTGTGTGTGTGTGTGTGTGTGTGTGTGTGTGTGTTTGAAATCCTGAATAAATTCTTAAGTTGGTAATAATAAAGGGAAGTAAAGATATGTTCAGTTTATTAATGGTACTGTTCTATAGCTTTGCTGTCTAGTTTTTTAGGAGGAAAAAAGAGAATCATAACCATAAAAGTGTCTCAAAAATGGTAAGACTTATTTTTTTAAGGTTTTACATATTTTAGAGTCATTCACTTTGTTAGTTTTCATCCTTTTCAACGTTAAAGAGATAGAGAAGGTGGAATCTGTGCTATTTTCTGGATGTCTTTAGATAACTACTTAATACAAAGATTTAAAATCTCAGAAAGACAGTGTCTGGGAATGAAACCAGACAATGAGACAAGACTGTAAAAATGCCTACTACCTCTGGAGGATTAATGAGTATGTTTTAAAAGTTTATTTGGGTGAGTTTTTGACTTGTCCTGATAATAAGACTTATTCTAACAATAATGTGTGCGTTTCAGGTTAGAAGAAGAAATCTTTCATAAGAGGAGACACTTGATAGTTTTTTGGTTATTTCAGTTTGTACTTTATTTTCGTAAACTTAGGGTAGACATACAGATTTATGTATATGACCCTTTGATTTTAAGCATGATTAATTTCTACCGGGTTTCCTCTAGTGCTAACTGGTATTGGCAATCAAAAATGAGAGGTAAACTGACAGTTTGGGGCCCAGTTTTGTTGGCATGATGGCAAAAAAGGCCCAAATGAAATTAGCAAAACACCATGTTAATACCAAATTTTAAAATCAGGTCAGAATATTTATTATGACTCTAGGGCCTAGTAGTGGATGGATTATAATTAATATTGGTATTCTTGTGTAACACCTTGCAGCTAGATACTGAAATACTGGTTAATTTGATTTGATTTTGCTATATCAAAGATTCTTCACAAAAAAATTCACGGAGGAAATGAACTGGAAGAAAAAGAAACTTTTGATTATATTATAGAAAATAGACTACTACATCTTACTGGCTCTGTCTAGATAATGACTTATTGGTTGAATTTATTAACTTGCATTGCTATCTGTAAGAAGTCAAAGGAAATTTCAAAACAAATATTACTTTCATATTTTAGTGATTCAAATTCGTAATATTATATGTTTTCAGATTATTTTACTTAGAATGGTTTGGAAAGGATATTTAAATAGAGAGTTAATCTTGAAGTCTAGAAAATGTAGGTTTAACTCCTGGCACTGAGCTATTTTCTTTAAGAAAGTCACTTAATATATCACTACTTCAGGTCACTTTAATAACACAAATTGTAGAGAAGGTGATAGATTATCTGCATCGGGAAAAGGAATTGCTTACTTGGGAATTCTCTTTACCACAAAAATCGAAGATCCAATCCTATTTCTATAGTTACAAAGTATTGTATTTTTAAGCTTTCAATATTTTTAAATTTTTTTCTAGCATATTAAGTAGTTCAGTATTTACATATTAGCATATAGGATGTCTATCTGGTAAAGTGGTTAAAGACAGATCTGTTATGGTTGTAATGCATATTGTTTTTCCTCTTTTATTTATTTCATATCATGTCAGTTTACGTAGATCTTCCCAAACTTCTCTGAATTCTTTGTTATTCTTTATGATAAGATAAAATTTTGTTATACTTAGTCATTTCCTAATCAAATATCTTTTTTATTTTGTGTTTTTTAATACGACTAAAAGTACTCCTATGAATATTTTGGTATATTTTGCATCTTTCTGGCCTTGATTTCATTGGGATATTATGTCTAATAGTGGACTTACTGGGTAAAAGTATACAAAGAGTTTTGTGACATTTCTAGCATAATTCCAAATTGTTTTCCTAAAGGTTGGACTAATTCATAATTCTGCCAAAAGTACATTAATGGATTAATCTTTCCAACATCCCTCATTTTTATCACCTTTGTCAGTTGGCTGAATATGAGGAGAAATGTTAGTTATTTTAATTTGTGTTTCTCTTAGTGATTTAAGTCATTTTTTTCAATTACTTGTTGATGGTTTGCAATTTTTAAGTGTTCATTTTGTATGAATCATTGTGCTAAGAAATAGGGATAAAAAGACCAAACTGAAAAAGTCTCTGCTTAGAGAGGGACATATACATACATATATATGTATAAAATATTTTCAAATTTTTGCAGGGTAGTTTTAAAAGGGAGATAACTAAGGGAGAGAAGGGGGAGATTCATATTCAGTATAATACGGTGCTTGACCTTACTCTTGAAGGGAACCAAGGATTTGAAGAGGCCAATGCAAGCGATGCACACGGGCAGTCAGTGTCAAGGGATGGTAGACTGAAAATGTAGTAGCATGAATATAAAACATCAAATAGGACACTTCAACTAGACTGCAGAATTTGAGGAGGCTAGTGATGTGTAAAGAAGAAAGAATAGGTAGAATGGGGTCAGATGAGGAAATTCTAATACCTCACAGTGGAGTTTATTGTTGATCTTAGAGGCAATAGAGAGCCAGTGGAGTTTTTTGAGGAAAATAAGGTGATATGGTTAAACTTGAACTTCAAAAAAATCCTTTTTTTTGACTCTGTGGAGGATGGAGTCTTGAGATGAAGAGACCAAATAGAAGGCTATTGCAATAACCAATGTGAGATGTGATGAGATCCTAGAATACAGTGGTAGCCATGCTAATAGAGTGGAAAGGACATTAGAGAAAGAACATGTTAAAAACACAAAATATGATACATATAATATGATATGATATGATAGATAAGGTGGATGAGAACCGAATGGGACTGAGAGAATGATAGTACCATTGATAATAGGGAAACTCTTAAAAGGGATAGGTTTGTGGGGAAGAGAATTATTCATATCCTTTGACAACACCTTTTGATGAATGGTCATAATATTTCTTATTTTAAATATATACATGCATATGTGTGTTACATATATACACATATGTATATGTATAAACATATATTCTGGCCATGAACCATGAGAAATACTTGATGTAAAGAGTATTTTTTCTTTATACTTGATTCCTATAACTTTTAGAAGCATATTTAGAAGCTTGGTGAATATATCACTATGAGACTTATACATAAATTCATACCTATTTAGTGACCTTGGTGCTTTCTTTTTTAAATTTGCTGAATTAATCCTTTTATTTTTTTTAATCTTAACTTTCTAATTTATGTTCCATTGGTCATTTGACATAAATTAGAAAATGAGAAATAGCTAATTGAAATATATAATAGAGGCATGGTCTTACAATAATAGAATTAAGTAACTTACCATGAAAGAGATAGAAGAAAGAGTCAGCTACTCAACAAACATTAATTGAGAATCCTCAGGGTGCATAAATAATATAGCTTTAATGAAAAAAAAGTAGTAGAAGAGAGAAATTAAAAACCATTTTTCCAGATATAAAATTAAAGAAAAAGGAATAGTGAGAGGATAGTTCTATAGTTGAAAAATTTACCAATCTACTATGGAAAACCAATGAATCTAGAAGTAAAAGTCAAAGAAATATTTTCCCACATCCTAAAAAATGGAAAAATCACTAAGTAGGTTGTTTGAAGTGTACATATAACCATGACTATAAATGCTTTGAGTGACATTACATCATGTTCTCTCTGTCTCTGCTGGTAGCATAGAATAGCCTTTTTACACCTGGTATCCTGGCAAGAAGAGATACCAAATCCTTGGAACTTCATTGTAAACTTGGGAATGGATGATATAATAAATGAACTAGGATCATTTGAGGTTATTTACTTCCTAAAGTCTTGGTATCAAAGATAATTGCTTTTAAAATTCCATTATGTTTCTATAATACATATTCAAACAGATAATAAACATATATATTGAATATGCAAATAATTTAGTATCATACAATTGGAATTTCAAATCCCAACACTTGTAGATAGAATTAAATCTTCACTGTCATCCATTTTCCTCATATATTTATACTTTTTATGAAAAAAAAACCTTTCAAATGCAAATACCCTATGTCTTGTCTTAATTAAGAAAAAAAATAATAAGTTCCAGCCTACCTGAGGAATACTGTGCCAGTCACTGAGTAATTTATTTGATATGTTAGATAAAGGAGATGTAGGAAATTATAAATCTTAATGGGACTGAAGTTAGATGAAAAAGTTTAGATAAGTCATAGGCACTATTCCCAAGGAACTTATTTCCATATTAAATATGTATCATTTGAGTGTTCTCTTCGATTAAAAATGATATTATTGATTAACTTTCTGAATTTTATATGAAATTTTGAAAAGCACATATTTTCATTATTTTTAGTACTTTATCTAACAATCAGTTCTATTTAAGACTCTTTCCCCTTAATGTTATAAAATCCACGGGTTATACTAAACATTGATTTTGATAAATAATTTGAAAAGTGAACTCGAACAACAGATTTCTGACAAACTCTCAACCCACTTACTGTTTGTCAAGAGTTAAAACTTTAAATTTAAATTCATTTTGTGACTATAAAGATCTTAAGAGATCAACTTTCATGTTCTGAAGCAAAGCACAGAAACAGGATAATATACATATTTTCTTTGGATTATAATAATTTACTGATTTATTTTCCTAGAGCATTCTGATATTTTATTATTGAAAATTTTAATTTTAAGCGGGTCCTTATCTTTTTTAATATCAGAGACATAAAGAACCATGAGGAAAGACATTGAGAGAATAAACATCTTATTTTCCAAATGTTTATATGGTGAAACTTTTCAGTCTTCCAGAATGCTTTAAATATTTCTATGAGAAATAAATGGTGTGATAAACTTGCTTCTTTTAAAATGTTTTATGTTTTATTAATTTTCAAGATAACTCTTATTTGCAATGACTCTCCCCCATAGAACTCTTCCTTTTAACAAGTAACTAAAATAATTGATATTAATTTTGTATTACTCTGAAATGGTAACCTCCTTTTCAATGAAGCCCTGAAATAAAAATATGTGAATTTAGCATTAATGGAGAGAACTTCACTTAACATTAATGGTGAAAATTGCCATTACAAAGATAAAAAATGGTGTGTTTAAATATTAAAGTGTGCCTGGAAGGAGGAATATTCATTGTTAAATCAGAAACTAGTAACTTGTCTTGTTTATTTCTAGTGCCTTAAAGTATAGTAGATAGGTTGTGTTCTCATTTTCTCTCTCTCTGTGTCTGTCTGTCTGTCTCATTATATTTCAGAATAAAATATCTCAACCTAAGAATGGCTGTATTTGGAATTGGATGAATATAACCTTACCTTTAAATATCCATTCTTGGGGGAGGTTTCACTCAAATGCAATGGGGTAAATTTTTAGCACAGTGTGTGTCAAGATAGAGCCATGCAACTCCCATTGACATTAATGGGAATCTCTCAGCTAAATCCTCACATGCTGTGCTGAAAATGTACCCCCTAATGTTTGAGTAGTTTTTAGGCTATCATAGACTCTAAACCAGAGCTATTATGGTCCATGGTATAAATACATATTTAGATGAATTTAAAAACATTGACTTGCTAGTAAGAAATGTGAACAATTACTTAGACTATGAACTTAATGCATTGACTTCTTAAGGTGTAAACTGAGAGTATGGATTGCAGGCTCACTTGAAAAGAGATGAAAGTGCTTAGCTTCATTTTCTGATACATTTCCAGCTTTCTGAAAAGAAACTATATCACAAAATCATAGTGTAAGCCCACTAACAAAGCATGGTGTGTTCTAAAAGGAATCACTTTAAATCTCTCCTGTTTTTCTTAGTATGTATTTTTAAATTTGAGTAAATCCTAAGTTTCAGTGTCCATCCTATGTAATACAAGGTACATCTTGTGCTTTGCTCAATTCTGTATTCTTTTATACATTTATGCTTTATTAACAAAAAATCTAGAGTTTAGATTCTAAAAATTCTTATAATTCTGCAGTAACTACCTGTTTCATTTTATATAAAATGGCTGTTGATTAAAAATCAGTGACTGAATTAACAAATCAAAGCTATACCTATATTCTAACAGTCTTATAGATATTTCAAAATATATGATTGATATGATTTAACTCAGAGAAGGAAATAGGGATGGCAGAGAAAGTGGTAACCTCACAGGAAGGTGTGTGTGTGTGTGTGTGTGTGTGTGTGTGTGTGTGTGTGTGTGTGTGAGTGTGGGAGGGGGCAGGATGGGTCCAATGAAGGATAATTTTATCAATGCACATATTTTAGTGCCAGAAAATTCTGCTCTCCAGAGCACATAGGTTTTTATTTTAAGCAAAGGCTCAAAATGTCTAATGGATGGTAAAATAGGAGGCAGAACACATTTGGCTTAATATTAGGTCAAATACATGCTTTAATATACAATGTTGTATTTTTTTTTTTTTGGAGTGCTAGCTTGACAAAGTTGTAGAGTAGAAAAAGTCCCTTACAATAGGGATCCAACCTACTTTTTTTTTTTTATACATTCGTCAAGTTCAGTAATCTTATAAGCAAACTGAACTCTAGCTTTTTCCCAAGTTTTACATTCTATTTCCTATTTGTTTGACTTTTTCACAGGCTGTCCCTTAAGACTACAATGACCTCCCTTTTTATTTCTACCTCCTAGCATTATTCAGGGTCCATTTCAGACATTGCCTCCTATGTAAAGCTTTTACTGACCTCTTCCTAATGTTAATGTGTTTACCTCTTCAAAATCTATGTGCTTTCCTGTGTATCTGTTGTATCCTCTTCCCCATCATACTCCCCTCCCCCACAACTCCCAAATATAAACTTGCAGATAGCAACTTTATTTTATTTTGAATTTTGCATTCCTTGTGCTTAGCACAATGTTTTGCAAACAGTTAACATCTCAAATGTTTGTCATTTTTTTTTTAACTGTGGGAACTCTCTCTACCATCTCTTAAGAGTCGCCTCCTATATCTCAGAGAAATTAAACATATGAGCTGGTTATGTAGTTAGCAAGTTAGAACTGGATTTGAACCCAGTATTCTTCACTCCTAGTTTGGTACTTTGTCTACTACCCTACACTTGCACATAGTATCTATTCAACAAATGTTATTAAATTAAATCAAATTTAATTTAATTTGATTAATTAAATTGGATTTGAATGTAGAGTTATGTCTTGGGATATATCCCAAGTTCTGGTGTGTATTTACCATAGGTAAGTCTCTGGGCTTGTTTTGTTTGTAAAATGGGGTTAGAAATATTTGGAATACTCACATCACAGTGTTGTCCTGAGAATCAAATGAGAAATGGCTAGCACAAATTCTAGCTCAGTGTTACCATGTCTTATTTTGTCTTTGCGTGACCAGCTCTGTGGCTTGCTCATGGCAGTTGCATAATTGTTTATGGAATTGAATGATGACATAAAGAAGTTATGGTTAGGGATTCATATGAGCTAAAATCAGTTCTTTCTTTTAATTGTTTTTAAATGAACACATGTTTTCCAGGAAGATGAGTCTATATCTTTGGGAAACTTTAACCTTCCAGACCCAGAAGGATTATATACTTTTTTGTGTTGTACCAGAAGCACTTTTTTTAAGCTTTATTTTTCCTGTGTTAGTAGGAGTTCCATGAAGTAGGAAGCATGGGAAAATTTGTTTTATGACTTGCTAACAATTCGTTTCCAAATGTAAAAGCTCTCTGTCACTTGGTTTCAATAAAAATATGTGAAGCGTAACTTGACATAGGACTGTTTCTATGCTTAATTCTGTGAGAGTCAACATGATTGTAATAAATTAACAAGCAAATAAATAGAAATTGAAAAAAAAAACCACTGGTCTGGAGTCAGAGGAGGAGGGTACAAACCTCACCTCTAATATTTACTACCTGTGTCACCCTGGGCAAGTCATTTAACCTCAGGCTTAAATTTCCTTGTCCATGAAATGAGGGCATTGAATTAGTTGAGCTCTGAGGCCCATTTTAGCTCTAAATCTCTGATCTTAAGGATAACATAAGAGAAAAAAACATAGTTCAATATACAGAGGGAGCAAAGCTATCACTGAAGAAAAGAATGTGGGCATTACCCAACAGCATCGTTCCCTACAGTGTAATCCTTCTCTAAGGAAAGACTACCCATGCAGCAAAGAGTCACACTGAGGAAGAGCAATCATTGTACACAGTGTTCATTCCAAGAGAGTAGTTCTAAAAGAGTTCTGAACTTTTTGTTAGTTTAAAGGCACTGTAGATTTTCAAAGAAGAGCCTGAGGTAGATAGCAATTTGGGGGAAGCATGGGAATTAGATTCTTAATTTAACAGATGACTAAAGGAAGAGGGCTTCCCCCCAAAAAAAACCAAAAACCTGAACATGTCAATAAATGATATGCTGAGAATGCTAGGGTAGGATTGTCCTTTTATTTTTCTTTTAATAGTCTTTCATTTGAATGGTTGGTTACACTGTAGAATTCTTCTGCTTCTAAACCAGCTTTCTTGTGTACTGTTTTCTGTAGTACTTCAAGCTAAAAATCGATTCCAAGTCAATAGTATGCAGGGATTCAACCTATTACATAATCAACATCATTCTGTGAATGAAATTTATCTTGGAAAGTTTGATGGCTGCTTGTATAAAACTGACCTGATAGAAAGCTGCCTGAAATTTGGGTTCTTTAGAGTTTGCCATAGGAATTTCTTTGCTCACATAAAAAACTAAATTGTATGGAGATGAAGCAGTGTTTTTTATTGGGTTTTTTTTCCTTTCTCTTTTTCTTCCTGCTCTCATTTTGGTAGAGGATAAGCTACAACTTCACCTGGGACATTCTGAGTATTTAAATAAGCCAGAACACTTCATTCACAATTCAAGATTTTTCATTGTTGGAAAATATGGAGGGTAAAATAGCATTAAGTAGGGTATTTAAATATTCAATCTATAGCAAAGAAATTCTTCTATTATAGAAAATATTTTGGAAGGCAATTTAATTGTTATAATTAAAGTGTATTCATTCAAAGTGAAATCAATTGTTTCTTCTGCCAGAAGGAATATTCTATGAATATCCCTTTGACTCCAGATGGCAAAGTACTGTGACAATAGGTGAAGGAACCGTTATAGAGTTTTAGTGTTGTTATTTTTAAGTGGCAAGCAAGATTGAACATTTCCTCTTAAATATCTTTTCATTCCTATTGTGGAGCACTTGAACGATGTAACCCTGTCACTGATATTTTTAAAAAGTGGAGTGGGAGGCGGGGCTCATTTTGGAAAGAGTTGTGTGATTTGGCCAGATGAGACTCTGGGAAGCTGGTGAGCCCCCTGGCTTTGAAAAACTCAGATGTTGGTGCTTCCCTCTCTGGTAACTGAATAGGTATGGCTGTAATGGTCAGACAGTTGGAAGCTCATCTGCTGATTTGTTTCTTTGTCTGCCTGTAACTTCTGTTTGTATTCTGTTTGCATTCTCTGAAGTTTAGGGTGCTAACTTTTTCCCCTGAACTAGGTAAATGATATATGTTTGATTGATTAAAGTAAGATTGTTAGCCCATTTTGAGTTGCTTTCCTTTAGAAAAGCAGATCTAAGAACCTGTGCTGGCAGCTACCCATGCTAGGGTGCTTGCTGATACAAATGATTAGCTAAAAGGAAGGACATCATATACTGTGACCAAGGATAATGTATGCATAAGAAAACTTTAAGGAAGGAAAATTGAAATGTTTTATGATAGTCTTATCAAATTTTAGGAATATATGACTATAAATAAAAATGTAGTAACACATTGTATTAGACATTTTTATGTTGAATTTAAAATAAAATGCAAAAATGGAAACATTAATTAAAACTGAAGAAGATATCATAGATTGCATGAATGACAATTTGAAATGAGCTACATTATTGAGCAGTTGCAGATCTTATATAAAAATAGAATTTTGAAAATACACTAAAATAATTTATGTGACCTAAAAAAAAAAAAGTGGAGTGGGAAGGGAATTCCATGTCTAATTTTCATGAGCCTCCCCAGTGTCAGAGACAACTTTAGAGAAGAAGCAGCCATACAGATAGGAAGTTTATCATTGTCACAATTTACTTTGTGACTTCACTCTTGTCTGTCATGATGCCTAAACTTACTAAGAGAATCTTAAGAGAATCTGCAACCTTGAGAGAAGTTGGAGAAAAGTTATATCAAACCATCCCCTTCAAAATAGAGGGCAATTTTCCCCATATCCTATTCACTGAAACTTTGCTGTTTTCTTTTGTTTGTTCACTTTTTGTTCTTCTAAAAAGGAAATTTGGAGGCTCCAAATGAATCACCAGGTTTATGAATATATTGATCTGATTTTATGATAAATCTATTTGATACTTTTAATTATAGAATATACTATTAAAGGGATGGTTAGTAAACATCTAAAAAAGATTACAAAGAAGCAAAATGGCTTCATTTAGAACAGTGGTTCTCAACCCTCCTAATGCCCCAACGCATTAATACTCATGTGGGCGTATCTGCATGTGGGCGGACCCGCCTGGAGACAGATAGAGTGGTGTCTCAGTTCCTAAGACTATCAAAAATATGTGTTTTCCGATGGTCTTAGGCGACCCCTGTGACCCTGTGAAAGGGTTGTTTGACCCCCAAAGGGGTCGCAACCCACCAGTTGAGAACCACTAATTAGAAGGTCATGTTATAGAGGTAGAAGAGTAGTAGGGCAGAACGGTATATGCCTTGTAAGATGTGATTACTGTTTGAGATACATTTGCTTAGTTGTTTTTATTTGTTACAATGAAGGCTTCAATCTATCAGAGGGAAGGTTAGCAAAACATTTGATAAGGCATATTTTATTCTCTTGGCAAAGGTAAAGAGTTATGTATACATTTAGATACATTTGCCACTTTTTGGACTGTTGGATTCAGGTGTCATTAGTGGTTACACCACACCTTTGAAGTAGGAGTAAGTCATCCCAGGAATATATTTAAAAATGAGTGCTGTTGGTTCTGACTAATACAGTTCATAGTAGGCCTCTTATTTTCTTTTAAGCCACTAAACATCTATTAGTGCAGCTTACTAATTTATTAGCTTTAAAAAAAGGACTGTTGACACTGCTGAAAATTAAATCTATAGCCCACTAGACCTACCTCCATATCTTTTCCATATTAACTTTATTTAGCCATATCTCCCTTGTTCTGTATTTATGTAATTGATTTCTGAACACAGTACCTCCCAATTATTCCTAAAAGATGACATTTAATTAGTTTCCGTCCATTAGTTTTGTATACTGAAACGTATCTGAATTTGAGTCTGCTGTTCAACATATTGGCTCTCCTACCAAGCTTAAATGTCATCTGTAAATCTGATAAGCCTATTTCCTGTGACTTCAGGTCATTGATTAAAAATGTTGAATAGGATGGGAAAAAGAACAGAGGCCTGTTTCAGGCTACCAGACATGTCCCTCTAAGTTGACATGGCTCTAGCATGACTCCTTGGGGGCAGATCAACAGTTTTTAAATCTACTTCCCTAAGTCATCAACCATTTGACTCATTTTCAAAGGTTTGTGAGAGATTTTGATAAATGACAAAAAATATTCTAAGCATACTAACTTTATGGAATAGTGATACACTTTTTTTTTATAACATATGCCATCATGTTAAACATATTTCCACATTAGTCATGGGGTGAAAGAAGACTCAGAACAAAGGGGATAGATGAGAAATTAAAAAATAGTAACACAAACAAAAACAAACAAGTGAAAATAATATCCTTCCAATTATTTTCAGACTCCATAGTTCTTTCTCTGAATGTGGTCAGCATTTTCCATCATAATTCCATCAGAAATGTCTTAGATCATTGCATTGCTGGGAAGTGCTAAGTCTACCAAAGTTGGCCATTGCACAATGTTGCGGTTTCTTTATACAATGTTCTCCTGGTTCTGCTCACTTCATTTAGCATCAAGATACATAAATATTTCCAGGTTTTTCTCTGAATTGTTCCTACTCATCTCATGTAATCCAACTTGTTCAGTCATTCCCCAGTTGATGGGCATCCCTTCAATTTTCAATTCTTTGCCACTACGAAAAGAACTGTTATAAATATTTTTGTACATATAGGTCCTTTTCCCATTTTTATAATCTCTTTGGGATACAGATTGGTATTGTTGGGTCAAAGGATAGGCACACTTTCAGAGCCCTTTAGGCATAGTTCCAAACTGGTCTCCACAATGACTCAATCAGTTCACAACTCCACCAACAATGCATTAGAGTTACAATTTTCCCACATCTTCCCCATTTATCATTTTCTTTTCTGTCATTTTAGAATCTGATAGGTGTGAAGTGGTACTCAAAATTGCTTTAATTTGCATTTCTCTAATCAATAGTGATTTAGAACATTTTTATATGACTATAGATAGCTTTAATTTCTTCCTCTGAATACTGCCTGTTTATATCCTTTGACCATTTATCATTTGGGGATTGACTTGTATTCTCATAAATTTGATTCAGTTCTCTATATATTTTAGAAATGAGGTGTTTATCAGAAACACTGGCTATAAAAATTGTTTCCCAGCTTTCCGCTTTCCTTCTAATCTTGGCTACAATTTTTGTACAAAAACTTTTTAAAAATTTAATGTAATTTAAATTATCAATTTTGTTCTTCATAATGTTCTCTATCTCTTGTCTGATTTTAAATTCTTTCTTCTCCATAGCTGTGGTAGGTAAACTCCTCCTTGCTTTCCTAATTTGCTCAATAGTATCACCTGTTAAATGTAAATCATTTCCCTATTTCTGCCTTATCTTGGTATATGGTGTGAAATGTTGATCTATGTCCAGTTTCTGCCATTCTATTTTTGTTTTCCTAGCAGTTTTTGTCAAATAGTGAGTTCTTATCCAAGAAATTAAAGTCTTTTGGTTTATCAAACAGTAGATTACTATAGTAATTTATTGTTGTATTTTGAATACCTAACCTATTCTACCACTGTATTTCTTTGTACCAAATAGTTTTGATGCTTGCTGCTTTATAATATGGTTTTAGATCTGATACAGCTAGGCCACCTTCTTTTACATTTTTTTTCATTAATTCCTTTTCTTGACCTTTTGTTCTTCCAGATGAATTTTATTATTTTTCTAACTCTATAAAATAATTTTTGATAGTTTGATTGGTAGAGCACTGAATAAGTAAATTAATTTAGGTTGAATTGTCATTTTCACATTATATTAGCACAGCCTACCCATGAACAATTGATACTTTCCTAATTGTTTAGATCTGACTTGATTTGTGTGAAAAGTGTTTTGTAATTGTGTTCATATAGTTCTTGGTTTTGTCTTGGCAGAGACTCCCAAATGTTTTATATTGTCTACAATTACTTTAAATGGAATTTCTCTTTCTATCTCTTGCTACAGGGCTTTGTTAGTAATGTATAGAAATCCTGATGATTTATGTGGGTTCATTTTAAATCCTGCAACTTTGCTAAAATTGTTAATTGTTTCAAGTTGTTTTTTTTTTTAGTTGATTACCTAAGATTCTCTAAGTGTACCATAATATCATCTGCAAAGTATCATGGTTTTTGTTTCCTAATTGCCTATTCTAATTTCTTTTTCTTTTCTTATTGCTAAAGCTAACATTTCTAGTACAATGTTGCCTAATAAAGGTGATAATGAGCATCCTTGTTTCACCCCTGATCTTATAGGGAACCCTTCTAGCTTATCTCCAGTACTTATAATGCTTACTGATGGTTTTAGATGGATACTGCTTATCATTTGAGGGAAATCTCCATTTATTCCTACATTTTCTGTTGTTTTAATAGGAATGGGTACTGCATTCTGTTAAAAAGATTTTTCTGCATCTATTGAGATGATCATATGATTTCTGTTAGTTATTGATATGGTCAATTATGCTGACATTTTTCCTAATATTGAACCAGCCCTGTATTTGTGGTATAAATCCCACCTGGATCTTAGTGTATAATCTTGGTGATAAATTGCTGTAATTTCTTTGCTAATATTTTATTTACATTATTTGCATTAATACTTATTGGGTAAATTGATCTATCATTTCTTTCTCTTTTTTGGCTCTTCCTGATTTAGGTATACTCTTAAGTAACTCACTTTACTCCTCAGTGTCAATTTATTCTGTAAATTTGTAATAATAAAAATAAATAGGAATGATGGTAGCATTCCCTTTATTACAATATTATCAAGAAAGCAACTTATAAACTGCATAATGTGATGTAAGTGTGGATTATGATTTCTCTGATTTCCTCTTTTGACATTGGCAAAAATTGGAAAAGATATTAGTGTGATATCACTTCTTAAAGAATTCATGCTACCCTCTTAGTGCCAATTTCTCTTTTGAAGTGCACAAATTAGCTATTTGGTAATGCTTCTAGAAGTGTGCCAGGACATTTTCTGGAACATGGCAAGGGCTTATTGAATGCTTCTTGAATAAATTCTTGTTGACCAGGAATTGAAGGCAGACTTACTGGCACATCTTGACTGATTCAAAGTCACACAACTAGGAGGTATTTGGGCTGCAAACTAAGCACAAGAATCTTGACTTCTTGCTTGTATACTAGTCTATAATACCAAGCAACATCTAACTTTTATGTATATTTGTCATCTTTACCTTATAACTGAAAGAAATAGGATGCTTGGACCAGTGTGGCTTAGTGGAAAAGAACAATGGAATCAGAGGACCTATTTTCAAATCTTGACATCTGTGAATACAAATCCTTCCACCTTTGCATGCCTTAGTTTCCCTATCAGTAACATGAGGGGGTTGGGGCAGATACTTGGTAAAGAAGGCTCTACTATGTACTTTTTGTACTTAAAATTTTTTTGTTCCACCTCATTTCTTCCCATCATGGCCTTGGAAGTAACTTAATTATAGTAGTTACTCCCTCTTAACCAAAGACAGAACTTCTAAGCTGTGGTCAAACTGTAGACAGTTTGCTACATCATCTTTCAATTATAAAATATTAAGCATTTAACTTGTTAAGTTAAAATATTCAGGAAACCTAGGTACTGTCACCTCTTCCCGTGAAATGTGCATCCACATAAAAATGTGTATTTTGTTCTATGGTATTTGAAAATCTTCCTAAAATGTATTAGTTATTCTTTAATACCGTAGTAAATTGAGTGTAGTAAAAATAACTTTTTTATGATTAAGAATCTCGTGCCTTGGGGTTCATCCTTCCAAATAAAAATTCTCATTATACAGTACTATATATGATTTGCCTGAAGGCATAATCAGTTGAAAGCATTCCCTGAAAGTTTATTTTTGTTATTTGAAAATCAATTCTTGATACAAATTCGTTCTTTTTTGT
>CM053583.1:104310681-104329242 GCA_028627135.1 Pseudochirops cupreus | reverse complement strand
CTCAGTTTTCCCTCCTGAAAAATGGGGATGAAATTTTTTTTAGAAGAAAACAAGAAGTGCATTTATTTAAATAAATAGAGCAATGTTGTTACTACCTTCTTAAATTTGATACAGCTTTTCTTTTTGTTTTAAATTTATTTTATTTACTTTTAGTTTACAAGATTCAATTCCACAATCCCTTGAGTTTCAAATTTTCTCCCCTCTCCCTCCCCCCCCCATGGTGGCGTGTAATCATGTATAGGATCTGCAAATACTTTCATATTGTACAATAGTTTGGTTATATAGAAGGGCTGTAACCAATGAGTAATCACTGAGAAAAAAACAAAAAAACAAAACCAAACATGAAAAAGAACAATAGCACATTTTGCTTCAGTCTCCATTTAAACTATAGTCTTTCTAGATCTTTCTCTGAGTTTAGATATCTCCTTCCATCCTGAGGCTTGTAGAGTTGTCTTTCAGCTGTGCGTTGTTGAGGATAGTCCAGTTTATCAAGGGTGGTCATCACACACACGATGTGTCCGTGATTGTGTACAAGCTTTTCCTGGTTCTGCTCTTCTCACTTAACATCAAATCGTATAAGCCTCTCCAGGTAATTATGAAGTCCATCTCCTTCCCATTTCTTATAACACAACAGTATTCCATTACATTCATATACCATAGCTTCTTTAGCCATTCCCCAATTGATGGGCAGGGGATGAAAATTTCTGTAGAATTTACCAAACAATGTTATTGTATGAGGATCAAATGAAATAATGTTTACAAACTACCTAGTGAATCTTCAAGTGCCATATAAATAAGTCCTGCCATTTTTATAAGAATGATCATAACTTCAAGTCATAGACTAAAGGAGCAGCAGTACTCATGCCACTGCTACTACAGCTGCTATTTGGTTTTCTTACACTACCAACTTTTTTCCTAATACCACCACAGCATACTAGACATTCATAGTTGTAAAAATTGGAACATTGTGAAGTCGAAGAATTTCTTAAAGTTTATTCCAGTTTCTGCTGAATCTCAGTGGTATAAAAGATATCTATTGGCATTTTAAGAAAAAAAGCAGAAGCTGTGAATCAAACTGTTTTTAACCAAGCTCCTCATTATTTTTGTAACACAGAGGTCAAAATCACTCCCCCCGCACATTTTTACATTACGAATATCATTTTTTAACAATTGCAAATTGTTGTGCCAGAGGAAACAGGGCGTAATGTACTAAAGATTTGGGTGAGGAAGGGGTTATTTATTTTTATTTTTCTGAAGAAGAATATTTGAGTCAGACGTTTTCCCATCTCTGGAAATTATCTCAGTTTAAATATGGTAAAACAGAATTGGCAGTAACACTACTGGATGCAGTGCCCCTTCACAACTGGTGAAGGGGTGTTTTGCAAGTCATTGCTACCTTTCCAGCTCCTAGGAAACTGTAGAAAACTAATATAGTGTGTTGGATCTCGTACAAGTGGCAAAGTCTTTCCTTATCTTAGTGTCTTCTGTTTGAAACTATGCTCGATTTATCCTGTAGATATCTTGTCTGTACATACTTATTTGCATGTTGTCTCCTCAATTAGATTGTGAACTCCTAGAGAGCAGTGAATGTGTGTGTCTGTGTGATCCTTTGTGCTTAGCACATAGTAGGTGCTTAATAAAAGCGTGTTGACAAAATGCCTGTAAACAAAACATTCTCCAATGCCAGTGTCATAGAAGGCCCTACCCTTGCTGGAGGATCTTATAAAGACTCTGTGACATGTTGTGTGGTATTGCAAGCCTACCATCTGTTCTTCAACTGATGTGAAAAACACTTAAGCAAGCATTAAAAAATGGCAATGTTCTTCATTGAAAAATGTGGCAGGATTTTCTGCCTTTTCCCCTACATGCAGGGAGGGGAAGCAGGAATGGCTTTAGCCACCAGCTTTTTCAAAGTCATGGTTTCACAGCTGCTTATAGTAGAAAGACTCTTGAGCTTTAGTGAACATTTTTACCATAAATAGCCAGCATTGGCTTTATTATTCACCAAAAATTGTGTCCTGCAATTCTCAATGGCATTTTCTTTGAATAACCTTAGAGATTTTTTTTTAATTAAAAAGCTTTACTTTGGGCAGATGGTGGTGTCTGATCTTAGAAAAAAGGTAATTATAAAAGAATAAAAGTAGTATGCACCATTCTCTCTTAGAAATGCACTATTTAGAATCTTCATAGTAATATTTGTTATCTTCAGCTTTCTAACTTGTAAAAAAAATAAAAAAGGTGGACCACGCAAGACTTGCATTAGTTTGTGGGAAAATGAAGAGGTAGAATGATACATAAGAAAAGAGAAACATAGGCACGGAATTAAGACATGCAGAGGAAGAAGCTACTAGAAACTGAATAGCTTTGGCAAGTACCAGTTAGCTCAACTGTGGAAGCCAGAGAAATATTTGATGACATAGTCCTGGCATGAACAACTTTTTGCACCTTTCATCATGAAAAATTACTAGCAGTTTAATGAGCAAATATAAAAATGATATATACTAATATTACTATATCAACCACAAGGATACTGCCATCTCTGGGTGAAATGGAATAGCTCATAAATGGTATAATACTAATAGAAAACATGAAGAGAAGAATACTTTATGAACTTTAAAGTAGAGTTTGAATCCAAGTTAGAAAAATAAAATTCTATGAGTTAGTTACCAAGGTATGATCAGAATGCTAAGTGCAGTTTTTAGTGAGCAAGTTGCATTGGTTTATGTTTATGTGTTTTAATGACTTTCAGGTATGAAGAAATAGCTAAGTTACCAGGAGAATCAGGTTAAATTTGTGAGCTTGAAGGTCACTATTGTAACTTAGGATATATATTGCTGTTTTGATTTGGTGTTTATGATGATAAAACCTGATTGTTGTTTGGTGAGGTGGAAGACCTGGTTCTCTCTGAGTTCTTAAAGACAGATTTTCACCTAAAGATATCTATGAATTCCTCAAGAAAGACAAAGGGTTCCTTGGGGACCTGCCTGTTTTATATAAAGGTAGTATGGAGTCAATAGTCATATTGAGATGACTTCTTTTATTTTAAAAATAGAAGTAGGAAACTGTGTAAAGGCAGAAGAGGAAAGCCAGGGCTTGTTAATTTTGCTTTGCACCTAACACCTTGCCCCCAAATTTAGGAGCTTAATATATTATCAGTTTTCAAGGAAAGAAATAAAATAGGAGGGGAACAACAGCAGAAAGAGGAAGTATATGCCTGTAATTCATTTCATTTCAACAATCTTTTCTTTTATTTATTTATTTATTTTTTATTTAAGTTTTATTATAGTTTGCATCATTCATTTCCACAAGATTTTGAGTTACATATTTTCTCCCCATCTTTCCCCCACCCACTGCCCCAAAACAGCCATCCCAGTGTGTCCCCCCTCCCCCAGTCTATTCTCTCCTATGTCACTTTTTGGTAGGGCAGGATGGATCTCCCAACCACGGTGCCTGTGTATCTCAAGTTTCAGTTGGATGTAGTCAATAATAATAATAATAATAATGATTGCATAGATAGATAGATAGATAGATACACATTCATAACATTTGATTATGGAACTCCAGATTCCAGATTCTTTCTCCTCCTCCCTTACCACCCATCCCCACTGGAAGGACAAGCAATCAAATACAGGCTGAACATCAACAATCTTTTCTTAATCGTTAAAAGTAATAATGATTTTAGCCAACATTTATATGGCACTTTAAGTTTCGCAAAGTGATTTATGAATAATATTTCATAATATTCACAAAATGACATCAGCTATTATTATCCACGCTTTACAAATGAGGAAACTGAAACTGACAGGTTAAGTAATTTGCCCAGAGTCACAGGGCTGGACGAGAGGAAAAATTTAGATAAGATCCTGTTCCTGCCCTTATGTGGTTCAACATCTAGTAGGAGAAAAGGCATATGCATAGACTGCAATAATAAACAGTATTACCTGATAAAGGTATTAGATATGAGGGAGGAAGTTACCAGTTTATAGGAAAAATCAGGTGAGGCTTCATGTAGGCAATGACATTTGAGTTGAGATTTAAAGGAATTTAATAAACACAAAGTAGGAGAAGGAAGTTTATTTCAGTCATAGGGAACAATGTGAGCAAAGCACAGAGACTGGAAAACACAATCCAGGTGACAATATTTCATCCTAATTGGAATGGAATATGCATAGAGGTAGTGATGTGAGAGGACCTGGGAAGATAAGGCCTATCTGATAGGAAGCTACTATAGTAACTCAGTTGGGTGGTACCAAGGGCTATTTTACTGAGAATAGAAGGAAAATATGGATGGAGTCAGGTGTTGTTTAGGTAAAGTTAAAAAAACAACAATAACAACTTGGGTACCTGGATGTGAGAGGTGAGAGAATGAAAGATGTCATGAAAGTTTTGAGAATGTTAAGTTAAATGAATGGTGGTGCCACAGACATAAATAGCCATAGACATAAATAAAAAGGAGGAATGAAGTTTTAGAGGAAAGGATAATGTTTTGTTTTTAACAAATTTTGTTTCAGATGGTGATGGAACATCCAGGTACAATAAATATTAATTTGGCAATTAGAAATGTATGTGTGGACCTCAAGAATGAAGGCAAGACTGGAATTAGAGGTTTAAGAATTACCTGAATAGAGACAAAAGATGAAATCAGGTTAGTGAATGAGATAACAGAGGCATAGAGAATAGAAAGACAGGAGGGCCAAGGGATAATCATGAGAAATCCTCCTCTTAGGGGTTTAGAACGAGGTTGAAAACCAATAAAACAGTCAGTAGAGGAGCAGCACAGTTAAAAAGATTGAGGGGGAAATACAAGAACATGATGTCTAAAGTTGACTAAAGGGTATCCAGTATGGATGAAGTCATTGATTTCCAATCTGAGGTCCAGACCCCAGATCATTAATGCCCCATTGAAAAGACTCAGAAGGAGACAAGTAAATCTGGTGAAGTCAAGCTAATAAGTATCTTTCTGGATCATATACAATATGGGAGAAAGCCTTGGTAGCTGGACATATTTCCATTAACTTCCTCTCCCCTTCTCTCATAGATAAAACAGAATCATATCTGGAATTAACGCATTGATACTGCTGTCCATACCTAGTGACAGTATCATGTACATGGACTTCCTTTTCTTTTGGAACTATGTTAATGGTAAAATAAAAAAAGACCTATGAATATAGTTCATTTATTTGAAATTTGATTGTGAAAATCACATGCCATGATAAAGTGATTTGTAACATAGTGACAACACCTAACCACTAACTGGTAGCCACTACTCTAAGCTATATCCCTGTATTATCAGGATTCAAGGTTGTACATTATAAATAGGAGATGAATAATAGAATGAAGAGTGGCAGGCCAGTCCCAAGGGTAATGTCAAGTTCAAGAAAAGAAGAAATTAAGCCAGAACTAGAAAGTCAAAAATTAGAAGTAACATGAATGCAGTTAGAATAAGAGCCTGGGAAACATAAGTTTTATTGCTTAATGAGATGAATGGTTTGCCCCTCTCAGTATTTAATATGTGGCATCAATGATAATAATGGTAATGATAGATCATAATTATGTATTGCTTAAAGGGTTATAAAGTGTTTTCCTCTGAACAATGCTTTAATGTGGATAGGAATAAATTACTGAGAGTATTTGCTTTTTCATCTTGATGTCAATCACTATTCTCCTAAAATATCTGACAGCCAGGAATCAAAACCTTTTTTTGGACCATTATATGAACATAAACCTATATCAGACTTTAGTATAGTAAGTTCTGTATTTAATGCTCACTATGTAGAGTATGTATATGTATATATTTTAATTTGAAGGGTTTTTTCCCCTACTTTGGCTTTTTTTTTTCAAATTTCATGGGGACTTTCTCTAATTTAATATGAGGTTGGTAACTAAATATAGGGAGAACAGGGTTGCATAACATTTTTTATATGTCAGGGAGAATGTTATTTGCCAGAAAGGACAGAAAAATCATGGCTAATAGGGAATTGATGCCTAAGATAAGTAAAATAATATTAAGGAAGCACCTTACTGACTTTGATGAATTCAAGACACCTGGCCTGGCTGAGCTATCCAGAGTACTGAAAGAACTGGCAGATGTCATTACTGAGACTCAGTCAGTGAAGTTTAAAAGATCATAGAGTGTTTGAAAACAGGATTTGTCATCATAAGTTTAAAAAAAGAGAATAGAATGGAGCCTACAGACTTCCAGCCAGTGAGTTTAACTTTGATTCTTAGAAAAAATATCCAGTATATTATTAAGCAATTGGTTAGTGAATACCCAAAAAAGAAATTGGTGATAACAAAAATCCAGCATAGTTTTGTCAATAAGAGGGAGTGACAGAAAAATTTCATTTCCTTTTCTGATGAAGAACCAGGCTGGTAGGTGAAAAGAACACTGTAGATATCATTAATTTTAGCTAAGAATTTGATAAAGTCTCTCTTGCTAAAACTCATGGAAAATATGGACAGATATCATTATATTATATTATATTATATTATATTATATTATATTATATTATATTATATTATATTTAGATGGATATGAACCAAAATGGATAGTCAAACCTAAAAATAATCATTAATAGGTCCATATCAATTTGAAAGGAATTTTTCAATGGAGAGTCTTAGGCTCTGTGCTGTTAAATATTTTCATTAATCACTTAGTAAAGGGCATAGAAGGCATGCTGATCAGATTTGTAAATTACAGAAAACCAAAAGGAATAGGTACACAACTGATGACAGAGTCAGGGTCCAAAAGGATTTTGAAAGGCTAAGACAATTGACTGCATTTAATAAGATAAAAATTAATAAGGATATATATTTGTAAAATCTTAAAGTTTGGTTAAAAACCAACTTCATATTTATAAGAGATGGAAAAAAAAGCATCTAAACATCATTTTATCTGAAAAAGGTCAAAATGAGTCAACAATGTGATGGGCCAATGAAGTGTGACCTAACTGCAATCTAGGCTACTTTAAAGGAACCTCAGTATAGGGGAAATGAGTTGACTACTGTCCTGTGGCTTGGATGGTTCATGTCTGGAGTAGTATGTGTTTAGTCCTGAGTGTTATTTTTAGGAATGATGCTAATAAAATGGAGCCTATCCAAATGAAGACAACCAGGATGATGAACTTCCTCAAAATCAGGACAATGAGGATTAGGTAAAGGAACTGAGGATTCTTGCATTGGATAAGAGAAGGTAGAGGAGTAGAAGCAATAGTTGTGTTTAAATATTAGAAAAAAATAGTCATGTAGAATAAGGATTAGACTTTCAGTTTTCGGTGTCTAATGGTTGTCATGAATGATAAATAAAAACTGGAAAGAAGTAAATTTAGATTAAATAAATAAAAGAAATAAAACATCCTAATAGAGTGTCCAAAAGTGGATCGATATTGTCTTACACATATTGTGTGTGTGTGTGTGTGTGTGTGTTTGTGCACGCGCTCAATGAACGTGCACTGTCCTCAACGAGAGTGCAATGTCCTCATAGATAAGGAGACTTTTTTTTTTTTGGTGGCCTGTGTATCCCCAGGTCCTAGCAAAGTACCTGGTACGTAGTAGGCACTTAAAATGCTTCCTAATTGATTGAATGAATGGATTCCTCTGTACAGCCATAGATGGAAAAACTTGGCAGAGTATATAGACTTTGCACAGAGGCATATTTATTTGGTATTGAGGTAAAGAAAACTTTGTAACCAGCATTGACAAGGACAATAGACTGCCATATAGAGTTGATTGCACTCACTCTCCCTGACGGTTTTCAATCAATTTTTTCCCACATATATTGGAGCAGCGATTCTTATTCAAGGAGATTGGACATGATGGCTTTTGAGGTCCCTTCCAACTCTGAGATGCTATGATTTTAATGTAATGCACAATAATAGTTTATATTAATAAAGCACTTATGGTTTCTAAATAAAGCAATTTACATACAGGAAAATAAAGAACTTCACATTTGTTATCTCATTTGATTAATGAGTCTGTGTCTACTCTAAGCATCCTGTTTATAACTTCATATGCTTGGGTTATATTACCTTCACCTTTCTATGACCAGAAGAGCTACATTTTCAAGTACTCCTCCTCCTTTTGAATTTTTATGAATAAAATTGGTTAAAAGACCTACTTATTCTCAGGTCTATATAGCAGATTCCTCAGATTTTCTCAGATTTTTTTATTTTTGGCCATCTAAATTCTAGAATATACCTGATTTTTCACACTGCTTTGTAGTTTTAGCGTTCTGGAAAGACTGAAAGTCCACTGCTCCAAAAGGTCAGTGAAATTAGCAAAGACTTTTTTATCCCTTCCGGAGGCTAAGTATTGAGCAAAGTCAACAATTCCTCAATGACTGGATTGAGAGCCAAGAGAACAGATTAGAGTAAAATTATTGGGTGTTTTAGACTACTGGAGTTACTCGTTCTAAAGAACTAGACCAAGGCATAACCAAACTTATCATTTTTACTATTCATAACCAGTCAGTTTAACTGCATATAGACAGAGAATAAGTAATTTGTATTCTCAAAAGAAAGCCCTCTTTTCTATTATCATGTCCTTTCTAGCTCTCCATGACACTGCTGAGCTTTAAAACAATTGTTTTTTTCAAGAGAATTTTTTTTTCATATTGAGTCCTTTGAATATAGAGCAAAGGAAAGAAATGGACCTGTTACAGATCTTATTTTAGCTTTTTCATGAATAATAGACCATTTTTTGCAGTATTTTTTAAGACCTCAGAATTCGGAATAAGATGTGACACCAAAATTGTAGAATATCTTTGGGAGATATTGTAGATCTATTTCAAAGGGAGGAGGAGAAAATTACCTTATTCAGCAATAAGCACATTGGAACAATACAGTATAGAACCAAAGCCTAAATTTTACAATGCACTTCGCATACAGAACTAATTTGATAATCAATTCCTGGTGTTGGCTACATTTCTTTTGTTTAGTTTGGTGCCATTCACATTTTGTCCTATGTCTGCTCACAATCATTAAATAAAATGTTTCAGACTCCAATATCTTTTGTCTGGGTAGACTGGTTTCAGAAATGGGTACTGGGATATAAAATAATGGACATTGCAGTATTTCAGCAAAGGAATTTTGCCCTAGTAAAATTTAAATGTGTTTGGATTATGTCTCTAAAACCAAAAAGGCAATACTTACTAAATATATTTTACTTTTATAAAACTGACCCCTGGGTCTACATCATCAGACTCACCTATATTTGCAAAGCATAAGGATTTGACTACTTTTTTTCTGCATACTAAAGGGAAAATATAATTTCCCTAGGTGTTATAATGGTTAGGTGATTAAGATTCAAGGTAACCTGCTCTTGATTATACATGGACTGGTTATCCAGTGGGAGATTATCTTTGTTTACTGTTTCCTTTCTTTTCTCTCTCTCCCCCTCTCTCTCTCTCTCCCTCTCTCTCTCTCTCTCTCTCTCTCTCTCTCTCTCTCAGTGAAGAAAAAAACTAGATTCAAGAGACTGAGTCTCTCCCTTTCCTTTTTCATCTCCCCCTCCCATAAATACTGATGATATAGTTAAATTAGAACTCTAAAGTAATTTTCACAGGTTTATGAAATATCTGAACTGCTTTTTCCTTGTGATTCTCAGTTTTTGGAGTGTTTTGTTTTAAATATTTTTTTATTCATTTGACATGATCAATATAGTTCACTGATGAGAAACTTGTGTCCTATTGGGAATTTTTTTGAATCAAATAACCAAAATAGTTTTCCTTCTTAAGCTTTAGTCAGTTTTTGACATTAAAAACCAAATATTTGATTATATCCATTGTTGTTATTTCAACTTCTGAGCACATAAAGAATTTTGCTCCCCTTTGTTATAAAGTTTTGCAAAGTTACTCCCACCTTAACTTTTACCCCAATAATAGTAAAATGTCTTGCACCTGAAGGCATATTGTGTAAAAAGGAATGAAACCTAGTAAGAGAACTTATATATCTGTAGGTAGCTATATCCAGATTCTTAGAATTGAAATTGTTAATATTTAAGTATGTGTTAACTTGGGTCCTGGAAAAATGAAAGAAAAACATTGTTAATACCAGGTGTTTTTCCTACCTTTTCATTCCTTTTTTAAAGCCTCAAGGGCCAGGGGTAGAGACAAGAGAGAAAAGGATTTTTAACTTTTAGGATACAGAGAAGAATTGGTGGTTAATGTGGTTTTGGTTGAGATAATCTCTCAAACATTAAGTATCCCATTTTTATGAATCAGCAGCCCATTCAAAATGATTTTAAAATGTTCTGTGGTAGGGATTGGCTTAAAAATAACATAACTTTTGAAGGGGTTGGTTCAAAGCGGGTTGGGTTTTTAATATATCTTTTTCAATTTATAGTGATAAAGAAAAAAACAATCTTATTTCAGTAAGATATTCCATGACTGTGTCTTCTAAACACTCAAGCCCTGCATTGTCTCTCCAATTTGTTTCTGTGTTCTAATTATACTGTTGGCCCTCAATTTCTAAATCTTCCAACCATATAATTACTACTTTTGTAACTTTTCTCCATTTTTCCTATTCATTCTGCCTCTATAACTCCTGTTAGAGAATTCTTCTCTTGATTTATCTTTAATCCTTTTTTGTCCATAGCCAAAACTTATAGGATTTAGAGCTATAAGGGAACTTAGGTATTATTTAGTCTGATGCCTCATTTTACAAGTGAAGAAAATGAAGCCTAGAGATGTGAAGTGACTTGCCAAGGTCACACAGATAGTAAGAAGCAGAGCTGGGATTCAAACTCTGATCTGATTTTAAAACCAGGGCTCCTTTCATTATACTATGATCCACATCTAATGCCAACCAAGCAGCCTGCCTGGTAGGTTATCTTACTCTAGGAAAACTTGAATCTGTTTTACTTTGATCCTTCAGGAATATTAATATATTGACTATGAATTTCCCAAGGTAGAAATTTTCAGTATGGGTTTCCTAACTAGTGTGTCTGCCCAGTGACTAGATACAAAGTGATTGCTTCTTGGCAGTATTTTCTCTGGGGTCTCTCAGATCATGGGAAATTAAAGTTCTTAATTCCTAAGATTTCTGTGTTACTTTCACTACTCAGCATATGAATAAAGAGAAGTATTGAGTACTGTGGTTTTTGTGGCATTTAAAGTTTGTGGTTTAGCTACTAATTTGATATTTCCAGTTAGTGGCTTCCCATTTTATTAGGCATTTGTGTGTGTGTGTATGTATGTGTGTGTGTGTGTATACATACTCATGCACATGTACGTTCATGCATGCTCACTTTCTGTGGCTATAGGATGCAGAAGTTGAACCTGGAGATAGGAAAATCACTTCTTGACCAAAACCTTAACTAACTAGCGTTTCATGGGCAAATACTTGAGTTGTCTGAGCCTCAGTCTCCACCAATTGCAAAATGAAAAAAGTCATACAATTTCAGATCTAGAAGTGGCCTTAAATCTCATTTGATCCAATGCCTTCATTTTTCAGAGCAATAAACTGAGGCACAGGAAGATAATGTGATATATCCAGGGTCATGCAACAGATTCAACATATGGATTCAGTCAGCAAAGGACTCCTGAGGGTTGTATAGCAGTTTATTTCATTATGGTGATGAGGTTTGACTGAATCTAAGGACGCATCACTTTTAATTTTTCTGAAACTTTCTAAATTCCTTGGAGTTTTATTTTGTGATGATTTGAAACTACCTCTCATGAATCATATTGAAATTACTTTTCCAGTCCTGTACAATTCCTTCTAAAGCACATTTGTATATCTCATTATATTCTATAATGCACTTTCCTTATAACCTTCAAGGATTGGTAATGAGAGCATTGTTATCCCCACTTTTGAGCAGAATCAGCTGAAGCTCAGAGGCTTATAGATTTAGAGCTGGAAGAACCTTAGAGGCCATAGTCCAACCCCACCTCTATTTCATAGATGACATAATTGAGGTTTTGAGAGATTAAACAATTTGCCCACTATTACCCAAGAACAGAATCAAAGTCTTTTGACTTTAAAAACCAGTACCTGTCTGCTATTGTACTACCTTGTCACACAGCATGGCATAGTACTCCAGTTCTCAACCTGTGGGTCGTGAATGGGGTTGCCTAAGACCATCAGAAAACACATATTTCTGATGGTCTTAGGAACTGAGACACCGCTCCTCTATCCGTCTCCAGGCAGGTCCACCCACATGTTGATATACCCACATAGGAGTATTAAAGGGTCACAGCATTAGGAAGGTTGGGAACCACTGGCATAGCAGAAAGAACATCAAACTTGAAATCTGGCTCTGCAACTTATTACTTGGATGACTTTGAACAAGTCACTTATTCCCTCTGGAGCTCAGTTACCTCTTCTCTAAAATGCAAAGGTTTTCCTAGATAATCTCTAAGGTCTCTAAATCTTGAGTCTATGATCCACCATCAACGACTATCATACTTCATTGTATCCTTCTTAGCCTCTACCAGAGGGCATGGAGCACTCTGGGGTGATTATTGTTAATGAATACAATGACAATGACAAGGTTTCATGACAACCTTGGAAGTATAATTGCTATAAGTAGTTTTAACAACAATAATTATTTGGAATTACACATAATTTGGGAGACTCTTATGCTAACAATTTAAATTCAGTGGATATATAACTAGTGTTTCTGATAAAGTCCTTATTTCTAAAATATACAGAGAACTGAGTCAAATCTATAAGAATATTAGTCATTCCCCAATTGATAAATAGTCAAAGGATATGAACAGGCAGTCTTCAGAGGAAAAAAATAAAGATATCTATAAGCATATGAAAAAATGCTCTAAATCACTATTGCTTAGAGAAATGCAAATCAGAACAACTCTGAGGTACCACATCTCACTTGTTAGATTGGCCAAGATGACAAAACAGGAAAATGATGAATGCTCGAGAGGATATGGAAAAATTGGAACACTAATGCATTGTTGGTGGAAGTGTGAACTGATTCAGCCATTCTGGAGAGCAGTCTGGAACTATGTCCAAAGGGCTATAAATAAGTGCATACCCTTTAACACAGCAATACCACTTCTAAAGTTGTATCCCAAAGAGATCATAGAAGTGGGAAAAAGACCCATATGTTCAAAAATATTTATAGCAGCTCTTTTTGTGGTGGCAAAGAACTGGAAATCAAGGGGATACCCATCAATTGGGGAATGGTTAAATAAGTTGTGGTACATGAATGTAATGGGGTACTATTGTGCTTTAAGAAATGAGGAGCAGATGGACTTCATAATAACTTGGAGAGACATATAAACTGATGGTGAGTGAGAAAAGCAGAACCAGGAGAAATTTTTACACAATTACAGACACAATGTATGTATGATGACTAACTCTGATAGATGGGGCTCCTCTCAGCAATGTAAAATTATAAGACAATTCCAAAACACTCATGATGGCAAGAGATATCCGTATCCAGAGAAAGAACTACAAATTCTGAATGAAGACTGAAGCACACTATTTGCTCTCTCTCTTGTGTGTTTTGTTTTGTTTTGTCCCTTCTTTCTCATTGTTCACTCCATTGGTTATAACCCTTTCTTTACAACTTGACTAAATTTTGATGTGAAAGTTTTTGTAGAACCTATATTTGACTGAATGCTGCCATGGGAAGAGGAAGGGGGGGAGAAGAGGAAGGGAGAGAAAATTTAAAACTCAAGGGATTGTAGAATCAAATGTTGTAAATTAAAAGTAAATAAATCAATTTAAATTAAAAAATAAATTCAGTGGATAGACTATATTAGTTTTATAGATAGAAACAGGGGCTAGATCTGTAATTTCTTGCTCTAGGGAATTCCCAGATGAAGAAACTCTCTTTACCAATGCAAGTCACCACCTTCTCTTCCACTTATGGCCTTATAGAAATGATTAGAGCATTGAGAGTTTAAGTGATTTTTCTATGGTTACTTAACAAATATATGTCAGAAACAGGACTTAAACTATGCTTTCCTGACTTTAAGGGAAAAGCTCTGTCCATTAAGTTACATGACCTCTTTTACAAAGAATGCATAGAAAATATCATGGCAAAATTTTAGTTGACCTAATTGATTTACTATATCACACATAATATGTACTTCCTATATTATATGAAAAGGAGATATAATGTGTTCTTATTAAGCTGAAGAAACCAAAATTGTTGTTGTGTTTGTTCTTTGTTTTTGAAGAAGACCGTGACATCGGGAAAATGATGACATGATTTGCAGTTGACTTTGATTTGAGTGGGGGAGGGCTATGTAAGGTCACCAGCCTAACATTTGTGACTGGTTATAATCTTTTTCAGAGATTACATCCTCTGATTGGTAAAATGAATTTCTCTTTAATGTTAAATATTAATGTTTCATGTAACAGTTGGACTTTAATCTTTATTATCCTGCTTAGGATAAACATTCTTACCTATCCCTCCTTTTGCCCTTCTCTTTGCCCTCTTCATCCAAAAAAAAAAAGTATATTCAAAATAAAGAAGTTAAAAGAATCAACATAGAAGGCTTTCCTTAGTTGAACTTAAATAGTATATACTCCAAAGGTTGGTGGAATCACAAATAATGGTACAATTTAATCACTCTGAAACTTTTGTGACTAGGAAAGACAAAAGTATGCCTCTGTGTTCCTTATTCATGTTTGCTTGGCAATCAATTGACACATCATTTAAGAAATGGACATGGACGGGGCTCCCAGAGTTCAGTCCTTTTTTAAAAACCATTTTCACAAAAGACAGGAAGTGAGATCCAGAAAAACTTGAGGAGATTCATTCAACCTAATGTGTCAGGCTTGCAGGGATTTAATATAGCTAAAACATTTTAAAGAAAAGACATTGTTTTTCATGATGCAATTTAAATAACTTTGAAATTTAGCATTTTAACTTTGGGAAATTTAAATTTAAAATTTTCACCATGGGGAAAAATTTGTTACCTTAATGACAAATAGATATCATAGTTCATTATCAAATGAAAGTTGTAAAAACATTATCATTAGTCTGCTTATTTAGTATAAATCTAATATGTATCTTAAAATCTTCAGATATTTTGAAACTGCTTTTAAAAAGTCGGCATCATTATGATGTTATTAGTATAGGAAATCAAATAGTAATAAATATCATTCTACTTTAGAGTGCTTACCTAAATGACATCAAAACTACTTAGATGCATTTTCCACTTTTCTTAATGCTTCAACACCCTTTGTAGTTTTTGAGATTATGATTATATATAATGAGCTAGAAATTAACTTGGAGGTGATCTAATCTAATTTGATTTTACCAAAGAGGAAGCTGAGACCAAGAGAAATTAAATTATTTATCTGACATCTTCCAAGGAGTAAACAACAAGTATGAAAATCTTAGGGCCAAACACTGCTTTAAAAAAATTATTTAGCATTTTTCCCAGTTCCATGTAAAAATCATTTTTGACATTCATTTTTAAAACTTTGAGTTTAAAATTCTCTCCCTTTCTCCCTCCCCAATCTACCACATAGAGAAGACAAGCAATTTGATATAGGTTATACATGTGTAGTCAAGCAAAACATTTCCATATTATTCATGTTGTGAAAGAAAACATAGATCCCCCCCCCAAAAAAAAAAACTCAGGAAAAATAAAGTTTAAATAAAGTTTTAAAAAGTTTTTTTTTTTTAAAGTATGCTTCAATCTGTAATCAAATACCATCAGTTGCTTCTCTAGGAACAGATAGCACTTTTCATCATGAGTCCTTCAGAGTCGTCTTGGATCATTGCTAAAAACAGCTGTTATTCACAGTTGATCATCTTATGATATTGTTGTTACTTTGTACACTGTACATTTCACTTTGCATCAGCTCTTATAAGTCTTTTCTGAGAGCATCCTGCTCATCGTTTCTTATAGCACAATAGTATTTCATCATAATCACGTACTGCTGTTTGTTCAGTCATTCCCCAATTGATAGGCATCCCCTCAGTTCCCAATTATTTGCCACCATAAAAGAGCTACTATAAACATTTTTGTACCATATAGGGTTTTATTTTTACTTTTTGTAATCTCTTTTGGGATACAGACCTAGTAGCAAATGCTGCTTTTTTTTTTCCAATTAATCATATTGCTTTGATTAAGAAACAGAAGTTTGGATAAATATTAATGACCCTGACAAAATAAACACTTTTATTAAATAAAAAAATTTTTTATTCCTATCCAGAAAAAAAAGATTGAAAACTTGACAGAACTTTGAATACAGAGGATAACTTTATATCAAAGATACCATAGATCCAGGACCTGGAAGGGTTATCAGAGAGGCATCCATTCTGAAAATTCCTTTACAATATTGCTGAAAAGTGGTCATAGAGACTTTGCTTGAATATCTCTAGTAAGAAGAAATTCAGTACCTGCCTCAGCTGACTCATTCACTCTTAGGGAGTTCTTAGGAAACTTTTGTTTATAAATGCTTAAGTTTACTTTTTTGTTACTTGTACCCAGTGATCTATTTCAGACGTGTGAATTCAAGCATAAGCAGTCTAATCCCTTTTCCATATTCCTTCCAATAGGGCAAAGCTTCTAACTACGTACCTTCTAAGTAAAGTTCACGCACATTTATTTGGTATTCAAGGCCTTTACAATGTGGTACCACCAAAGGTTTGTTTTTGTTTTTTTTCCATTTTCTCAAATTATTCCCTTAAAAATTCCCTATATGTTCCAGCCATTTGGACCACTTACTAAAGATGCATCAGAAAAATCATAGGTTTTTAGTATTAGAAGGAACATAGTACAGGCCTTTTTATTTTATAGTTGAGGAAACTGAAGCTTGGAGAAGTAGATTCCCCAAGATCACAGATCGAGGGAGATAATTTATTAGAACTGTAGTGGAAATCTCATTATTTTGACTGAAGTTTACGTTTGGAGATAATGCAGGTACCTCTTACCATCGGGTAAGAGGAAATATGAAAGCTAATGGTAGCAAGGGTCAACCTAAAGTGTTCTATTAGAGGCTGTGATAGGGGCTAGATCTGTGATTTCACTGATACATGGAATTCCTAGATGAAGAAATTTCTTCTACTAATGTAGGTCAGCATCTTTTCTCCAATTTGTAGTCTTAAACAGCAGCCTTAGAACCAACATATCAAATACGTGGCCCCTGGGTCACCAACACTCTTGAGTGGAACCAAATCAGACTGAAATATAATTGGGAAATATTTAATAAAATAAATGAAAAATACAATAAAAGATGCAGAGATGGTATTATATACATAGACATGGATACGTAAATAAAATATAGGGGAGGGAGCAGCAAAATGGCACTGTGGATAGAAAGCTGGTTCTGAGGATAGGTAGACTCATCTCCCAGAATCCAAATCTGATCTCAGACACATACTAGCTGTGTGACCGTGGGCAACTCACTTAATCTCTTTGCCTCAGTGTCTCATCTGTAAAATGACCCAGAGAAAGAAGGAAATGGGAACCCATTCTAGTGTCTTTGCCAAGAAAACCCCAAACAGGGTCAGGAAGAGTCTGACTTTACTGAAATGACTGAACAACAATATTGTTGCAGCAGCTCCCCCATCAAAAACAAACAAACAGCAAACCGTCACTGCATTTTAAAAGGTCTTATTTTAGACTGGTTGTAGTCTGTAACATTACAAAGATATATTATAGATTTGGCCAAACCTCTTCCTTCTGGTAGAAGCACTGGGCCTAGAGTCAGGAAGACTTGAATTCAAATGCAGCTTCAAATACTTACCAGATGTGTGACCCCGGGCAAGCCATTTCACTCTCCTTCAGTTTCCTCATTTGTAAAATGAGCTGGAAAAGGAAATGGCAAACCAGTCCAGTATCTTTGCCAAGAAAACCCTGAATGGAGTCATGAAGAGTTAGATGTGACTAAAAGGACTGAACAGCAGTGTTATATTTTAAAACTAAATTAAATAGCTGATCTTCTCAAATCCTTACGTATGAATTATTCCCAGCACACCAAACAGACTTTGTTTTGAATTTGACATGATTGGCCTGGAGCACTGAGAGGTTAAATGTCTGCCCAGGGGTCATATAGTCAGTATCTATCTGTCATGGATAAAACTTGAAACCAAGATATCCTGATTTTGAGACCCACTTTTTATGTATTATGCCTGTGTACTTTGTTACCTGACCAAAAAAAATCACTTTAAAAAATACTGTTTGGTCTAGGATTTTGTTTTTTCCCCTTCTTCATTCTTTTAGATTTATTCTCCTACCCCTTTTATCGCTGTATGTGTGAGACCCATACTTATGGCTCACATTAGACTTTAAAAATTAACTAGAATCATCACTACATTTGGACTTATTACAAAATTAATCATGCCTGTGGTTAGCTGGTTGTGCAGTGCAATCTTGGTATAGAGAAAGTATATTTACAAAAAAAATGGCCATACTTTCAAACATGATTTAGTTTCTCTATGATATTAGTATCCTTGGAATGTTTCATATTGACAGACAATACCTGTGTCGGTGCACTGTCAAGAAAACTAAAATAATTAAATAGATTCTTGATTCTAGAATATGGAATAATTTGATATTTCCTTAAAAATTGTTTCTTACTCTGCTGCTAGCTAGCTGCCATCATCAATGCATTTAGAGGGAAAAAAATGGTA
>CM053583.1:104267423-104310181 GCA_028627135.1 Pseudochirops cupreus | reverse complement strand
GGAGACTGAAGCAAAATGTGCTATTGTTCTTTTTCATGTTTGGTTTTGTTTTTTTGTTTTTTTCTCAGTGATTACTCATTGGTTACAGCCCTTCTATATAACCAAACTATTGTACAATATGAAAGTATTTGCAGATCCTATACATGATTACACGCCACCATGGGGGGGGGGAGGGAGAGGGGAGAAAATTTGAAACTCAAGGAATTGTGGAATTGAATCTTGTAAACTAAAAGTAAATAAAATAAATTTAAAACAAAAAGAAAAGCTGTATCAAATTTAAGAAGGTAGTAACAACATTGCTCTATTTATTTAAATAAATGCACTTCTTGTTTTCTTCTAAAAAAAATTTCATCCCCATTTTTCAGGAGGGAAAACTGAGGCTTAGAAAGATTAAACAACTGGTTTATTGTTAAATAAGTTAGCTTCAGTGGTAGATTTCAGATCCTGAACTTCAAGACCAGTCCTACCTTCCATATTAAAGGAAAAAAAATCTAAAAAGTCAAATACTTTCACTGAAGGGCATTTCCAGACCACTATATCTTTATTACTCCAGCTTTAAATCCTAAATTCACAATCTCACAATGTCATAATGGAGTTAAGATTAGTCTCTGTAAATGCCAAGTTGAGAAATCTCTACCAAGAACAGTAGTAATGCTCCTTATATGGAGTTCAGCATGAAGACAATTTTGCTTCAAATTTTGTTTGAAAAATCAAATAAGAAATTAGAACTTTAGATTTTTGAAGGAAGCTATAATAGTAAAGTACTTAATATGATTTCTTTTTTCTGCTTTATCCATCTATTATACACTTCTTTTTACAGAGGGAAAAAGAATATCACATGCTTACACACACACACCCCTCCCCCATACACATAACTTGTGCCTAGTTTGTGGCAGGAGTGGTGTTACAGACAGAAAGTGTGACAAGGACATTAATATCAAATATTCCCCAAGATAATATAAGAGAATGCAAATTTCAGTTAACCAAAATCACTGAATTATTTTAATGTTAAAAAAAATGCTGCGGAAACTACAATCTGAAAATAAACCTGTGTTTCCTGCTGTTATGTAAACATACCTAAAGTCAAGACTTACAGAGTAAATCTACCTTAGTGAATGAGTTAAAGGAAAAATTCCTTTCAATGTGAGTTTCAATGGAAAAGTATGAATAATTCATATTAACACTCTCCCTCACACACATCCTTTTTTCTAGACCATCAGGTCATTATTTTGTAAAGAATCCAACCCACAACACTTACACAGTCTGTCTGACGAGTCCCAGTGCAGATTGAGTGGTCTAGGAGGCTTCCTCATTAAGGACTAAAGAAAGGAAAATACAGAATTAAGAATCCCAGGATCATGATAGTCACAAACCTTGTTCAAATATTGCTTTAGCTTAAACATGACCTTGTTTTTTTCATGATTAACTATGGTAGTTTAGCTACCCATGTACTAAGACCAATGAGAAAGTGAACAATAGCTTTAGAGATTTCTACTATGTCCAAATTACATGAAACATACTGTGGCTTTGTTCAGTTATCTTTACACTTCACAGAAATAACACTGGAACCCAATTTTTCTCTAGTGATAACTTTACAGTATCTTGAAAGGTACTTTGTTATCCAGGGACATCATTTCCTTCCTTCTTATTTTGCAGTAAACATCACACACATGAAGAAACATGGATCTGGAGAATTAGTTGCAACCGTATATCATCCATTCATACTCTAATGAGGAAAAACATCTCTGAAAAAGAGCCAACATTACCATTTAACTCAAAAAGGGTCCCATTCAGGATCATTAACTCTAAAAATTCAACATGGTTTCAGTTAAGGAAAAATACTTCCAATGATATATTTTACTTTTCAAACCTATTCTGAGAAAAAGCTACTAAGAGAGTAATTCTTTGCTGACTATGAATACAGTAGTTGAATAATATAATACTCAAAGCAGTGAAGTCCTTGCTATAAATTAGTAAATTCTCAGGAGCAAGTACCTTCTTCAAAGAGAGTTCAGGAGGCATGCCTGCTGTGGATTTTATTGCCAATTGATTACTATTAATAATAAGAATAGCTAGCATTCATATAACACCTTAAGGTTTACAAAGCACTTTACAAATATTTACTCATTTTATCCTCACAACATCCCTGATAGGTAGGTGTTATTGTCCCCATTTTACAGCTGAAATAACAGGCAAATTGAGGTTAAGTAACCTGTCTAGGATCACACAGCTAATAAGTGTCTGGTGCCAGCTTGGAATTCAGATATTCCTGACACAGAATTTTAGATCCTGACTCCCAATCTAGTAATCTAGCCATTGTGTTATACAACTGCCTATTAGTCTTTTATAATAAACTTTTTAAGAAAAATATCATACATATAACAATCTGAGAGTGATTTTTTCACATTGAATCATTTAACCTATATATATGATGGGTAATTCCAAGAGATTTCTTCTACAATAAATTATCTTTCTCCATTCATTTTATACTACAACACACCAAAGGATTATGTGTAAATATGGTATTTTAGGCAGCAACAGCTATATGGGTGATTTCATTTATAAGGGTAACACGTATCAGAAGGAATGAGAGGGCAAAAGAAAAGAAAAAAAATATGCATTGCTGTCAATTTATGAAGAATGGCAAATCACAGCATTTCCAGCATTTAACAGAATAGCCATTCCAAAACCACACAATTATTTAAGCATGCAAAATGAAATTACTGACCTGTAAAATCCTTAAAGATCTTGCTGAAACTCTTATTAAAAGAGACATCAAAAATTCAGGTACCTCAAGCAAGACAAGAGTTGGGTTCATATTATTTAAAGAAAAGGAATCATCCAAGAATAATCTCTTTTCTTAGATGATGGGCTAGAACTCCAACTCAATATTTGATTTCTTATCTAGGCATCAATTGTCCTCAATTAATGTATTAAATGCCCCAGGACAGAAGTTGGGTAGCTGCAAAACTTAGTCAACAGGGATTCAGTATCACAGTGTACCACAGTGAAAGCAACATGATCAACAACTCACATTTATATGATGTTTTAAGATTTGAAAAAGAGTGAAAAAAACATGGAAGCAGGAGAAAAAAAAAAGATCTTAGTTCTACTTCTGGCTTTAACACTCTTTGACTGTGTTATTGTCATATCATTTAATCCCTATTAACCTTTGAGGTTACAGATAATACCCCCTCCCATCTTGCAAGACTCTAATGAAGAATGTATTTCATAACCCTTTATGCATAATATAAATTTTAGGTATTCTATATTTTCAAATTAGATACTGAAATATAGATAATACTAACTCTTAATAGATATTTTGCATAATACCTTGAGTTCAATGTCAAGTTTCTTAGTTCGTGATGTCATTATAATCTAAAAACCTGACATTTTCCCACTGTGTATGAGCCATCCAGGTTAGATGAATACCTAAAAGATTTGAATTGTGGAGATATAGAGATACACGTATTTAATTACATAGAAAAAAACTGATGTGCAACAACATGGCAAACAGTATTGTATAAGAGTAGAAAATACCAGCACATTTTATGCTGAAAAAATGGTTCTTAAATCCTATATCTTTTTCATGATCCAAAATAATATATTTATGAAATATAGGTTAATCATATGACAATTTCCTTCAATGCTGGCCTGATTAAGGTAAGGAAGGAATGTCTTCCATAGTGAAAGGATACGAAAAGACAGTTAGCAAAGGAAGGAACTGAAGCAATCAGAAAGCATAAGAAAAAATGTTCTAAATATCCAATAATAAGAGAAATGCAAATTGAAAAAACTCTCAAGTTCCACCTCATACCCATTAAATTTGCAAAGATGACAAAAATAAAATACTGCTGATTTTTGGAGGTGATGTGGTAGGACAAGCACATATTTGGTAGATTGGTCCAACCATTCTGGAAAGCAATTTGAAACTGTATTCAAAAAGTCACTAAACTGTTGATACTTTTAAATCCAACGATACCACTCCTACGCCTCAAAGAGATCATGAAGGAAGGGAAAGGACCCATGTTCAATATTTGTAGTAGCACTTTTGTTGCAGCAAAAAACTGGAAAATAAAGAGGTCTACATCAACTGGGGAAGAGCTAAACAAATTATGGCGTACAAACAAAATATGATAATATTAGTATCTAATTTATGTAGAACTTACGTGCCAAATATTTTGCTAAGCACATTACAGTGATTATTACTTTGATTCTCACAACACCTCTAAGAGGTAAGTACTAGTATTTTCTCCATTTTACTGATGGGGAAACTGAGGCAGGCAGACGTTAAGTGACTTGACCATGGTTACCCAGGTGGTGTCTGAGACTCGATTTAAACTCTGGTCTTCCTGTCTCCAGCTATGAATCTCTAACTACTATACCACCCAGCTATTCAATATTACTGCACCATAAAAAATTACGGGGGGGGGAAAAAGGATTCAGAAAAATTTGGCAAAGTTTTATGAATATGTGCAAAGGGAGTTGGGCAGAACCAGCAGAACAAATTATAAAATGACTCTACAACACTGTTAAGAAAAAATTTTGAAATACTCAAGAACCAAGAGTCCAGAGAAACAACAATGAAGGATACTAATTATTTTCTGAGAGAAAGATGATAGATTTAAGAATCAAAATGAGATGTACATTTTCAGATATGGACAATGTGCAGATTTTTTTTTTTGCTGAACTGTGCTTATTTATCAGAAATAAGTGAGTTTTTTAATGGGGGGCAAATACTAAAAAAAAAAAAGAGAGAGAAAGAAAGGAAATCACTAAAACATTTTATATACCCAGAAGGATCAATATTAAATAAATATTTATTGAGCACCTTCTGGTGCCACGCACCGTAGTAAGTACTGAGGATACAAAGAAAGGCAAAAACAGCCCTCACCCTCAAACAGCTCAAAATCTAATGAGAGAGACAATACATAAAAAGAAGCTAAAGGGAGAGGATTCTGGGAAGATGGCAGAATAGGTCAGAAAATTTCAAGCACTCAAGATTTTCCTCCACAAAAGAGATAAAACAGTGCCTCTGGGTGAACATAGAGCCATGAAAACTAATGAGAGTAAGGGCAGAAAATGGGTCCTCATGGGACAATCAAAGAAGACCTGAAGAAAAATTCCCAGATTAGATGTCCTCCCTGTGAAGAATTAAATAAACACCTCTAGGCTAGGATTCACTTTAACAATAAGTGGCAAGCCCTGGGGGTATCTGGGTTGGGAGGTTGCCTTGGCCACAGCCACAGGAAATTTTACTCCAAGGCAATGAGGGAATTAGGCATCTGAGCTAGGGAAGATCTAGAGAACCTGTGCTGACAAGGAATGCCAGACTCAGCTGTGCTGTAGAGATCAGCAGGGGCCAGAAGGAATGAGCACATGCCTGGTGAGTGCAGAAGCAGGAGGCTGGAGATCTTGATTTGAGTTTAAGGTTAGAGGGGAGAACTGAAGAGGATGAGAGGCCAGAGGTACTATCTCCTAAACCCCAGGACTAGAGGTGATTATTACAACTAAATTATTACACACACAACCCTCCCCTTCCCCCCCCCAAAAAAAGCATAAGCAAAGAAGAAAGACTTCAACCATAAAGAGCTACTATTGGAATAGCAAAGATCAGGCTTTGCCTTCAGAGGAAGATACTGAAGCAAAGAACCCTCTTCTACCCCAAAGAATAATGACAAATTGTCACCTGCCAAACAAGAAATTTATTGAAGAACTTTAAAAAGGCTTTAATAAGCAAATGAGAGAAAATGATGAAAATTTTAAAGGAAAAATAAGAATAATAGAAGAAAAACAAGAAGATTATGACAAGAAAGTCAGACAATTAGAAAAGGAGCTCCAGAATCCTAAGGAAGGAAATGTCTCCTTGAAAAGCAGAATTGGGCAAGGGGAAGCCAGTGAAGGTATAAGAGATGAAGATAGGGGTGTGTGTGTGTGTGTGTCTGTGTGTGTGTGTGTGTGTCTGTGTGTGTGTGTGTCTGTGTGTGTGTGTGTGTCTGAGTGTGTGTGTGTGTGTAATGAAAAAATAGAAGAGAATGTGAAACATCTAAGAAAAGAACAGATCTAAAGAATAGATCAAGAAGAGAAAACAAGAATAATTGAATTACTGAAAGGTATGATAAAAAAAAAGAATCTTGATACAATAATATAAGAAATAATTAAAGACAATTGTCCTGAAGCATTGGAACAAGAGGGGAAAGTAGAAAAGAAAAAAAATCCATCAATCACCACTTAAAAGCTATCCTACAAAGATAATTCACAGGAATATTATAGCTAAATCCCCGAATCCCCAGATCAAGGACAAAATATTACAAGAAATAACAACAACAAAAAATTATGTGTGATGGTACCACAATTAGAATCACACAAAACTTAGCACTGGTGACACTAAAAGGTCACAGGTCTTGGAACACCATATATTGAAGAGGAAAAGAACTACTATATCCAGCAAAGGTAAACATAATCTTGAATGGAAAAAAAATGGACATTTGATCAACTGTCAGACTTTCAGTACTCTGTTAAAACAAAACAAAACAAAACAAAACCCTGAACTCAATAGAAGATTTTACATACAAGAGCTAAGAGAAATATAAGGTGCAGACCAACAAATGAGGTGTAAGAAGAAGAACCAATAGAGATAAATTAGATAGGGGAGAGAGTTCTTAGTTCTGGAAACCTACTTTCATCAGGAATGGATTTAAGAGGGGAAAAATATATATATACATATATATATGTATATATGTATATATATATATACATATATACATATGAGTATAAAAGTCTTCTAAATTTAAAAAAGAAATAAAACTCTAAGGAGATCAGGATGGGGGAGAGGATAAAGGATGGCTCCTTAGAGGGGAAAGTGGGGGAATAGTTTAAAAGTGAGGTGTAGAAGGATGTTTATATTTAGGGGAATGGAAGGATTAGGGAGGGATTGTTGGAGTGGTGGTAGATTAAGTAATAGGAGGGTAAGGTAGTAGGCAGATGCAAATAGAGCAGTTAGGATAGATAGGAAAAAAAGATATGCACAAACATAAAAACAAGATTAGGAGTAAAATCTCTTATGAAAAGTATATGTTTATGTATGTGTGTATATATGCATGTCCGTGTACTTATGTATACATGTATGTATATATTAATAGTTTTCTTTCCTTCCTTTATCTTTCCTTCCTTCTTTCTTTTTCTTTCTCTTTCTTTCTTCCTTTCTCTTTCTTTCATTTTTAAAACCTTAAACCCAGTTCACTCTGAAGGTCATAGATTAGACCACAATAGGTCCCTGCCCAAACGACACTTAGTGACTATATTTTGGGCCCTTCCTGGCTTAGAGCTAATGGTAACTGTTTCTCTTTGGAACAGCAACCCTGAGGGTCTTCCTCTCCCAGCTTGAATTTTTTTTCTTTTTTTTTCTAATTAAAAGGGCCATCCCTTGATTCACTTCTTAAAGACGCCTATTCACTCAATGGACATTACTTCCCTTTAAATGAGGACCTGAAAAGATCTTAGTCTAAAAGGGCCAGGGTCTCCCATTACATCATGGGTCATCTCCAATCGTCCTGATGAACATCTGGTCACTGGATACAGATGGCTCTGGAAGAGATACTGAGGCTGATGACCTTGCACAGCCCTCCCTCAACTCAAATCAAAGTCAACTGCAAGTCGCGTCATCATTTCCCTGAGACTATGGGTCCTCTAAGAAAATGAAGGACAAATACAACAACAATTAATACCTATATAAAAATATATCCATGCTCAATTGTAGCCTCAGGGTGATGGGGAAAAAGGAGGATGGGGGAAAAAAGTAAAAAGTGTACAGCAGAGAACAAAAGAAAACCTACAAGGAAGCGAAAATGGACAGCTTTCAACTTAATGCACAATATTTAATATACAGGCTTTCTTGAAAAAAGATATTGCTGTATATTTTTAATCCTCTCCTATGTTCTGCTGTGCACATAAGTTTTTTTTTTCTTTTCTCATTTTATATTTAAGTTTAATATTTAAGTTTATAATGTTTCTTTTTCTTTACTTAGTATGTATCTAAGTTTTTTGTATTTGTCTAAAATTTAAAAAAAAATTAAAAAAGAAGCTGAAGTGGGGCAGGCAATGAGGGGTGCTAAGGATGAAGTCTAGCAGCTTTGGGGAAATGATGAGGTGGTTGCACTAGGCCCTTTCCTTAAGTGGAAGATCTGGGAGGAGTTCTTCTATGTCCTCTTTCCATCGTGTCCATTAAGAAGGGGTCGGGAAGGGCGAGTGTCCCAAGACCCTTCAGTACTGAGAAGGTGTGATTTTCAGAGTTGATGCAATCTTGTAGGAAGATGAGTTACTGTAAATCATGTAAAGACCAGATGATGAGCCAGGAAGGAAATGAAGAGGAGAACTGAATTAAGTTCAGAAAAAGATATGTAGAACAACTTTGAAGCAGATATGTTTTAAAAGGCAAGCTGTTTAAAAGAGAGGTTCTAAATATCTATCTATCTATCTATCTATCTATCTATCTATCTATACACACACACACACACATACATACATACATATATACATATATATACACACACACATATGTCATGAGTATGAAATATATAGAAGTTTTATGTCTATGTATATAGATACAAGATTAAGTCACTTAAGTTCTCAGTACCCCAGTAGTTGAAAAAGTTGCTGATATACATTGATAAAGTCATTTTCCTTATCTGGGAATTTCATTTGCCAATGAAATCACAGATCTGGATTTTGAAAAAAAAATCAAAATCTAAAATATACCCTTCTTAAAATACGCTTTATTGGGAAATAGTTCCTCATCATTGAAGGTAGTAAATCAGAGAATGGCCAATTATTTCTCAGGGCTATTGTGGAGGAGATCTGTGCTCAGGGATGGGTTATATTAGGCATCTTCAAAAATCTCTTCCCACTATGATCATATTACCTAAGCTCAATAGGGCTTTGCCTAAGTAAAGTATAAGAAAAAACATTTCTCCACTACTTATAAGGCTTATTTTTTTTAAAGTGAGGGATCTATCTAAGTTTTAAATATATTTGAATCTGACCGTCTATTCTGAAAATTTCATTATTCTTTGATGAAATGAACAATTGGTTATATGACATTCAAAAACATTTGACATTTCAAAAACACTGGTAGAGTGCCCTCCTCCTCCCATTCAATTTTATTATAATGTTATTTAATATCAAGTTTGAGAAAAATCACAAATCAATTTCATTAAATTCAAACGTGGATTAAAACAAAACTTTGCAAAGTAAAAAAAAAAAAGATACATTATAATGAAGGATCATCCTCCTGCCTATCTAACACAATGACTCTGTAGTCTATAGCGAAAAGATTTAATCTACTCAAACTTAAAATAAATGGGCTCTGCAAAGAGTGCTCATACATAATCGCTAAATTTCTCAAAATCAGGTCTATTGTTCTCATTTTCCTTTAAAAATGCAACTAAATAGCACATGCAATAAAAAAGAGATCCCACCTTGATAGTCTAATTAAAATTAGCCATAGAACAGACTACACCTGTCAGCCCAAAGCTTTCTAACAGATAGACTTACTACACTTGCTCTTATCAGTGCTGCTCCCTTGAGTCCAAAAGTATTGATCCATTCTATTGAATAAATACTAAAGTAACAACGAGAATCCATTATGTCCTACTTAACAAGAATTTTTAATTGAGCAAGTAACTCTCTGAATGCTTAAGGAACTGTGGCTATTCTATCATTTATTGTCCAGTTCATAAAAAATTCACTTCACTGGGTAATTAATGTGGTACAGAATTCCACATTTTTCCTGCAGCACACTCCAAATTAATATCCCTACAGTTGTTAATATATTCAAATCTTTAATGATATAATTCTTTCCCCCACCCCCAGCAGAGCAAGATCATTTACCCTAAAAATGGATTTGACCAATGTAAATGATATATTTAACATAATATCTATTTAATATTTATTTAATATGTGTTTCAAAAAGGTACATTATTATCCTGGTTTTTAAATGTGCAAGAACTTAGAAGAAAATTAAGAACAGGAAATAAAAAAAACTACTTTGGTCAATGGTTCATCAGCAGGAAATACTCTATATACATACAAATAGCATCCCAGATAAAGTGAAAATCTGAAAGAAATATCTTCTCTAAGATTAGAATAACTTATTTCGTACATTATCACTATCTTTGTCAATATAGTAAGCACAGTTTGACATTTGTCCTGATACCAAATGATGCTTCTAAGTTTTATCATATACCATATAGTTAACATAGTTGAAGGAGCATTATAACTCTATAACATTATAACTTAAAAAATATATTTTTCCTATTATCAATTCCTCTATATCTTTGACCATCAGGAAAACCTGTGTTCAAATCCCAAAAACACTTGCTAGCTATATGACCCTGGCCAAATAACAACCACTCTGAAAGTCAGTTTCTTCGTCTATAAAATGAGTGATGCCACATCTCCCTCCTAGCCTTCTTTTGAGGATTAAATAAGAGAATGCATTAAAAATTGCAAACTTTAAAACACTATATAAATCTAAGCTATTATTATTATCAACTACAAGTTCAAATACCAATCTTTTGGTGAATGATGCATTTCAAACTGATTTGATTAGCAAAGGATTACCATTACTGATGAGCTAAAAACAAATGGTTCTTTTTTATGTGAAAAGTAACCAAAAATGAATTGCGGGTAGAAAATCAATAATTACTACTAAATAAAACATGAGCACTGTAAAAATGTGGCCTACTCAAAGTCAGAGTGAGTGAACAGAACACATGTTGTGTTAAAATATTTGCATAATATCAATATATATCAAGTCACTAATCCTATGACTCCCACTCCCTTATGTAGTTTTGTGAACTCTTTGAGGGCATGTCTTCACTTGCTTACTTTTTGTTCTTTTATCTTCCACTTCTAACATTTAAATGCCTTTTAAATCACTCTAAAAAATTATATTTTAGTAAATTATATAAAATATTTTAGGAAGCTAATTCATAGAAAGCATTCCTCAAAGAGATGTATACAGAATATAAGAAGCAAAGAACTCTATAAAATGCAAATCTGTATTATAGAAACAAATTGTATTGATTAGGTGACATTTATATAGCTCTCTAAATTTTGAGAGGCATTTTACATAAATTATCTCATCTGATTTTACTAGTATTGTTATTCCCATTTCACCAATAAGGAACCTGAATCTCAGAGACAGCTCATGTAAGATCATATTTAAATACAAGAAACACCATGCTGAATCTTATTGTTCAGTCTTGTTTGACTCTTCATGACTCCATTTAGGGTTTTCTTAGCAAAGATACTGGAGTTCTTTGCTACTTCCTTCTTCAAGTCATTTTATAGATGAGAAAACAGAGACAAGCAGGGTTAAGCAACTTGCCCAGGGTCACACAGCTGGGTAAGTGTCTGAGTCATGATTTGAACTCAGGTTTGACTCCAGGCCTGGTGCTCTATCCACTGCACCACTTAGCTGCCCCATGCTAACTCTAACCATTGGTAAACTAAACCAGGACCTTGGTTCCAGCAGAAGTACCAAAGTACATTGCATGCTACTCTCCACTGGCATTTCCTTTCATTTTAACTGTGACTTTTGACTATTCTTGGCCTCTCTGAATAACCTATTATCTTCTGTGAACTTATCTTCTTGAACCTCTCTGTTTTCAGCCAGTACCATCTCCTCATCATAAGTTTCGTAAGTTTATTCTGTGCTATGCAAAGTAGTACATTCCTTTATTTGTCATATAACTCTCTTTTAAACTTAAAAGGGTGCTTTCTGATCCAATACTTGGTGAATAATTCTGTGTTCAACCTATCTATAGCCTTCATGACTTTATACATTTCTAAAATGTGCTGCCACCCACTTCAACTTTTATTTTTCCACATCAGATAAATCTATTTTAAAAATATTTCTTCTTGAGCTCTTATCAAAGCAATGAACAACACAATTCGAAAAGACCAATAATGAGTCCTCCTCATTACCTCTTGATGGAGAGGTAATGAATTAGAAGTGTAACAACCATTTGGGTATGGTTATTTTTTACAAGGAATGTGTTTTGGGTTTGTTTATATGGTTGGGTTTTTTGAGGGTGAAAAGAAGAGAGAGAAGGCTGTTGATAGTCATATCAAGAAAAAGAAGAAAAGGATGTGATGCAACATTTTTTTTAATGTACTCAGGAGTACAAAAGAAAGTTCAAATCAAAAGAGCTTTGGGTCTCATGTGACAAATTTGTTATGCACTAAAAAAAGTTTTATGTAAGTAAACTGATAATCATAACTTTAAAAACATCTCTTTTCCTATTATGAATTCCTCTATATCTTTGATTGTTTTATCTGTCCTCCTCTGAGCTTTCTCCAGCTTCATGTTTTCTTGATGTTCAACAATCACAACTACATACATAACTGAAGGGGTGACTATGATATATTTTCTTCAAGGCAGATCATTGTTTCCCATTTTGTTTTCAATAACTTTTCCCCACACTTTGTTGGCCTTTTTGATAGCAGTGGCATGGTAAGTAAAAGTTGACAATATTTATATCCATTTGGTTCAATGGTAGAATTTTCACTTTCCACATGCCAACTCTAAATTGAGTTCCTACCTATATGACTGGGCGAAGGGGGTAGAGTGGGGTCTCAGTTTCTTCAGCTATAAAATAAGGAGGTTGCACTAGATGGCCTCTCAGATGACTTCTAGCTTTAGATCTGTGATCCTACAGTACCAAACCATGAAACTTTGCTTTTACAGTTGACCAGCTACAACAGCAGGAGGCATATAGGTGTCTCATTAGACAGAAAGCTGAACCTGGAGTCAGGAAGATGTGAGTACAAATCTGGCTTCAGATGCTTATTATCTATGTGACCTTAGGCAAGTCAATCTTTGTTTGCCTTTATCTACTGGAAAAGGAAATGGTAAAATCACTCTAGTATCTTTTCCAAGAAAACCCCATGGACATTATTGTCATACTATGGTCCATGGGATCACAGAGACAGACATAACTGAAAAACACCTATAACAACTTTTTCTTGTTTTTGTTATGCAAATTTTATATTTATAGTAAAAATAATGATAATAATGAGGGCTTTTTATTATCAGTATTCATGATCAAACATTCATGAAGTCCATGTTAGATGAATAGGTCCCTGAGCTTCTGACACTAGGGAGAGTATGGAATATAAATCACAGCATGGTAAGTAGCAATGGACTAGACTCCTAGTTCAGAGGCCTTAGATCTCTCTGGAATTTAGCTCTTCATCTGTGAAATGAAGATGAAATGATTTCTTAGTTTCTAAGATCTAACATTCTAGGATGCAAAGATATTTACCAGATAAGTTCCTTGATAAAAGAGGCCATGTTTTATTCATCACTGTCTCTTTTATCTCCCTCAATACCTATCGCAGGGTTTTGTACACAGAAGCTTCATAACTATGTATTGAATTTATTTGCTGAATTAGAAGAGGCAACTCTTAATTATTTTTGCTAATGTAATGTAGCGATAGGTATAATCTTAATTGTTTTTTAGACTTAGAATATATCTGTACATTTCTAATTTGATATAGTGCTTGACATTCTAAAACAGACAAAACTTTCAAAAGAAGGAAGTCGGAGTGTGAAGACATGAATAGCGGTAGTACAACTTTGCCTCACCTGTACCCTTCTCTCCACATACACAGTCAGTCACCCCCATAGCTAAGGCCCTTATCATTTCTCTTCAGAACTATGACAGTTTCCTAATTGGTCTCTTTCTTTCAAGTCTCTTCTTTCTCCATATATGACAAAGTGATATTCCTAATGCACAAGTATTACTATGTCAGTCCTTTTATCAAAAAACTCCAAAGGTTCACTAGTGGTTCTAGGATCAAATACAAAAATGCCTTTTCCATTTAGACTCAAAGAATCTAACTTCCTTCAAAACTCAACTAATCTGCCACCTTGTACATTAGTCATTTCTGATCCCCACATCAAACTCCCCAAAAGGTGATGGTGCCACTCTATGGCACCCTGAAATTGTTATTTATTGTGTAAATATTTTTTTAAATTTGTCTGTTAGTCAATATGTTGCTTCAACTAGAAAGATGCAAGTTTATTAAGAGCCTGATTCCTTATTATTATGTATCTACAGTGCCTGGCATGGTGACTGGCATACTGAAAGTACATAATGAATATCATTAACCGATTATTTGTGGGATTATGGCATAACTGTTAACATAAAAAAGTCAACCTTATAGGGGCTCTAATTTCCTATTTAATTTACAATTTACATAGACAGGTAGGTAATAAGAGGGTTAAAAGGTAATTAGGCATTTTCATGCCCTTCCCCCCGTTTCTAATTCAAAGTTTGAAGAGAGAATGCTTTTATTTATTGAGCTACAATCTCAGTTCCCAGGAAATATCTTTTCTAGATCTTTCTGAGATAGAGACCACAGTTCTTAAGAGCAGAAAAGTCAACATGGAACATAAGAAAATCAACAGAGTGGTTGAATCACTTTAGAGCTTTCCAGACTCCCTGGAGATAGTCTGTTGGTGGAAAACGGAAAGTTGACTGCAGATTTGACATTGAATGTTTTGAAAATCTCTCTCTGTGACCAGTGATGGAGTAAATGTTACAATGGTATACCCTCTGTGTATACTATTTATATTTGGTTAAAACATGGAAATCTTTTTTTGCAGGTTAAAGGCCCTCTCTATTCATCCTGACCAGTATACAGACATTCACATAACACAAGAAACGTGCCAGTTGAAGTACTGTATAATATCAGTGATTCATTATAATAAATTGTTATTTTATTTTCAAAAAGGCTATAATAAATATATGAAAATATAGTTGAAAAGTACTTAATAATAAACCTTTTCTTTTAAATTCAAATTATGACTACATTGGTTTGGCAAAGCAAACTGATTCACCTTTAAAAAGACATTTTTTAAAAAACTGTTGATACGGCCAAATTGTCAAAAAATTTTTCAGTTGAATAGATTTTACTATATTTTGCAGTCATCGAAATAGCACTTCCTATTACTTTAAAACTAGGCAAAGAATAAGAATGGATGCAGGTAGACTAATAAAAATCAAATTAAAACAGAATCATTAGATAGGAATAGGAATGAATTTCATTATATAACATTCCAAAAAACTGACTCTGTAGTATCTTATTAATATTATATTTCAGTAAGCTTATTGTTAGAAAGCAATGACACTTAAGACATTTCAAATGAAGTCATAAGATTACTGTCATTTAGATCAAAGTGATATTTATTTTAAGCATCAATGATTCTTGGCATGCTCAGAGTATGTTCATTCATACAAACTATTTTTAATTCTATGAGAGTATTACATTCTGAATTAATAGGCCAGAAAAAATTACTAGCTGAAAAATCATATCCCTATATGATTACACTGTTCCATGAAATAATGTATACCAAGAGCCTCATTATTGGAGCCAATGCAATTGTATTCATTTATATAAGCAATCCTTAAAGTAACAGAGGATTATATTTCCAGAAACTACTATAAATCAAACAAAATTATGTTGAATGTGATTTTCCCATAGGAAAAATGTTATAAAATAAGTTCTGTTCTGAGGCACCTATAGAGAATGAACCACAAATATGATATCTAGTAAATTATGTACCTTCCTTTTAGACAGAACAGAGCTTTTTTAAATATACCTAGCCCCATCACACAGGACAATACAGGATAAAATCACATGCATTTTAATAGTAGTTATATTTAAGAGATCCTTCAAAGAGGGGCAGTGCAAGCCTGGGGTGAGAACCTGGGAAGAAAACACTGGAGAAATCCAAAGAAAGAGACTGTGCCTGACTCTAGTGAGCTAAATATTTTTGGGGGGCAAGGGCCAGCTGAATTCTTGAAAAAGAAATAAGTTGTTTTTTTTTTTGCAAGTCTGTGTTCTCTCTGCTTTAAGTGTCCTAAGTAATAGTATGAATATAAATGGTAGGGCATTATAAGGGCAAGTAAAATTGCTATAAGTTGATGACTTCTCATTTTTAAATTTTCAGAATGTGACTTATATAAAGATAAAAATTAAAATGCCAGCAATAATTCCAAATCTAATTCATAGCACTACTGAATATTTTCCTAAAACATACACAAATTGATGTGTTTATGTTTATTACAAGACTAATGAAAACATAAACTCAGAAACTAAACATTACAGAGAATTTCTTTTATAATTAATCTCATTCAATTTTCGAGAAAATTGCTTTGAAGGTCAGAAATCTTATATTGAAACTAATTTTTCATGTCAATTTACTGTGTGTCAGGGTCTCATTTTCTGGAAGCTGACTGACCGCATGGTATATTATACTGCCTTTCTATAAAAAGTCAATTGGATTCAGCACTTTTGATTATACATTTTTATGCAGGTCATTTTGTTTCAAAACATCTGGATCTTTATTTATGTTCTATTTTAGTCAAAACACCAAAAACTCCTTTTCCTCAATTCCCACCTTGCCTTCCCTCTTGCCTCTCCATACTCTATCCCCCTCCCCTCAGCACACCCCAAACAAGCAAGAAAACATAAATTTCAATAAAAGGACAATGGTGAAACATTGGCTGACTGCCTCAAATAGTTGTCTCCTTTTGTGTAAAATGTGATTTGTGTCCCAAGAGTTTATTCAATGAATATGCCATACCCAGTAGCATACCTTTGCCACTATCACTTCTATGTCTGATCCATTCAAAATTGTGAGGCAAAGGCTACTGTGCTGTAGAAGAAGCAACACATGAAATTTTTTGTTCCCTTGCAGAGTCAATCAATTGGTCATCTCTGACACAAGAAGAAAGAAAAGTAATGCTGAGGAGGATAAATTAAATATTCAGGATGAGATAAAGTATATTGTTTTCAATACATTGCCATAAGGAAGTTGATGAATGAAAACCACTAATTCTAAGAGTTTATAAGATTAGTAGATTTTTCTTTTATTGATCATAATCTCCATACCTTTTGGACCAAGATCCAACCAGAAAAGTCAAACAAAGTCTTCCACCAAGAACCTCCTGCATCATCATAAGTTGGGCATGTGCTTTAAGTTGCATTTTTCACAAAAGAATGATTGGTATGTATTAATCTACCCACAGTGTTCAGAATCTTTTCCATTATGATAACTTCAGATTTCTAAGGAATCTTGTTAAAACTGACATAGGTATTCAGTCTGTATCCAGAGAATTGAGTCGGCTGAGAGTTGGAAGAGTAGACAATCAAATACATGCCTTTTTCTCCATCAGTGTGATATTTTAAAAGATATGTGTGTAAAAAACATTTTAAAAATTGTATCATATCATTGGTTCATAAGTTCTACCCTACAATACACAAAAAAAGCAACAAAATCACACTTTGGAATACCACAGGTCAAATATTACAGCCCCATTATGGGAACTGTCAAGGTCTTTCCCTACTTATTCTGTCATCCATATAAAGTTCAATTGGGGGATGTGCTTGAGTGAAGTTGGAGTTCTAGAATACAATCTATGGCACTAAACAGGATTTTTTCTCAAATTGAATACATTTTGAAAATAGTATTCCTTATTCTCTTACCTTTAGCATGTATATGTACCTCAAATATCTCCTTCAACAATTCTGCAATCTGAGATCTCATCCCTGCCAGTGATATCTCTATCAATAAAGACTGCCCAAGAAGAATGGTTATAGACTCTGTCAATCCAAAACCAAAACAAACAAATATCAGAACTTGGTAGTCAATTCTCTGGTGAGGAGCCTCTCAAGCTTTAGTTAGCATATGGTTCGTCACCTGGGCCTGTCTTTGAATCTTTCCAAACTTGATAGGAACCACCAGAGATTTCTCCCCTAAAACAGCCAGGGACACCTCCTTACCACAATGACTTCTGTTAACTCTGTGTGTGTGCATGTGTGTGTGTGTGTGTGTGTGTGTGTGTGTGTGTGTGTGTGTTTGTTCTTTCCAATTTATAATCAAGTTGAACAAAATATTAATCTTGATAATGTAATTTTCCCTCTTCTGTCCACTTAGACATTTAACCCTATGGGAGAGATTTAAGAAAAAAGTTACCATTGTTACAAATTATACTTTAGATTTTTTATACAAAGACAATTATGATTCAATTCTTCTAGAATTCAATTGACTGGAATTCCTGGCTTTCTCCCAAGCAGTTCCCTAAAAAGGTTACCAGCTTAATTGAATGAAATGAGAGTCTGCAACTGTCAACAATTATCTATGGAGCAATTCTTGGTTTTAGACTGAATAAAATCAAAGTTAGCAACCAGCCACAATTATTTATGGAGCAGCAGCTATCCACACTGGCCATGATGTGTATTTATGTGTGTGCAATTATGAACACTTCCTGAAGATCTCCAATTTTCTTTTCATCCACTATGCTGCCACCCACACTGATGCACTACCTCTTGATGTCCAAAAATGCCAGCTGATCTCATCAGATAGAGTCTTTTCTTTTTTTTAAGCTAAGATTTGACCTGTAACAAATGAGAAAATGTCCACAAAATGGGTAAATACACATAGCTTAATTTTCCCACAACCTTGGACCTTTGTGGTCCTTCTGCAATTTCCTGGTAGCTTGAGGTGGGTTGTCTCTTACAGGCCTCATCTCTCACTAGTATTTGGCCTTTTTCTCATTCCTTTGAGAAACAGAGTGACCATGGTTTTGATGGATATAACTTGAAGCACCACAGTAACAGGGTACTGATCACTTTGCTATGAGCATCTCATTAGATGACTAGAGACACCTCACGTATCATTTAAAGCTTTCTTTCTTTTTTCTTTGTTCTGGCACCACAATGAAGAAGATCCACTTACTCTGCCCAAACAGAAAAAATGCAGAAGTGTTTACTCTTCTTGCCAAATAAAGTATTAGGAAGCTGTAAAAAGAGGCAGGATGTTTTCAGATATTGAGAATCCTTTTTCAATTGAACTGTAGCTAAATAATGACCATAGCTTTACAATTTATATCAGAGACCTGGCTTAAGAATTAAAGTGCCTGAAAGCTAATCAACATCAGCTTTTTCTTCAGAGAACATGACAGTTAGATACAAAATCAAAATGAAGTAATACATGCTCATAAGCTACCTTTCTACAAATAGGGAGAATTTTTATCATCAAGTTCAATTTATGTTAAATAATCCTAAATACTTCCTGAATCCCCATTGCAATTATTTTTATGATGTACTCTATAACTTCTTGTAAACTACTTCTATCCAACTACGCTGCAGAAAGCATGTAGATGAGGTTGTTTTTCAACCCCAATTTAATATTTATAGAACATTTTTATCATTCTGCTAAGTAGAATCTATCACCTAAAAATAACTGGCATGTATATAGTGCTTTAAGATTTACATGTACTATCTCATTTGAGCTTCACAATAACACGGCAAAGAGGATATTACAGCTATTATTATTATTGTCATTTGGTAGGGACGATACTGAAGCTCACACAGACAAAATGATTGATCGATGATCACACAGCTATCTAGTTAAGTGTCAAGGAGAAAGATTTGAACCAGGCCTTTATAACTTAGTCTCCTCCTACTTTTCCAGTTTTCTTAAAGCTTACTCCCCAATATGTACTCTTCCATCCAAGGAACATTGGCCTCCTGGCTGTCCCATGAATGAGACACTCTATCTCTTCACTCTGGACATTCTCTCTAGATGTTCTCCATGCCCGGATTGCTCTTCCTCTTCCACTTTGATTGCTTCCCTCCTTGACTTCCTTTAGCTCCCAAACAAAATCCTACTTCCTCCATGAAGCCTTCTTCAATGCCTTCTCTCTGTTAATTATTTACTATTTTTCTGGTGTATAGCTTGTTTCTCTCCCATTAGACTGTATGCTTCTTGAGGGCAGGGACTATCCTTTTTTCTCCTCTTGTATTCCCAGCACTTAGCATAGTGCCTATCACAATGCAGGCATTTAATAAATATTTACTGAATGAACAATTCTAAGTACAGTTTGCTTCGTAACAGATCATACTGCTTAATACTCTGATGCAATACTGCTGTAGTCAACAAGTTTTTTTTAAAGAAATACCAAAGCTGACATGTTCATTTTCACTAATAAATATAATTTCTCCCCCCATGCTCTGCCCTCTTCCTTTTCAAGACACATTTGTCCCACACAGCACTGAAACTGGCACACAGTAGGCATCTAATTGTTGACACTTCAAAAATGCTATAAATCAAGTAAACACAAAGCCATTTTGCAGGCCAACTTAAGTGTTATTTTAGTACCCACGTGTACCTAAATTTCTACACTCTAAAAAAAGTCTTAATTAATTTTGCCCCACTTTGTTAACCGAAATATTAACATTTTCAATTAGAGTGTTAGAAGAAAAAAAAAAGCTTCTCTGATTTAAATGTTGAAACTACTTTCCTACATAAAGATTTATGGACTCAGAGAAAGACTTAAAGGATTCTGTATTACTAAAATTAAATATAACAATGATGTTTAGGTTGTCTAAAAATTCTATGTCTTGACTTTTCATCCATTTCATAAGTAAAGGAACTACTACTATTCTAATGTCTTACAAATATTTTATACAGTTAAAAAAGGTTAAATGGTTTATCCCTGCACAAGTTTAAAGATATAAAGGACTTAGAAAAAAGATTCACAGTAAAAATACAACCAGTGCATGATTATTCAAAGTGTAATTGTTGCTAATTGCCAAATTGTACATTATCAATGTTTTTAATTTCTGTCTTCCTATTATGCCTGCCTACACATGGATGCCCAGGTCAAGGTAAGGATGTAAATCTGCATCTATTAATTTTGTTACATGTTAGTACAGAGTATAGATCACTAGAACACTAACTTTGAAGACAGGAGACTGGGTTTGAATCCTGGCTGTCAGACTTATTTTCTGTGTGGCCTTGGGAAAATCACTTAACATCTATAAATCATAGTTGCTCAATCTGTAAAATAAATGGGTTGGACAAAATGCTTTCTAAACTCTCTTCCAGCTCCAAACCATACGATTATTCACTCATTCCACACTTTAAGTTGCTACTATATCCAAGGTACTATACCATGGACAGTAGTGTTCCCAGTTCCCCTACTTGTTAATGTCTCCACTTCAGAAATCACTTAAGTTGTACCAATCCTGTATTTACTTATCTGTGGACACATTGCACCATCAAATAGAATGTAAGGTGTTTAAATTACAAACTATCCCCCATATGTGTTTGTGTCCACAGTGCCCATAACACATAGGGCATATGGTAGGTGATTAACTGATGTTTTTTTTTTCTTTTCTTGACTGGTAAAACAAAGATATATCAGTAATGGACCTAATAGGAATGTCATTTCAGTTCCTTTGAAGTAATGAGTGTAATAGGTAAAGATAAAAGTGTTCATGTGCTTTATAACAGGAAATAAAACTCTCTGAGAATTTATCTCTGTCGGGGAAAGGGACTGAAGGGATGGTCTCTTGTAAAGATATTTTCAGTATCCTTAATTACTGACAATCTTTTGTATTGTGATTTTTATGGTATAATGCATAGTCTTTTTTTTTTTAAACTAAAAGCCTTCTCTAATACCTCGATTTGGCAGTGAAGTGTCCCTAGATCTCTGAATGCTATGCCAGCACATTTCAAGCTATGAAGGGTCCTAGCTCAACGCTTGGTATGTAGCAGGCACTACTTAAAAATGCTTGCTGATTAATTGCTAGAGATCTGGAAAAAGCTTTTAACATAGGCATGGTGACAAAATGAAAGTATTCCCATGAATTACTGGTAAAATCATAAACTTGTTTCTTGACTTTGATAACCTTAACTCTCCACCTAATAAAATTAAGATCATCTGTGTTGCTGTTCAGTCATTCAGTCCTGTCCTACTCTTCATGAGTCCATGGACCATACTGTCTATGGAGTTTTCTTGGCAAAGATACTGGAATGGTTTGCCATTTTCTTCTCCAGTGAATGAAGGCAGAGGTTAAGTGACTTGCCCAGAGTCACAGAGCTAGTAAGTGTTGGAGACCAGATTTGAAATCAGGTCTTCCTGATTACAGGCCTGCCACTCTATCTTAACATAGGGGATTTTTTTGTAAAATATTTGACTATGCCAAGTTAGACAAAGAGTCACACACATGCATTACTTTTTCTAGTGACTTATATTTTCAAATTTTGGGAATCAATGAGCAGGTCAGCTGTTTTTGCAAAAATCTATTATTCTTACTTTGCACAAACATAGTTTCAGCTTTATCTCTAATGACCAGTTAAAGCCTATAAGACAGTTATACCTATGTCAAATTCCAAAATATTCAAACAAATTTAAAAACATGTTATTTAAATCTATGAGCAATAAAATGCAAGTTATCAGGATTTTTTTCATATATCCAAGTGTTTAGTGCTATGAAAACCAAACATGCAGATGAGAAACTGAATTTTTCAACTTTTATCCATGTTATGGCATCATATCAACAATCTATACAATGGAAAATATCAGGATCTTTTTCGAAGGTCACTTTTATTGGAATGTAAATTTAGCACCCATATGATTTTTTCCACTTATCATAATTAATCAAAAAATTAGAAGTATGGCAATTCAGGCCCAGTCACAAACTATTCATCAGTGATCTTAGAAAAACTCATTGAAGTTAAAGAAGGGTGACCCACCGGCTTGGTCCCAGTGTGATGAATTTCTTGGATGAAATAATTTTTGAAGGCAGGCAACAAGGACAGATTAGGAATCCTTTATGTAGCAGGTACTGGTGATCCAAATACAACTGTGAGACAGTTACTGATTTCAAGGAGCTCACAGGCTGATCCACAGATCCATGTAGAATTCAAGACATTTTTTAGATACAAATAACTGTTAAAAGTTGATCATGGTTGATTGCAAATGTGCTGCTCAGAAAATGTGATTCCTGGCTATCCCAAGATAATAAGGAGGTCACAAGCTAATTACCAATAATAGAACACTGGAATTTCACTATATTATTATATCCAGGGTCTATAGGATAGTTCTACCCTGTAGGCAAAATAGTCTTTTAATGAGATAATTTTGATGTTGCTCTGCATGAGGAATCATAAATTTTATTCTATAGTAAAGCTATAATAATCTACAGAATATTAAATTATGACCCAATCAGTATGATTAACATTTCCAAATTTTCAACAATCTGATAAATATTTGAGTACAATGAGATAGATGTTCCTGGTATAGTAACTTGTTAGAGAATTTTTTCAGTACATTTAAAAAAAATATTGTAATAACAGTATAAGTGATATCCTAGCAATTTTAAAGAATTAAGTAGCAAAAGAATAAGAAGGGAGGGTCAAGTTTCTATTTTCTCCTCAATTAATTTTGACAATACTACTTAGTAATCTGCTCATAATATTCACTTACAATTATATACATGTGGAATTATGATAAAGAACACATAATGAAGGCTTAATTTCTAAAATGAAACAGGATCATAGAACCACAGACATTTAAATCTGGAAAAGAAATCAGAGGAGACATAGTCCAACCCTATCAAATAGATATTAAAATAAGGATTATTTCAAAGCTTCTGAATTGAATTTTTATTACCACACTTATAATAGTATAAGAATACTTAGTATTTCATAAAGCAAGTAGGGGTTGATAACAAAGCAAAACAAAGCCACTGGTTTAAAGGATGCCCAAACAAAAACTATATGTGTGTATACTTACACATACACATAGCTGAAATTGGATAGATATATAAACAAAATTGTATCCCTAACACAGACTAACTCCCCCGTCTCCCCTCTCGCTTGGCAGTTCCCCTGGTGACATATGCAGAAGCTTTTAATGAATGCCCAAGGTGATCCTTTAGTGGAATTTATTCCCTAGCTTGGTTGGGAATCAGACAAGGATCCTCCTAGGAGCTGAGTCTGTGATTCAAATGCTTCCCTCTACTTTCCCCCAACTAATGAGGCACTAAACTGCACTTCTACCATAGCAGAACCCTGCTTACATGACTCCAATAGATAACCTGAGTCAACACCCTAGAGATCTGACACAGTCAAACAGGAGGATAACTCATGTGCTATTCATAGCGCAAACACAAAAGCAAATACAAAATCATAAATGCTGAATATAAGGCAAACCCAGCATCAGACTAACAGGAGAGGTCAGACCACAAGACTTCATCACTGACATGACTTTGCTGGGTCTGCAAAGTTCCAGGAGGTTAATAACCAAATAGCTAGGAAACTTCCATGCCTCCTCCTAATTTTCAAAAGTTTCCTTCAGTAAAACATCTGGAAATGATCAGACACCTGCCAATGGGCACAGGTATGCTTGGAGACTCAAGCCCCATGACTGCGTGATTTACAAACTCGTCATGAGCTTTATTCACAAAACCTCTCTCTGTTTGGAAGCACTTAACTTGGGGAAAAATGTTTGCTATGGGTTAACCCCATCCTTATTTATTTCATACTGTAGGGGGAAGACTCAAGAATAGATAGGCAGTGCTTCTGTGAAGATTCATTCAGAGTGTAACCTTTTGAAACTAGAGAATGGTGGCACTGGTACTTCTTAAAACACATGGTTTTCCTATGAAGTCATCATGAATAAAAGTTAAGTAATAGAATTTGTAATGTAGAGGGAGTGTAGTAATTTCCATGTAAATCAGTTTCCTTTCTGGCACACAATAGGCTTAGTTTAGGGTCATTAGCCCCAGTAAACTATTATCTCTGGGTTTCAAAATAGTAACTTAGATGTGGGGGGCTGTTTAACCTAAACACTTAAGAATAATAATAATAATAATAATAATTAAAAAAGATATCCACAAACTCTGTTATGGATATTTCCAGCAATTATTAACTGTTATTTCGTTATAGCGGCATGACTTTTTCCTTACAAATACATTAGTGGTACTAGTTTAGACAAATTAATGAAACATTTGTTTCTGAGATGCAGCTACAAGGAGTTAAAAGCATCCATGTAGTTAGAAACGATTTCTTTGTTCCTTCCCAATTCAGACTTATACAACAAATTTTGCAAAAAGTTTTGTTTATTTTACAAATCCTTTGGCCGAAGAATAGCAGTTAGGTGTCAGAAAGCCTGGTAGAAGGAGATGTTATCATTTTGTATGAATGATTATTGTCTTTTATATGGGTTTAAAAGGATTTACAATCACCACTCCCGGGATAATATCACTTGAACTATCTACCTCACAGGATTGTTTGGAGAGACCTGAAAGAACTATATAAATGTGAGTTATCATTACCATAAAACACTAGCATAGCGGAAACCCTTTCTTACCCTGTATGATAAAAATAGGAAAGCAGAAGGTCCCCATAAGTTCCCCAAATCCCTAGAAACTACCAAAAAAAAAAAACGTATTTCAAAAAGAAATAGGATAGATTTTTTTTCTTTTTTTAAAGTTTCAAAATGATAAAGCCTAGGACTAATAAAATTAAGAAGGACGCTATGGACTTATAATTATCATTTTAGGCCTTTGGCAAAGCTAAAAACAAGAATACAGAGTAGACAGAAACTAGTTTATAGTTGTTATAACTTTGTCCACTTTATGGAGACACTGCTTCAAGGCTAGTTTGTGCTTCTCTCTCTCTCTCTCTCTCTCTCTCTCTCTCTCTCTCTCTCTCTGTCTGTCTCTCTCTCTCTCTCCTCTCTCTCTGCCTCTGTCTCTCTGTCTCTCTGTCTCTCTCCAGCTTTGATTCCTCTAGAAAGTGAAAGGTAGGTCAAAGTAGATAGTACACAGAAGAACCTTGAAGATCTTTCTCTATCAAAAAAGGTGTCTGAAAAATTTTCCTATGTATCATTTTCATGGAACATTTGACATTATTTGTGTTGAATTCAATTAAATTCTATGTTAATTATTCACCAATTATGTCAGAAGCCCTATGATAAGCACCAAGGAAACAAAAACAAAACAAGTTATCCTTCAGGAGCATGCATGCTACTTGGGGATACAATTTGTAGCCAGTCAAGATAATTAAAGGAGGAAGAAAGCAATAACAGCTGTGAAGATCAGGTAAGGCTTAACCTCAGAAGGGCCACCTGGCAGAGACGCAGAAGAATCAGATTACAGGAACTGTAGGCAGCTTTTTGCAAAACAAAGAGTGCAGGTAATGGAAAGCAAAATTCAAGGAATAACTAACAACCCAGTTTAACTGCAACTGAGACTATTCGAAGGGTAATCATATGAACTAAGTGAGGTCTTTCCCATCCTATTGTTTTCTTCTATTTCTTCACATTGCTCATTTAAGAAAACCTTTTTTTTTTAATCTCTTCTTGCTATTTTCTGGAATTTAGCATTCAGGTTGGTAGATCTTTGCCTTTCCTTTTCTCAACTATTTTTACTGCCTTATCAGAAAGTCATTTTACTTTCTTGCTCTTCTTTTCATTTGGATTGTTTTATCTGCCTCCTCTACAGTATTATGAACCTCTGTCCATAGTGCTTCAGGCACTTTATGTACCAGATCTTATCCCTTAAATCTACTTTCATTTCTACTTCATATTCATAAGGGGTGACATTTGTGCCATACCTATATAGTCTGATGGTTTTCCCTACTTTGAAATATGAAGTTCATAATCTCAGCCAAAGTTATCTCCAAGTCTTGTTCTAGCTAACTCTACAGAGCTACTTCACTTCTGGCTGCAATGTATATAATCAATCTGATTTCTATATTGACATCTGGTGATATCCATGAAGAGTCAGCTTTTGGGTTGTTGAAAAAGACCAGCAATCTATCCATCAACACTCTGTAAGTCTCTGCCCTGCTTCATTTTGTACTCTAAGACCAAATTGGTCTATTATACCAGTTATGTTTTGATTTCCTTCGTTAGCATTCCAGTCCCTTATGATGAATGTGACATTTTTTTGAGTGTGTGGTGTTATTTCCAGAAGATGTTGTAGGTCTTCATAAAACTGAACAACTTTGGTCTTTTCCACATCAGTGGTTGGAGCATAAATTTGTATTATCATGATGTTGAATGGTTTGCCTTGGATTTGAACAGATCTCATTCTATCATTTTTGTGATTATACCCCTTTAGTTTTATTCCCATCCTTTTAATGACTATGAGGGCTACTACATTTCTTCAAAGGGATTCCTGCCCACTGTACTACATTTAATCATCACCTGAATTAAATTCACCCATTCCTCTCCATTTAAGTTCACTGATACACAAGATATTGATTTTTAAACCTTCCATCTCCTCTTGGACTATGTTCAGTTTACCTTGGTTCATAGATCTTACATTTCAGGTTCCTATGCAATATTGACCTTTACAGCACCAGACTTTCCTTTCACCACCAGACACATCCATAGCTGAGCTTCCTTTTGGCTTTGGCCCAGCTGTCCTCTGCTCTTTTCCAGTAGAGTGTTGGATACCTTCTGACTTGAGGAGCTCATGTTCTGATGTCATATATTTTGTAGTTTTAATACTGCCCATGGACTTTTCTTGGTAAAGATGCTAGAGTGGTATGTCATTTCCTTCTCAAGAGATATCTTCAAGAAAATGAGAGATATCAAGGGAATGTTTGAGACAAAAAAAGTACATGATAAAAGAGGCAAATGGTAGGTACTTAACAAAAGTAGAAGAAATTAAGAAGAGGTAGCAAGAACATACCGAAGAACTATACAAGAAAGATCTTAACATCATGGAAAACCATGATGGTATAGTTACTGATTTAGAGCCAAACATCCTGAAGAATGGAGTCAAGCGGACCTTAGGAAGGACTGCTAACAAAAAGGCTAGTGGAAGACAACTCCAGCTGAGCCTTTTAAAATTCTAAAAGATGATGCTATTAAGGTGCTGAACTCAATACGCTAGCAAGTTTGGAAAACTCAACAGTGGCCACTGGATTGGAGAAGATCAATTTATGACCCTAAAGAAGGGCAATACCAAAAAATTACCAAAAAATTCAAATTACCAAATAATTGCACTCATTTCACATGTCAGCAAAGTTACACTTATGATTCTGAAAGCTAGGCTTCAGCAATTTGTGACCTGAGAATTACCAGAAGTGCAGATTGGTTTTCAGAGAAACAGAGGAACTAGAGACCAAATTGCCAGCATTCACTGGATTATGTAGAAAGCAAGACAATTCCAGATAAAATATCTATTTCTGCTTCACTGACTACACTAAAGTCTTTGAATGTGTGGATCACAACAAAATGTAGCAAATCCTCAAAGAGAGAGGGGTGCCAAATCATTTTACTTGTCTCCTGAGGATCTTGTATGTGGGTCAAGAAACAACAATTAGAACCAAAGTCAGAACAACTAATTGGTTTAAGATTGGAAAAAAAGTGTAACAAGGCTATGCATTGCCACCTTATTTAACTTATGGACAGAGTGCATCATGTGAAAAGTCAGACTAGACCAGTGGTTCTCAACCTTCCTAATGCCATGACCCTTTAATATTTGTATGTGGACATATCTGCGTGTGGGCAGACCCGCCTGGAGATGGATAGAGGAGCCATGTCTCCGTTCCTAAGACGATTGGAAATATGGAAGATCAAATGCTGAAGCTGAAGGTTAACTATTTTGGCCATATAGTAAAAAGAGGGGACTTATTGGAAATGACACTGATGTTGAGAAACATTAAAAGCAAAAGGAAGAGGGGACAACAGAGGATGAAATGAATAGATAGTCATGGAAGCAGTGGAAATAAGCTTGGACAGACTTCATGAGATAGAGGAGGATAGCTAGGGTCAATGGCAACAGTTCTCAACCTGTGGGTTATGTTCAATTTGTAACAATGAAAATACATCCTGCATATCAGATATTTACATTATGATTCATAACAGTAGCAAAATTACAGTTATGAAGTAGCAACAAAAATAATTTTATGGTTGGAGGTCACCACAACATGAGGAACTGTATTAAAGGGTCACAGCATTAAGAAGGTTGAGAACCACTGGTCTATGGTATGATGAAAAGTTTGTCATATTGAAGGACTGAACAACAATGAGAATGCTCAGGGACATCGGGTCCTGATTGGTAAAGTCTTCCGTTTTGTCCTAGAAGCAATCAGGAGCAACTAAAGATTTTCAAACAAGGAAGTATAATGATTAGGGCATATAAATTTAATAATTGTGAAGGATGAATTGGGTAAGGGTGAAATAACCAAAATGATCAGTTAGGAGGCTATTCTGATTGAACTTAGCAATTGAATGGATATGAGGGTTGAAAAAGAAGGTTGATTGAGGTTCACTTGGAGAATCTGGGTAGTTGAGCGGATCATATGGATAAGTACAGCTATGGGTACTTCTTTTTACAAAAATTGAATGAGTTGTCTTATTTAAAGGAAATTAAATAAACACTAAATATTTGCCTAAATATTAGTTTTAAACAAAAATGATAAGCTTCTTTAAAGTCACAGTCATGTAATCAGTCACTGCCACTCAAGATTAAGCCCGATATACTTAGATTTCAATTAAGTTTCTAAATAAATTTATAAGTATCTACTTTCAAAGTAATTATATTCCATAACCTAGCTAGTTTTTATAGAGATCTGAAAATAATTTCAGTGCTTCTTTACAGATGAAAAAATATTTTTACCATTTTCCTAGAGGAACTTAGAGTAAAATACAGGCTTGCTTCTTTATGCTAAAGTAGAAATGTTCCTGAAAAGGCACAAGTATTATAAGAATGAAAATAAAAATAGTAGAGAGTTGTACATGAAAGTTTTTTGTTGACTGTTTTTTAAAGAGTAAGGAGAAAAAGGAAATCTTAGAATATCTTTATTAGCATTATTTTAACCAAGAATTCACGGCAAGGCTTTTTTTATGATGACAGAGAACATGGGGAGACTTAGATGAACTGATGCAGATTAAAGTAAGGAGACACAAGAAAACAATACACATAATTACAGCTATGTAAATTAAAACATAATACAGCAAAACTGAATGTTGTGTAATTATAATGTTTGCTGATTTGAGAAAATGTGCCTCCCTCTTTTCACTGTAGAGCAGGGTAAACATAGTCATCCATAAAATAAGAAGTTAGTTCTAGATCAGGGTTCTAAACACGTTTTGAATCATGGCCCATTTTGGCAGCTTGGTAAAGCCTATGGACCAAAATGTTTTACTGTGTCAACTAAAATGCATAGAATTACAAAGGAAATCACATTACTATATTAAAATCCATTATCAAAATATTTTTTAAAACAAGTTCATCAACTCTAAGTTTAGATCCCTGTTCTAAATGATATCTAAATTCTCTTCTGTTATCAAATTATCTGATCTTATAAAGCGGGGTGAGAGAGACAGAGACAGAGACAAACAGAGAGAGACAGAGAAATATTGAGAGACACAGAGACACAGAGAGATACAGAGACACAGGGATGGAGAAATAAGATAAGAGAAAAAAAAATAAAAAAAAAAAAAGAAATAAGATAAGAGAAAAACAGAATTATGGTAGTTCATATCAGGTCCTCAATCAATATTGATGTTTATCGTTTAAAAACTGTAAGGTATGGTATATTGGTAAATATTTTTTAAAGCAGTCAGGAGGAGGGAGGAGTATCTATGACACTTTTAAAAATAATCTTTAAATATTCTTATTTCCTCCATTGCTTTCTTAAGTCTAAACAATCAAGAAAATAATAAATCAAGACCTAATTTGTAGCATTTGAAAGTTTCCAAATGGTGAATACTCATACTGGTAGGAGCCAACTCAGTCCACCTCTGCCTGAGAGATTATATATGATCTACATACACACAAAACACAGGCATGTAAATATACATACATATATATAATATATACATGCACCTAATTAAATCTAGAGATAAATATATACATATATATGTGTGTGTGTATAGCTATGCATATATAATATACCAAAATTTACAAGTTTTATAGATATGCATGTACTAAAAGGTCATTTCTTTAGAACATTTCAGTGATTAGTATGGTATACTGGAAAGAACATTGGACTTGGAGTCCTGGGGGATCTGGATTCTAATCCTATCCCTACCACTTATTATTTGACTGACCATGGTTGTTGTTTAACCTCCATAAGCCTCAGTTTCCATATCTGTAAAATGGGGATAATAACACTTGCAGTACCTCCCTGTAAAGATATGTAAGAATCAAATGAAAATGTTATGTGGAAAGTGTTTCATGAGTTTTTGAGTGCTACAATAATAAGTGCTTTGTAATTCTTCATAATTTTTCAATGCAATATATAACTGTCAGCAACTCTCATCATTAAATAGCTAGTTACTGAAAATGATTTTATTATATACTGTGAGGACATTAATACATTTCAGACTTTGTCTCCTGGAGTTTCCTGCTATTAGTGAAAATGAAGAGATGCAGCTTGGTAAAATGCAAATGGCAGTCAGTAACGCCCCAGTCTTGTAAGAACATGCAAGCAAAGTGTCAGATAACAGAATGAATATTAACCCAGTGTGAGGAAACAAAGGTAAAAGTCCAGATACCAACTCTGTCTATGTAAGCCCAGTAAAGTAATTTAACTTCTCTGTTCCTCAGTTTCCTCATCTGTTCATTGTGGGTGTTAAACTAGATGATATCTAGTATACTTCCTCACTCTAAAATTCTATGCCCCAGCACATTCACATCAGTACTGAGTATTAGGTTTTCTACCTATCCACCATTTGAGATACTTGCAACAATCATGAAAAGTGACCAATAACATACCTATCTCAAATATACAAACAGATGAAATAATGCAGTCCTTTAGGCTAATCAGTAGGCTGCCTATTGGGCATGCCACACTTAATTATAAGTAATGGATAATTAATTTCTATCCCCCACCCAATACACACATACTTTCTAAAGGAAAACATGTGACAAAAATATGTTAATATTACTATCACTTGGCTACTTTGCACTCAGAAAATGTTCAGGACACAGCACTGTGGAGAAGGAAAACTTGAATCGGAGATACTGGTTGAGTACCCATTGTGGGGCACTTATAACGTGGCATATATACCCATAGCAAAGAAAACAGTAGACATGGCCTCTTCTTGAAAACAGTTAACTGTCTAATGTGATTCCCTCTTTCATTTAATGGACTATAAGGCCTTATGACAATTCACTGCTCTCATGGATAGAAAAAGAATGAGCTGAACATCACCTGGAATATGCCTAAAAGGCCATTTAAGCCTCACATTCCATTTCTCTACAATCCTATTCAATATTGCCAATGGTCTCCACTCCATTTAGAAGTTAAATTTTAAAATTAAAAAAAAAAGGTAGTCATGGAAGACATGAATATGCAGACTTTGTCATTCTTTCTGGCTTGTGCTTCGGGTTGGGAAAATAGTTTACCAAGAAAAAGATATCTTGGAAAAGAATCAGACCTGCTCCAGTTGGTTGACTATAAGCTATATGCCACGCACGTACAGTACAGCCAACCAAGAAAATCTACCTATTATTTACGCAATGACAGATAAAAGAAAATGAGGTGTAGCTCGATAAACAAGCTCTCTCCTAAAGCAGATTTAGACACTATTCATTCCCTTCTTTTCAGTCCAGAAGTCTCCTTAGCTGGAACTGTAAAATAAATTCCAGCACTCAGAACATTTCAAGGAGGAATAATTTTCAAAACTGGCTCAGGCTTTATTTTTCTTCACTTTGAAATTGATTAGATGTGCTGCGGAAAGAAAAATTGGTTTGTGCCTCAAAGAATAAAGAGCATTTTAGACAAATATAAGATAGCTAATTTTAAATCCATTAAAGATTTTGCCTAGATGCTTCAGTTCTTAACTATTTCATCCCTGCTACATTCAGTCTGGAAATCAAATAATCCAAGTAAATTGACAAATCCAAGTAAATTCCAAAAGACACAACATAATTACCAATGGTATTTCACTCATCCAGTATTTATAGTTCTGACCAAGGAAGAGAAATAAAAAATAGTAATGGTGAATGATTTTTTTTGAAGTAGCCAACACAAAACCATGGAAACCAAAATATTCATGGGCTCCTGGGTAAAGAATGGAAATCAAACTCAGTACTTAGAAAGAAGTGTTACAGAAGTAGTGACTGGACTTAACTCTCTAATTTAAAATGCACTTGGTAATTTTCTGAAGTAAAACATTGCAACAATTGGTCATAACTCTGGTTTCAAAGATAATCTGAAAATCTATAGGAGTGAAAAATATATCAAAGCACTTAATATGTTTAAAGAATCAAGAAAATAGAAATTTCAAATCAATGAGTCATAATAACTTTCAAATTTAGCGACTGAATGTATAATTTTAAATGTATTTCATGCATAGTTTGTTTCATTTTTTTCTATAAGGATGTATGTAATAAAATTTCTTTCTATGAAAAAAGGACTTGTTTTTGTTTTGAATGGTTTGAAGTTTATGAAAGCAATAAAAAATCTAAATGACAAACGAAAATGTACTAAGCAGCATTGTGTATTGGGAAAAAAAAGCAATAGTCAAAAGAGTAGTTCAGGCTATGCAATCAAGTAACACTGATATTTAATTGGTTTAATTACACTGCAGCTCATTGTTTTAAATCTGCTAAACAGAGGGAATTGTGTCCGCCTTACCTTACAGAGAGGGAATTATGAGGCTTGAATAAGATATGACCTGTGAAAGTGCTTTGAAAAAATAAAGCATATACTAAAGTAAATGTAAGCACAAGATTTTCTCTGACACAGATGCAGGCCTGCCTAAACCAAGGATGAGAGCAGTAAATATGGTGTAAATGGAAAAACAAAACAAAAACAATCAACTGGGAAATCAAAACACCTGATTTTTAATCCCAGCTCAGTTACTGACCAGCTATTAATGACCTTCAACAGGTCCCTTCTCCTCTCTGGGTCTCAGTTTCCTGGTCTTTCTAATGAGGAAAATGGATTACATGATCTCCAAAGCAGCTTCCATCTGTAACATTCCAGTAATCTTCCTTGAAGTCTTACTCAGTCTCAAACTGTCAAGGATGGTTAGGTAGAAAATAATCCCAGAATCACCAAATGAAAAAAAAAAACAGAAAAATATTTTGTTTCCTTTCCAAAGAAATATGAAAATTGTATTTTTAATCTTCCCAAATTTTATGTTTCTTTTTGCCAAAATTAAATTCAACATACATTTGAAAATGAATGCCCTGTGGACTTAATAAAGAACAATAGATATAAAAAGGAGATATTTATAGGTTCAAAAGTGATTAACATATTATATAAAATCTTGGTGTACTTACAGAGAAATTGCTTATGTGGAACTTGCATAGTACTAGAAATGAACCATGACTTGCATCACTTCATGGAAAAGAAATGGTCTTTTGCTGAATATTGAAGCCAACTTAGTACAGTTGCATCAGTGAAACTAAAATATGTGGCACAGACACAAATGATAACTTTTGCTTTGTCTCCTGACAAAGTTTCATATTATTAAATAATTCCACCAATAGTTGTATGGTATTCTGGACGTTATTCATCTTTTGAATTTTTTTACTTATTGTGAATCTGATGTAACATACTTCCATATATGACCCTTTGATAAAACCTTCTGCCAATGTGGTCAATAATCCATGTTTTCATCACATCCCGTTTCAGAAAGAAATAAACTAGCCAAATCCTCATTTTTCATTAAAATGCTATATAAAAAGAGTCAACAGAAATCCCTCTATTGGTCCCTGGCACTATAGTCTAGCCACAAATCTTTGCTTTTGCATTCTCTAGGAAGAATATTTACATACTATTCACAAGCTATACATGTAGCATGTGTGTGGGTATGTGGGAAGAGGGGGAGAGACAGACACACACACACATACACAGAGAAAGAGAGAGACAGAGACAGAGAGACTGTAGACTCTGTGTGTGTGTGTGTGTGTGTGTGTGTGTGTGTGTGTGTGTGTGTGTATTTGATTGATTATTTTGGACAATGGCTTAAGAGGTCTCATGGTTAGTATAAAACAATGTACTTTAAATCAGGAAGATTTATATTTGAATCCTACCTCTGATATGTGCTAGATGTGAAACCAGAGGCAAGTCACTCAACATCTCTAAGCCCTTAGATGCTTCATGTATAAAATGGAGATAATAGCATACCTACAGAACGTATATTAGAGTTGTTTTGAGGATTAAGTGAAACAACATTTATAAGGATATTAAAAATATTAATATGCTATATAACGTTAGCTTTGTTGTTCAGACACTTTCAGTAATGTCTGACTCTTCATGACCCCATCTGGAGTTTTCTTGGCAAAGATTGTAGAAGGCTTTAATCGTGTCCTTCTCCTACTCATTTTATAGATTAGGAACCGAGGCAAACAGCGTTAAGTGATTTGCCCAGGCTCACATAGCTAGCAAGTGTCTAAAGCTGGAGTTAAACAGGTCTCCTTTACTAGCTACGAGCTGTCCTTTATAAATGTCAACTTTTTGCTGTTCAGCTGTTTTTCAGTCATGTCTGACTCTTCATCACCCCATTTCAGGTTTTCCTGACAAAGATACTGAAGTAGTTTGCTGTTTCCTTCTCCAGTCCATTTTACAGATGAGGAAACTGAGATAAATAGAATTTAGTGACTTGCCCAGGGTCACCACAGCTAATAAAGTCTAAGGCTAGATTTGAACTCACAAAAAAAAGTCTTCCTGAATCCAGCCCCAGAACATTATCAACTGTACTACCTTTCTGCCCTATAACTGTCAGCTACCACCATCATTTTTTTTAAATATAAGTAATCTGTTAGAAGATGCTATTTTCTTTTTCTTTTTTACATTTAAAATAATTTTAATATTCATTTTTAAAAAAAGTTTTGAGTTCCAAGTTCTATCATTTTTTCCTTCTCTTCCTGACTTCCCAGAATGGCAAGTAATCTAATATAGGTTATACATATGTAATCATGTAAAAAAGTTCCATATCAGTCACTTTGTGGAAGAAAATAAAAAAAAAAAAAGAGAGTGACAGAAAGAAAGGAAGAGAGAGAAAGAAAATAAAGAAAGAATTATAATATGCTTCCATCTGTATTCAGACACTCATAGTTCGTTCTCTGGAGACAGATAACATTTTTCATCATGCGTTCTTTGAGTCCGTCTTGGATCATTGTACTGCTGAGAAAATCTAAATATTCACAGTTGTTTATCATATAACATTGCTATTCCTATACACAATATTCTTCTGGTCCTGCTTATTTCACTCTGTATCAGTTTATGTAGATCTTTCCAGGTTTTTTTTTTTTCCCTGAAAGCATCCTGCACATCATTTCAATCACATATCGCAACTTGTTTAGTGACTCTCCAATTCATGGGCATCCCTTCAATTTCTAAATGTTAGCCACCACAAAAAGCTACTATAAATATTTTTTTGTACAAATAGATTCTTTTTCCTTTTGTTTTAAAATCAATTTGGGATACCAACCTAATAGTGGTATTACTGGATCAAAGAGTATGCACAGTTCAATTGCCCTTTGGGCATAGTTCCAAATAGTTCAGAATGGTTGGACCAGTTCACAATTCCAGCAACAGTATTAGTATCCAAGTTTTCCCACATCCCCTCCAACATTTATCATTTTCTAGAAGGTGCTATTTTAAACTTCATTGCCATGTTTGTTTAGAACTCTATTATACCTAAAACTACTTTGGTTGTCTGCTAAACGGTAACAGCTCAACTATTTGCTGACTATGTGTTGCTCGAATGCACCCTCTAACCCAGTTATTTTGCAGCTTGTGGCTGAGAACCTCTGGAGAGTCCTAGAATTATTGCCAAGGGTCTGTGACTTCATATGCACACTAAGCACTATCTTTATTTAGCTCTAACAAAAGACAAAACATGATTCAGTATAATAAGCAAACATACTTTTTGTAGCTTGAATAAGTACCATTATATACACACACACATACACTTTCTAATGTATATTGATGCTGTTGTTATTAATAAAATATATGTTAACATAAAAGCATTGTTGGATTCAAAGTTGTTTTTCATTTTTTTATTTCCTTAAAGAACAAATGCTACTACTCTTATGTTGGTATGCCTGAGACTTTTTTTAATATTAAAAAGTTGTCCTCTTGATGATGAATCATGCTAACTCGTTCCTGACAGAGATGGCACTCAGGCCACAGAATATGCTTTTTGGACTAGCTTTTTTTCTGTCTATGTATATTACAAAAGTTTATTGTTGTTCCTAATGGGGGAGTAGGGAAGAGAAAAAATATTCCTCATTCTCAGAAGGGTTGGTAAACTGCTCTAACAGCCTCATAGAGACTATAAAATCAAACTTCCAGGAAGAAATACTCTCCAATTGTCAGACACCACCCAGCTAACTCCAAGTCTGACTATACTCCAAAGTACTGCTCCCCACTCCAGGTTAGATATAGCCTACCTATAAACCTGTTGCTAGTAGGTCAGCAAATGTCCTTTTTAAATACTGGGAAAATTTGGCACAGGGCTGGCCTGAGCCTGATGGGTAACAAAAATGGTCACAGACACAAAGGATTGGCAGAAAGGAACTAAGACCTTACCCATATCTTATATAAAAGTCAGTTTCATTTCAACAGTTAACAAGCTAGTGAACTGTGAAAAGTAACACAAATAAGAAACTACAAAATAGGAAATCAGTATAATTAGAAGCCAAGCAATGGCTCAGGAATGAATAAACAAAGGCATGTTGGTCACAGGATAAAGGGTTAGGCTATAATAAATTGTGACCTAAACCACTAATTACTTTTGTACTAAATTCTAAAATAGGCAAATGAATCCCTATGCTGAGGACTCTTTCAGAAAAACATAGAAAAACACCTACCCTAGACAATTAAATTTTTTCCCATTCAGATAAAAGAGAATATTCAGACAATCTCTTGAAACAACCACCTATTCTTTCCTGTACAGAAATTACTTAATATTTATTGTTATTTACGATCATTGCTAATATTGGCTGCAATGTTACTAATTAGATATCACTACTTAATAGGAATTGAAAGGCAGTTGTATACATGTAAATCATATCAAAAACTCTACCCCAGCTCTATTGACTGCACTTTCCAAAGAAGGCATTGGCACAAACCTACACAGACATCAACACACATTAGGTAGAAAATAAAGATATGAAGCCCAACAGAGTAAAATGGATTCTTTTTGTAATTTATAGCAAGCAGAATAGGAATATAGCATGGTTTGAGAAAGAACCATGGAGGTAGAGTGGGAACAGTTTAGGAAAAAAAAATGGTAGGGCAGAGAACATCAGCAGATTCTGATTCTGAGAGAGAAGGAAGAAAAAGCAAAGATGAATAGAGTACAGTGTGTACCAGTGGTATTGAACTTAAATAGAAACAATTCAGGGAAGGTTCCATCTTGATTTAGAAAATCCCACATTGACATTATTTATCCACCTTGATTGTTGTTTTTATTTGTCCTGTCAAATACTTCCCAATAACATCTTAATTTGGAGCGATTTTAGGAGTATTTCAGTCTGTCCTCAGTTCTGACACCTCTGGACTGCATACCATTCTTCTATACTACTTTATCCACCAGATTGTTTGCTGTTTCTTTCCAACAATTTTGACTCTCCTAAGCAGGATCGAACTGTGTTCAGAAGGGGGAAAGAACACTGGGATCACAACTAGTACATTCCTCTATTATGAACATTCAAGCTTCTACGGGCTCTCAAACTCTTCCATCAGTGTGTCAGATTTCCTGGCACTATTGCTTGCTCACTAGGGGCCACATTTATTTGTATTCATTCCTCTCTGGCTGCACTCTGGTCTTTCTTTTACCATGTTTTGGAAATTTTTTAATAATTGAATCTCACTCCAGTCCTGGAATTCATACTTCTGAAATATACTCCAGTCCTGCACCCTCTTCCTCTGATTGGATGGCTCCTTCCAGAATACCAATTAAGGAGGGTACCCAAGTTAGTTTTGCTTTCATTAATCTCCAGACTATACCCTGAACTTTCTCTACCATGCCTCATTATGGGGTATATCACACAAAACAACCCCAAGTCACTTTTCAGCTTTCATTTTATACTTTCTTCCTCCATTATAAGATAAATTCCTTGAAGGATGCTGAATATTGAAGGAAGACATTGTCTTTCCTCCTGCTTGTAGTTGCATTTTCTTACATTCTGCTCTTTGCAGAATGCTTGGCCTAAAGTAAGTGCTTAATAAACGCTTGTTGACTGATTTGTAATACAGTGAACAAATTTATTCCCATAATCCTGATAGGTGAGCCATTATGTATGTTTCCCATTTCAAAGATGAATTTCACTTCACTATATTTTGTGAACCTACCTGCCATTTGCTAATGGCTATAGAGGATATAAAGAAGAATCTAAATACATATCAATGTTAATATTTGAAACTCAATTAAATTAATATGATTTTATATCATATAGATATACTCCAATTTAAGGAGGGCATCCAGCGGATTCTCATCATTTCCTACCCAGCTACTTTCCTGAACTTTAGAAACTCATCATTCTGAAGGAGGAAATCAACTCTGAAACTTTCACCTTCTTGGATCATTTCTCAGCCCCTCTGTAGCAGGACTTCATTGTGTTGCTATATACTCTTTCTCTCTTTCACACAAACACACACACACACACACACACACACACACACCTATTTTTAGCTTCTTTTTATTTGTTTCTTCCCTCATTAAACTGTAAACTCCTTGAAGGCATGGGCAAGCTTATGCCTTTCTTTGTATCCCTAATGCCTGGCACAATGCATACCATATTGCTAGCGCTTAACAAATATTTGCTGACTGAATTCTTCAAGGATCCACTATTTCATCAGTATTCCAATCACTGATACAGATCACAGTATCTATGCATGTGCTTAGTTGGTAGCATTCATGAATTTCTCTCACCAAAACATTCACTAACTGGTGGTAACTCTGTAACCTAAACCAGGTCGACCAGAAAGCCAAGTGCTAGATTTAGAATTGGAATGGTCCTTAGAGTTCATCTAGTCCCTTACATTTTACAAATGAAGAAATTGAGACCAAAAAGCTAAAGTGACTTGCCCAAAGTCATGTAGTTAGCAGACATTTGTCATTCAAATCCAGACCCTATGACTGTAAACCTATCATTCTTTCCTTTACACAATATTGCCTGTATGTTCAATCTTCCAAGATTAATGGGAACTGACCAAACACTTTCTTTACCTACAAATGGTCATCTTCCATTCATAATGAAGGAAGAGGGTAAGACCTAATTCACTAAACAACTTCATTGTTTTAAAAATATCTTTCCATAACTATATCAAGTGGTAAGGTGGAAAGTATGAGACTTGAAGTCAGATGAATTCAAATCCCAGCACTACCAATCTAGATTTGTGACCATGGTAAAATCAGGTCACTTCTCTCTCTTTCTCTCTCTCTCTCTATGTATATGTATTTATATATATATGTGTGTGTGTGTGTGTGTGTATGTATGTATGTATATGTGTGTATACATGTATATATTATATATACAAAATGCAGATATACATGTAGGTATGTATGTAAACACACGCATGCATGCACACACATATACATTTAAACATCGTGTGTGTGTGTGTGTGTGTATGTGTGTGTATAATGTGCATATATTTCAGGTTTGTGTTTAAGATTACATGTATATACAACTGACCAGAATGCTTTCGGGGAAAGTTAGGCTAATTTCATGGTAGAAGTATTGCCTGAGTATGCATTTATTTAAATTCTATTAAAATGAATATCCTAATAATTATTATATCCTTTATGAGACAAGATAGCAGTTTTGTCTTTCAACTGGGTGATTTGAAATACAACTCCAATTCCCAGTCTGTTACTCTGACCACTAGAGCACCATTCCTCCCCTTTAATCACATTTACTACTGCATAAATCAGTATAATGGGGAGTTAGCTAATAAACTCTCATGGACAGTACTATTTCCTCATGGCCAAAGGTCTCAAACTGAGAAGCATAACCCACAAATATTTGCTTAGTAAAAGATAGTACTATGACAAGATGAAAGGTTAGTCAGATTAAAGCTGAAAAAATACTATTTCTTTTTCCTTCCCTCCAAAAGAATGAAGTGTTTATGATTAATAACAGAAAGTTCTCTCAGCTGTTGAAAGAAGAACATTATATAACTAAATGGACATGATTTCATCAAAATATTTTATAATACGAAGTTAAACTGAATTTAAATCAATAATTTCAACTAGTGTGGTTAGTTTTATTGGCTAGCATGACAAACTAATGTCATTTCAATTATTTTATGATCATGGTATTAAACTCAACCATGAATTTCATTTATTGAGTAAGCAGATAAGATGTTATATTATTGCCTTTCATATTACAAATCAAACATGATAGTCCTTTAATATTGTTTACCAAATGATCTCTCAAGTGTTTCTACTAATATAAGCATGATTTCTCTTGAAAGGTCATTATCTTTTAAAAAGAAAGAACTTTGTATAGGGTATCATTTTTCCCTTCAAAAATAAACACTTCCAGAAATGCTGAAATGAGTATCAAAAGATCCAATTAATTACACATCAGGTATTAGGCCCCAGGGCCCTAGGGAAAAAGGACTCTTTCCATTCTTGTTGAACAACAAACAATAAACTTTTTTTAAGAACTCACCATGTGCCAGGAATGGTGCTAAGCATTGAGGATACAAAAAGAACCAAAAGACAGTCTTGGGGTGGAGGGGGAGGGGAGCCAAGATAGCAGCCCAGAACCAGGAAAACTTCTCAGCTTCCCCCATAACCACCTCAAACACCTATAAATTATGACTCTAAACAAATTTTAGAGCTCCAGAACCCACAAAAGTACAGAGAAAAGCAGCTCCCACTGAAGGCAGCCTGGCAGGCAGGACAGGAAAGGCTCATTGCAGGGCACTGGGAGCCGAAAATAGCCCAGCCTGAAACCACGGCTTGGCTCTACGGTGGCCAGGACAAGCTGTGGCTGGAGCTTTCAGAAGAGTGGGTCACTGGCAGCTGTGGTAGTTTCCAGAATTATCAACCCATAAGAAAAAAGGACAAAATGAAAGATCAACTTGGGGGAGAAAGGAGGTCAAGCCATCTGCCCTCAGGGCAAGAAAGCAGCAGAAGCAGTGACCCTGTAGCCAACCCCACATGGCTACTTGAGAGCTCTCAGACTGCAGACTGCAGGGGGGCCAAGCCATCATTCAGAGGCTAAGTGCTCTTGCCTTAAACTGCCTGGATCAGGATCATGGTCTTGGGTGGTGGTCCTGAGGTACATGAAGAGTGAGTCAAAGCTGGTGGGGGCTGCAGAGACCATGGCTTCCTAATAGGTCTGGCAGCTGTGAAAACCCCAGATTTGAGACAAAGCTCTCCTGTCTGGAAGCAGAGTTCCACAGAGCTAAAAAGTCAAGTAATTGACTGGCAACATGAGCAAGCAAAGGAAGCAAAGTAAGAACAGCAATCCAACTTTAGATTCCTTTTTTGGGGACAAAAAGGATCAAAGCATGGAACGGGAGAAAGATAACACAGTCAGAACTCCCACACCAAAAGCTTCCAAGAAACATGAAGACTGCCTACAAGCCATAGAGGAGTTTAAGAAAGATTTTGAAAACCAAATAAGGGAGGAAAAATTGGGAAGAGAAATGAGAATGATGCAAGAAAATTATGAAAAAGAGTCAACAACCTGATTGAAGAAAATAACATCTTAAAAAATAGATTAACTCAAATGGCAAAAGAGGCCCAAAAAGCCAATGAGGAGAAGAATGCCTTAAAAAGTCAAATTTGCCAACTGGTAAAAGAATCTCAAAAGCTTTCTTCAGAATTAGAGTGGAGCAAATGGAAGCAAATGACTTTATGAGAAATCAAGATACTATTAAACAGATCCAAACAAATGAAAAAAATAGAAGGCAATGTAAAATATCTCCTAGAAAAAAACCAATG
>CM053583.1:104225729-104258521 GCA_028627135.1 Pseudochirops cupreus | reverse complement strand
CTGTTTCTCTCTCTGTCTCTCTCTGTCTCTCTATCTCTGTCTCTGTCTCTGTCTCTCTCTTTCTCTCCTCTCTCTCTGTCTCTCTCTCTCTCTGTCTCTCTCTCTCTCTCTCTGTTTCTCTCTGTCTCTCTCTGTCTCTCTGTCTCTCTCTGTCTCTCTCTCTGTCTCTCTATCTCTGTCTCTGTCTCTCTCTTTCTCTCCTCTCTGTCTCTCTCTCTCTGTCTGTCTGTCTCTCTCTCTGTATATATATATATATATATATATATATATATGAATATATACACAAATATATATTAAATGACTTTGGGATATCGTATCTTCTAGTGAAGATTCATAATGTTTGAAATTTAAGACTCTTCCCATATCAACTTCAGTCTTCAGAGCATATTAAGTGTCATCACATTTTTTTTTGAAAATGATAGTGATTAATAATTTGTTTTCTACCATTTAAGGCTTATAAGAGTTCAACCTAGTTAAGTAAAAATTCATAGAGTCTGAGAGTAGAAAGATCTGGAGTGACATGTCCTGCTTGGCTACTTACTACCCTATGTGACTTTAGATAAGTAATTTCAATTCTTTGGGCCTCAGTTTTCTTACCTGTTCAATGCGAAGATTTAACCAGATGATCTTTTAAGGTACTGCCCAGTTTTGAATCCAATGAGCTTATATGGTACTAAAAAATTTGGTAGTGTTCTTACTAGATATAAAGAAAGCTCTAAAACGCCACCTTAACTAGCACAATTATGGGGCAGCTGGAAGAGTAGTGGAACAATCTGTCTACCTTTACTTTTGAGAAAATGAGTAAGTATTTACATCTTAGAAGGAGGCAGTAGGATTTGTTATTGTATTTACTTTTTCTCCCTAACAACTCTTTTTAGTGAGTTGCCCAAAAGAATAACGTTAGTTTTCTAGGTTGCTGTTTAGTGGGTGAAAACATGGAGGCTATAAAAACTATATTATTAAGTCATTGTTTAATGTAATCTAAATAAAAGGCTTTATACTGCCATAAGACTAATATAAGGAATGATGATATTTGTGATAGAAAGAAATGAATCATTCAACCAACAATAATATTTTGAATACATGTTCTGTGCCAGGTACTGTGCTACCTACTAGAAGCTAAAGATGAAAAGGAAAAAAAAAACAGCAATTCTTCTGAGGGTGGGCATGTTGTATTGTGTCAGTTGTAATTTTATGTGAATTCCTAATGAAGACTAGCTTTCAGAAACTATAATTGAATATTTCTATACCTAAGTAGCAAACTAGAAGACCCAATGAACTTTTAATTTTTTGGCAAGTGTCTGAACAGCTCAACTGGTCATTCTCACTGAAAGGAAAATGTAATTATTTTAATTAAAATGCCAGAGAATCAGTGGTATTTAAACTATAGTGTCTATGTGTAGAAATAAGTATTGCTATACTAGGTAATTTTATCTGATGTCAAACTCTTGAGTGTGAGTTACTGCATTTTGAATGCCATTTTAATAAGTCTTTGAGGCTGCACTCCAGAGTCCTGGTACATTCACATTCACCTAGCTGCATCGTACTTTTGGCCCAAGTCTTTCATGATAAAGTCAGAGTTGAAATTCATCTTTTCCAGTAACTTGTCTTGGTTAATCATGCCTTTATGTCCCAGAAATTTTATTATACAACAGCTCTCCCAAATCAGGTATTGTTTTGCATTATAATGTCTATAAAATGTCAGTAAATGGCAGTTGTTTAGAACAGATCTTGATTTTTTTCCCTGGAAAACTCTTAGGTTCTAGAAGGAATTCAAATAGAAAAAATTAGAGCTTAGAATTGGAAAAGTATTTAGAGGCTGATTAAATCCCATCTTCTCATCACAGATGAGGTAACTGATGTAAGGTTAAACAGTTATTAAATGTAGAAGGTGGTACTTGAACCCAAGTCTGATGTTCTATCTACTATATTACGCTTCCTTTCACTTGACGCTTGCTAAAAATTACAAATATTTCTACAAAAGATTAAGGGAGATTGTGTGTGTATGTGTGTGTGCACAAGCATACACACACATACACACAATATGTGTGCTTTTCTTTTTTAAACCTCTGCCGGAAATAGGTATTTCTTTTTATTTTGGAGACATAATATCCTGCTATTGATTTCCCAGCCCAAATAATCATCTTGTTGTGAAAATATTATTGATAATTGCCAAGTACTAAGTCTAAAGACTGATTTAAAATGGATATGAAATACAACGAACAACTTAACTACAAAAATACTTACATTCAATTCAATAATTTTCCCACATGGATTCATCAACTATATATGTACCATCTCAGAATTTCCTTATGACAAATATGTAAAACCAAAAATATTCTTCTAAAAGATTTCATACTTTAAGACCCATAGCCTAAAAATTGTGGTCCACACTTGTATTATTATTGTAAATGTCAAAATGTTTTAAAGCTCTATGATGCTGAAGGGGTCATAAAAAAATCTTTTTGAATATTACAATAGCAATGCTGGTGAAAATAATGAGTGTTTGCATTATAGATAGATAGATGATAGATAGATAGATATAGATATATATGTAGATAGATAGATAGATAATATATAGCTGTATGTGTGTGTGTGTGTGTGTGTGTGTGTGTGTGTGTGTGTGTGTGTGTGTGTATTAACTTCTATCTGAGTGACAGACTCAAAACATTTAGCCTAAGGAAGTAACAGTTTAGGTCCAACAACATAGTAGATGTGTTTGAAAATGATCTGCAAATTAACAGCAGTATATGGGTGCAATCTTTGAACAACTGACTTTGGAAAATGTTCAAGATTTGGCATTTTAGAAGATGCCACAAGAAGTAAGCCAAATAAAAACTACACTATTCTGTTTAATCAGTTTGTATTGGTGTTTACAAGTCCTGCAGAGGCAGAGTGTGTTACTATTCAGTACGACTTCAGAAGCTCAGCATTAGCTTAAGCCTATGAGAATAGGGTAAGGACTCAAGCCCAGTTTTTGATGTTCTGCATGGGTGGGTAACCTGAATACTGAAATGCATTCCATTGACAGCTGACCCTGTAAGAGGTTTTTCAATGGTCCCCTGTTTTTTCCTTTTCCTTTCCTCAAAGTTCTTCTAAATACAGAAAGGGGGAATGTGTGGGGGTGGAAGGAGTGGGAGGAGGCCAAGGAAGAAACAGGAAAAAAAACCCACAACAAATCAATACCCCAGATCCTATTATTTTTGTTCATCTTTTTAAATACATCTCATTTACAAGACAGAACTCAATGCTTTCTTAGATCCTATTAACTTCTTTTCACAATTTTTAGTACAATTGATATGTCAATGATTGATACTTACCATTCCCAACATAATTTAGAATTCCTCACCATTATATGGAAAAATAAAAAAAAATATGTTGAGATATCTTACTTTCATATCAAACACCAGAGCCATGAATACTTGTGTGCTTTTCCCTTTCATAAAGGTTTTAAATATTTTGATTACATTATTCTAATGGCTTTTATGGCAAAGTACTAGGGTATGATTGTATGATACTTGGAAGACTACCCATGGTAAGTATCTAGTTTCCTTTCAGGAGAATAATAGACAAATCAGAATTTGAGTATGAAATTTCTTCAGGTGTGTCACTTTCATCATCAGTGATGTGACTGTGACTGTAGGATTTAAGATCTAGAAGAGATTTTGAAGATCGTTTAATTCAGGGACTATTAACCATTTTTTGTGTCATAAGAAACAAAATGAATGCAGCACTTATCTCAGAGCCTGGCATGTGTTAGGCATTTAATAAATACTAGTTAACAAAGCTGACTGGTTTTGGCAGTCTAGTTACACCTTTGGATCCTTCAGAGTGTTTTAAAATGTATAGAATTAAATAAACAGGATTATGGAGGAAACCAATTATATTGAAATAAAAAATATCTCCTCTCATCAGTGTTCACATACCTCCTTAAATCAATCCATGAACCCTGATTAAGAATCCCTAATTTAATCTAGACTCCTCATTTTGCAGAAAAGGAAACTGAAGACAAGGGAGGTGAAGTGAATTGTCCCAGATTACGCAGAGAGTACAGAAGAGGACCAGAATCTATCTACACACTCTGACTGTAACTTTAATGCTCTTTCCATTATATTAAGCTGCCACTTTGGATACAGATAATTTTATAAGATTTTGTCATTATATAATGGAGATTATTTCACTTAGGAGCATCAATTGTATCTTCCTTATGAGAACTTCAAGATGGCAGTTCAATCTGCTTAATACTGATATTATACAAAAGAACCACATCTAAGATGCATCTATATGCAGGGTCTTCAAATACTTGTTTCTCCATGTTTTACATAATGTTGATACTTTGTACGTTTGAAGAATATGGTTTATTCGAGATGCAATTTTACCAATTGATGAAATTTCTTTATCTTATAAACTGCATTGTAGAGTATGTTTTCCCATTACTATATATAATGGTAAGGGTAATTGGAAATCTTCCCTGCCCCTTAATAAACCTAAGGGAATTTGAAGACCTTCCCTGCTTTGAAGATATAGCCTGCCCCCTAATAGACTGACTGTAGTTACATGGAGCCTGTGTTTGCTGAAGGGTAGAGCAGAGCCCAAAGGAAGCTGGGAGTCAGAGCAGCTAGACTAGACAGAGGAGAGGCCATGTTAGAGGGAGACAGACTTGTGGGTAAATGTTGGTTTGTGGGAAGGCTGAAGGATGGTGTGGCTCTCTGTGCTGTTGTGGCTTATTAACTTCCTTGCTACTATGATAGAATCAATTTACTGGTTTTGGGATTTGGTTTTCTTGTGTCTGAATAAATGTTTTCTTCAGTCTTATATATGGAGATCCTGCTATAGTTTGTGATTGAAGACAATGCAGCCATATTTATAGTAACCACTGGTGCTGTGAATCTTGTATTGGCACTATACTGTATTTGAGAGGAAATGATATATTGAGAGTAACATTTCCATTTAAGTTTTAGGTACCAAGTCCATGTAAATAGTATTGAAGACAGCTTAGAAGAGTACCTAATGGTTAACAGACTTCCTAATTATCAAAACTCCCATGTGCAGTTGACCTTGCCTATTGATATAAACCCCTGAAGAAGAAAGAATACTAAAAATTAGTATGCTGTCAACACTGCATTTTTTTATTATTTGACATTATTAAGCAAACTTAGAGTGTATTTCTTTTTTTGGAGCATTTGATTAAATGTGTGATCTTATCTTGGTGAAATAGCCTGCTGGGCTGCAGACAGTAGTGTTCAGAAATGAAATTTGTTTAGAGACTCTGAACAGACATTTATTCAATGAGACCTTTCTTGAATAATAGATGATAGTGAGATAGAAATGCAGTGTACTGTCTGTGTCTTTTTTCTGTGCACAAAGCGGGTGTTGAGATAGAGGAAGAGAAAAGATAACTTAAGTGCAAGAGCAAAAGTGCAGAATGCCCATGCAAAGAAATTGGCCTGTTTGTAACAGAAAAAATGAGTTCATTCTCTGCTTCCCTGTTAGTTCTATTCTGGTATGATTTTAAGGGACTCTGTACTAGTGGTTCACAAACTCTGATATATCCCAGGGGATGAAGAATGGTGTGATGATCTTGTTACTTGCTGTTTTTCTATCTATCCTCTTCTGCCATCTGAGACTGACATCAATGATTCTGGAATCTCAAACAGTCTCTCAAACTAGATTTTACCACTTGTGCAGTATCTTTGTCCTTCTTTGCCTCTTCAGGGATGGAACAGTAACCCCTGAAGCAGGTTGTAAATGTTGATTCGAGGTACCTGATGGTAGACTCCATTAATACCATACACTTCTTGGTAGCCCTGCTTCAGCTTGTCATTGCAATCCCAATAATTGGGAGTTATTGAGATCTGTTTCATGTGCAGAACAGATACAGTTTTGTTGTTGTTGTTGTTTGTACAATTTGATTTATAAAGAGTCAGAATCTGATGGTACCTTAAAGATTTTAGTGAAGCTTAACTTTCAAAATTCATCAACTTGTCAGAGCTCCCACTTATAATGACACTTGAAAGTTTATAAAGTTTATAAAATCACTTCTATTTTTTATCCATTTGAACAATATTTTAGACAATTTAGCTAAACTCATTACAATTTGAAAACAACAAAGCTCTACTCTGATGCCTTATTATGGCCTACGAGTGAATCTTGGCTCTGAAAGGTTATGGCAGCAGAGCACAACTGAGGCAGGGTATCTAAGCCTGGCTGGCTTAACGTAAGAGCCCCCTGATGAACTCTGTCTTTTGTCTGCAGATGAGCCTACAGGAGTTGTGAGAAGTTTATTACCAGAGGGTTACCCATCAGGTAACCCAGTAAGTTGTCTGCTGAGGTGTAGAGGGATTTATGTCTGAATCTATGAAGGGAGTATCAATACTGATGAAATTCAAGATCCTTTTAGCATTAAAAATATGACTCTGATGATGCTGTGGACCCTTCAGGGCAGTGAATAAATGAACAAATAGGCTCGCAGAATTTGAGCTGGAAGGCACCTCAGAGATTTCTTTGTATATTCACCTTTTTTGTCAGATGCCATCAATAGAACTATTGTGCCATCTATTCAAATACCTATTACTGTACTCCTTGTGTCTCATTTTCTCTCATACAGTTTTCCAGAAGTATTTTGGACAGGTCCAATCTTTGTGTAGAACTATTTCTCTTACTGTTGATAGTAGTCATTCCTTAAATGGAATCAGAAGTTGAGACAGACGTGTGACCAGTTGGCCTTGAATTATTTTTTAAAGCTACTTGGCTTTGCAGTTTTTGTTTCTACTTATATTTGAATATAGGTCTATCTTATATTCTGGATTTGAAGTTCAATTTTTCTTTTAAAAAGCAAAAAATAGGGCTGGGTGCCACGCCATATACCTCTCCTGGGGAAGCTGAATCTTGTGGATCTATTGAGTTCAGGATTTGTTAGCTGAAAAAACCCACTGGGCATCTGTACTAATTCCAGCACTGATACTGTACTAATTCCAGCACTCTTAGAGACAGAGGCCACAAGCTTGCCTACATAGCGGCTAAGTGGCCCAAGCTGAAAATGGAATCTTAATACTTCTGTGCTGATGAGAGACAGAGAGAGAGAGAGAGAGAGAGAGAGAGAGAAAGAAGGAAGAAAGGAACGAAGGATGATAATGAGAAATGAGATTGAAAGTAAGACATGATTCCAAAGGAACTGGGCAGTTTCAAATTTCCCCATCATGCTCCCTTTCTGCTTTGCACTCTATTGTTGAGAATACAGGAGGAGCTTGTCAAGTAAGTTGATTCAAAGGGCTAACCTAAAGGCAACCTAGTTTCTTTCAAACTTCTTATGGATCAAGGGAATGATTCATCATTTAGCTTTCCCTTGAAAAAAAAAATAGAAAGTAAAAATAGAGAGACTTAGATGCCAATAAAACAAATAATTAAAGCAGGTGCTATCAATCAAGAGAAATGTCAACAAAGCAAATAGCTCAAGCAGAGTAATGTATCTCTGAAGATTGTTAATATAATTGAAAGCAAGATTTGCCGAGAATAAACTAGGCACTCAAGGATTTTCCCATAGCAGATTTTAATGTGATCCTGGGGTGCTTGAAAAGAAGAACAACCTAACCAATGTATGGCGCACATTTGTGTTTGTGTGTGTGTATTGTAGCAGTATTGTCAGTCTGAGTTTATGGGTGCATTTTATTTCACTGACGAGTCTGAAACTTCACATTAATTTTAACGGATTACCATGGCTATTGCCCTAGGCCAGTAGGGAATTAGGAACTCAGAATACTGGGTTTAAGGAGAGAATCTGAGTTCAGATCCTATCAAGCCACTGCTAGTTGTATATAACTGAACACCTGAAATTCCATTCCACTTGTTTCATTACAAGAAAATGGGAATTCTAACACTTGTTTGATCAATCTCATAGGTCTTTGGTGAAGTAACCCATAAACCCACAAACACGTGAACTAATAGCATTGCAATGTATTTTCATAACATTTGCTGTAGATTTTAAAGGCATGATTTTAAAGAATAAATGACATTTCTTAAGGTATTAAGTATATTCTTGCTTTACTTTGTCTTGATATTTTTCCCACTAGGGTATAGTGTTCATGTATTTAATGCTTGTTGAATAAAGGATTGAATGAATATGAATTTAGAAAGAACCAACTAATGGAAAGTAGTTTTGGAAGTTGCTATATAGTGAACCTAATTTGGAATTGAAAATTGCCCTATATGTGATAAAATGTCAGAGTTGGAAAATATAGATAAGGTTTCCATTCTGTCTGCTCATATTACATATGAGAGAACTGAGGCTTTCAGAGATTTAATAATCCTCCCAAGGCCTTCTAGTCAGCATTTTAACTTACCTCATATAAAATAACTTTTAAGTCTGACCAGAAAAGTAGGAAGACTTCATGACAATGCATTGACAGTAATAGTATTCAAATGGAAAGTCAAGGGATAAAATTTAATTGGAAATATCAGTAGACTAAACTAGCCCTACTTATCATTTACTCTCATTCTTAAATACTTAACTTAATTAAGAGCATAGTTAGATAACATGGTGATAGATCTTTCTTGTGAAAACTTGGGAGGAAGAAAGATATCATTTTACTTAAAGAAATAAGAGGGATTGGCCATTACCTCTCTTTTCTTATCCTTAGGTAAAATAGGAGTGATTAAAGTTTCTGTTCTCATTTCTCTTTGGAAATCAAGCCTAAATTTAGTTCTGAAAGAAAACAAATTCAAGATAAGGAACATTTACTTTGTCTTCACAACACTGCTGCTTTCATATCATAATTAGCCTACCATCAGCATGTCCCAGCATGCATAGAGTAGGCAGGTTCAGACTAAATAACCTGAAGAGAACGTTACTATTATTACAGAGAATGTTCACCTATCTCTCCCCCACCTTTACTCAGTGAGGGATTCTCTAGTTTAGACTGTTTCCACAGTTTCTGCAATTCCAAAAAGCCACTTTGATAATACATTGCCTCATAACCTTGGATGGATTCTGACAATGGAAGAAAATTGAAAAGAATCGGGAAGTTATGTTGACATTTTTCCAGTAGAAACAACAAACTTCAATTTTTCAGGTTAGGGAGCATTGTAGAGAATGGTTAGCATCCATTTTTTTAGTGTATATTATCAATGCCAACTATTTAATCTTCAGGCCAAATCTAAGGGGACCGAAACTATCCTCTGACCAATAAGGACAGCATTTAGAAACATTGCACATTTCAAAAAAGGACAACTCTCGATATTTGGACTGTCGTTAAAAAAACAGAATGTTTGGATATGTGAGGTGGGACGGTAGGGGTGAAGGGATTGACATTCCTTGAAACCTTGTTTTCTTTGATATTTAGTGGACATCTTCTTGCTACCAACCCTTGCTACCTCCCTTTGAGCTTCCTGGAACCATTGATTCCAAAGTGTCTTGTGACCTGCAAGAACCATGCTTGCAACATGGAAAGTTTTACGTTAGGAACACCAAATTGCTATTCTTAAAATTCATATTTCATCATGTCAGTTCCATATTAAAAAAATTTTTGGTGATCTCCTATTTTTTCTAGGATAAAGAACAAAATCCTCAGTCTAGCATTTAATGCCTTTTACAATATGGTTTTCACCCTATCTTTTGAGTATTATTTCATATCATTTCTGTTCATGTCCTTGGGACTAGTCAAAATGGTTTTTGAGTTATTCTTTGTAGAAAGCAGTCTGTCTTTAACCTCCATGTCTTTTCAGAGGTAGTACCTCCTTCTCATATCTACCTTTTTGAATCCCTGATTTGTTTAAAAGTGCAAATCAAATGCTATCTCCTACAGAGGGGTCTTCTCCATCCTGTCCCCCTCCCCTAATTGTTAATGTTCTCTTAACTTTAAAATTTCATTAAAAAATTTATGTACTATAAATGAATGGGTACCCCACTCCACCCCACCCTTTTTTAATGGCTGTCTTTCTATCATGCCCAGGCTGGAACTACAGGAGCCATTCAGGGTCCGTATCCCAACCACTGATCAGCACAGGGTCTTTTATATGTTTCATTTCCAATCTGGGCTCATTTAGCATTTCTTCATCAACCTAGGGGTGCCACTTGTTTCCTTCTCCCAGAGACTTACAATAATAATGCCTCACAGTGTAAAGTGCAGCTCACCTGAGCTCAAAAGAACTGCCAACCTACTTATAGTTGGAATTACAAACCTGCCCCCCACTTTAGGATAGAAAAAATGCTCTTATTAATTACTGTTTCAGGCACTGTGCTAAGGTCTGGCTATGTAAGTACAGAAGTGAGACTCTCTTTCCTTAGAAAGCTTAAATTTTAATAGGAGATATGATATAGATGTGGAAGTGGTAGCCAAGGCGAGGAATATCTGGGGAGTCCCAGGGATATTGAGTTGATTCCCAGAGAAGTCAGTTAGCATGCTCTTTTTGAGGAAGAATGGGAGTAGGTTAGTGTTGATTTATTGATTTAGTCCTAGAACAACATGTAGTAGAAGGAAGGGGAGAGCGGTGGGCCTATGGAGGCAGGGCAAGTGGCAAGGTGTATGGGGTGAACAATTTGATACGATATAAAGCATGGTCTGCTCTGATTGCCTGTTGCTGTCTAGATATAGTCAGCCACATGAGCACACTCATTGACTCACCAATGAAGATGGCTCTGTTGAAGATGGACATTTCAGAGGTAAGAATATATTCTTTTAGGGATTGAGGGATCCTTTTTCCCCTGACGGTGCATGCTGGTTCTGTTGTTACAGGAGCCCTAAAAAAAGCAGGAAAGGTGCAGGGTGGATGATAAGGTGACCAGAGGAGACAAATGGATGGGACTTGAAGCCTGGTCTTATATTTGTTAATATTTTATATTTACTTCTGTATACCTATTGTATCTTCCTCCCCCAGTATATAAGTTCTGTGATGGCAGGGACTGTTGCAAATTTGTTTTTGTGTTGCCAGGACTAAGAACTGTGCCTTTCCCATAGTGAATATTTATAAATTGAATTGCACTGAATTGAAGCGTTATGGCTTTAAAGGAATGTCAGTGGACAGGGATACACTAATTCCTCTAGACAAAACAGTTCTATTTAAGGTGCTGTCATCATTTGTCAAGTGCAAAGCAGTTTTTTTTTGCCTGCACCACCAATATCACAACTAATTACTTAAGTTACCCTCTACTCAGGGGTATATACAATTTTATAATAACCCACATTTTATTTTAATGCGAAACCAATTATTTGAAATAAACAAAATGATGGTCATTTTTTATTTTGTTACAGAGCAAAATTTAACTCAGTTTAATTCAGATAATAAAATCATAGCCAATAAAGAGAAATAGTAATTAATGACTGGCTTAACCTTGATAGAATGTCACATGTGACTCTATATTTTAAGAAATGTTTATTGAATTGCAGTAAAAATGAATTGAATTGAATTAAGAAATGAACTTCTGGCGAAGCTGTTCCCACTGTAGTGCTGTGAGTTCTGTAGCAAAGTCAGTTTTATATTTGGAAGGTATGAAACCATTCTCTAGGGGCCAGCAATGCACTTCTAATTTTCTATTTTATCTGTGTGACAAGTTTGTACTACATGCAACATAAAATTCAGATAGCTATTGAAAATTCATTCAGATCTTTCAAAATGGTTGTGACCTCAAAGATCTTTCACCTTTGGCCAGAGTCTATTATTTACAACTATACATTGCTGACTTTAAACTCAAAAGGGTTCATATCTTGAATGTGTAATAAAAAAAGACAATGATAGTTGTTTTTTCTTCTAACATTATGACAGTGTATATATATCTTAAATGACAAATGCAAAAAGTCCCATGGTGTTTTATTTATGTTTGACAGCTCAAGATGTATTTTTTACTTCTATGCTTTCCTTTAGTCTTTTGAATATTTCATTTTCTCCCAGGATGCCTAATTTTAATGTAGGAATGGTTAAAATTTAAAAACATGTGAGGAGCAGTGGAAATTTAACACTTCATTCATTGTGGATGAATTTTAACATAGCATCAAAAAATCTATCAAAAGCTCTTGTAATCAGGAAAAAAAAATTGGTTTAACACATCACATTTAAATGATTGGTTTTTATTTTGTGAACCCATTGCTATGCTTTAGTGAGAGGTGGTAGATTAAGGTTTTATACAATGACAGCACTTTTTTCTTGGCACTCCATAAGCATCTTCTGCTTTAGCAATATATTCATAGATTTCATTGTGCCATAGAACTGAAGATGCCTTAGGAAACTGATCTGCCAGTACTTTCATTTTACAGATGAGAAAAGTGAAGGGAGTAAAAGGCAGTCAGTCATTCAGTCACACATCAAGCCTGCATCATACGCTTACCTTGTGCCAGACACTGTGCTAAGCATTGGTAATACAAAAAAAAATTTAAAAAATTATACTTTCCCTCATGGATTTCACATTCTAATGCAGGTGAAACCATGCAAATAACTGTCTGTACAAGATAGGGGAAAGGGAAGTAGTTTGCCCAAGGCTATACAACTAGTACTGAAACCAAATAATTTTGGATTTGAATCCAGGACTTTTTCCACTACACAATATTTCCATTCTCCACCTTCCCACCAACCTCAGATATTACTAACGTTTGCATTGTTGCTTTAACTCTTCTCCTGCTGTGGATTGCTATCATTTTCCCATTAATTATTACTTCATGAACACCGCTGCTATCTCTTACATCTCTGGCTCACAATGAAAAGAATGATTAGTTAGCAATTTGTGCAATCACAAGAAAGATATGAACACTGGCATGCGTTATCAGATTTGAATGCTTACAAAATGGTTTCCTGGTAACTTAATCTCAGTATATAAATCTATAAAATGTTTCAAATTTGACATGTTTCAAGCTAAGATCTCTTTTGAGTATTTGATCCTATAGCCTCCCTCTTTTCACTTTTGAAATACTGAATTCTCTCAACACAGTCTTTAGAATTTGGATGAAAATTATTCCCTTGAAAGGAACACAAATAAATATCATGGCTATCACAAGAGGAAGGTTGTAGTAAAATAGGGGGGTGGGGAAAGCCAAAACAAAACGTTGACCTAAGAGTCTAACCATGATCATATGTATTTGCATATACATTATTCAGCTGAATGATTGTATTAGCCAGGGTCCGGTTCTGGAAACACCTATAAAAAAAAGTGTGATCATCAGAAATGTTGACCTGAATTGTAGGATGTTGTGAGTAAAACAGTGATATGAATGATAGTTCAGAATAATGACAGTATAATGGTTATTGTTGTTCAGTTGTGCCCAACTCTTTGTCATCCCACTTGGGATTTTCTTGGCAAAGATACTGGAGTGGTTTTCCTTTTCCATCTCCAGATCATTTTATAGCTGAGGAAATGGAGGCAAACAGGGTTAAGTGACTTGCTCAGGGTTACAGAGCTAATAAATGTCTGAGACCAGATTTGAACTCATGGAGATAAGTCTTCCTGATTCTAAACCTAGTGCTCTATTTACTGCACAAGAATAGAATTGAATAAACTACAGTATTCTTCCAGCAGGAGCAGATGTTCCATTTAAGTCTTGATCATCCTTATAATAGGCCTGTTCATACTTGATTTTCAAAAGTATATCTATAATAGGAGATCAGTGTTTGTGTCTTCTTTACTAGCTGACATTTTCATTGTAACTTGTTTTCCATTCTTTTAATTATAGTTTGCATTACATAGAAACTTCTGGCTTTTAAAAATTAAAAAAATGCACACATGTTCTGTAGAAGCATGCTATAATTTTACTTATATTCCTAAACATCCATTTAATTAGCAAATATTTATTGTATACCTTCTCTGTGCAGGCCCTGGTGCTAGAATTTGGGAGACAGAAAGATATCTAAGGAGTAGTTCCTACCTTCAAGGAGCAATCCAGTGGTGCAAAAAAATTCTTTTTAAATGAATGCTGTATTCTCATTTCAAAACAATGACTCATTTACAAACATTTTATCTAAAAGGAAATATGTATATATTTGTCTTTTGAAATAAGAATTATTCAAAAGAATTGTGAAAATATAGCATGACAGTTGGATATAGTTTAAATTCCTCATTCTAGATAATTTTAGGTGTATGTCAGAGCAAAGCAGATGTCACTTAGTTTTTGTTTAATCAGAGATTAAATATTCACAATTCAGTTTTAAATTGTCATAACTGTCAGCTTGAATAAATGAATAAGGCTTAGCCAGCATATTCCTAGAGGGAGGTAGGGAACTTATAATTGTATTCTCTAGCAATTTGTGAAAGTGTCTATGATATAGAAAACTTAAAAACTATATATGTACATACACATATATATGCCAATGTATCTATGTGTATATGTGTGTATGTATATGTGTATATGTGTATACACACACACACACACACACACACACAGAAAGAGTTCTGACTATATGATAATAAGCAGTCTTGTAACAATTATGACTGAGTTCCTTCTGTCTTTCTTCTCTTTCTGCCTCCCTTCTTCTCTCCAGTTGTGTTAGTCTTGAAGTCAGGAAATGTGCCATCATCTGGCTATGTGTACAGGAATAATCAACTGGACTAAAACCATTTTATTCAACACTTACTATGAGTTAGGAACTGGGGTACCAATACGGATGTAAGACAGTCCCTACCCTCAAGATCTTAAATTCTGCTAATCAAGACACTTAACCCCTGCACTCTAAATTGGGAATGACAGTCCTTAGCTCTCAGGGACAGTGTGAGAAAAGCATTTAGCAAACCTTAAAACTCTAAAAAAAGAGAATTAGTCTTCCTTTCACAAAGTAAAATAACATTTTTCTAAAAATACATTGTCTACATTTATGTTGTAAGTTTGACCAAGGAATAATGGATTTAGGTGTGTTAGTCTCGGATATTCTTGTAGTCGTTTAAGACACTCTTGGGTAGTTTGCTCTCCAAATATATATTTTTAAAAAATTGTAACCTGGTCAATATTTTTTTTCCTCTGGAACATAAACTTCAATCTTTCTCTTTCATCTAAACCTGTTATATTCCTTGGGAGAAGCTTAAATATTAATATTTTATGTGCTCCTTGTTCCCTCTGGTTCTATAGTAGCAGTTAAGACAAACTGCTCCCAAAGCTCTGCTGACTTCTCTAATATGGGGCATAAAGTAAAACACCGAGGAAAAAACAAAGCTCAAACCAGAAAAAGCATGTTAATTTCAAGCTCCATTAGAAATGCCAGTGAAAAGAATGGCAAGGGACTCTCCATAGGTAAAGGGACCAAATTGGTAAGGAGTGAGATTCCATTTTCCAGCCTTCTAATTACAGATTGAAAGAAAGTGAAAATGAAAATCTAGGATGTAAAGTAAATCATTTCTTAGCAGAGGAGAAGTAGTTCCCTTAAAGCCATAATTTTATGGCATCTAAAGCAGTATTTCAGTGGTGATTTGGCTCTGCCATTAATAGTCGAACTGGATTTCAGATGTTGATTTTTGTCAAATGTCTGGAAAGTGTCTAAGGAAAATTGTTTACATAATAGAAAATTACTGTCACCCTAGAGCAGTTATAATTAGTAGAGCTAACTGGTTGTTCCAGTTTATGTGGGTATTTGTCTAAGCTGTTTTTGGAGGAAATTGTGGAGTAATTGAGGGTGGGATATTGCATACCATCTTTCTGATGGTGATCCTGTTTTGATAAGTGTGGAATTGTTCAGTCAGAGAAGAGTATCTTTCTGGAAGGTCCCCATCCTACTCTTCTCAGTTTCTTTCAATGCCTTTTTGGAACATAGAAAACTGGTTCAAGTACTTACTAAAAGAATTGCTGTTTGTGGTAGGCAGAAATCAAAATGCAAGAGAAGGGAACCCTGGGTATAGTTTTACCAACTGCATTGTTTTTATGGCACATAAAGAAGGGAGTAGGGGCTGCTAATGGTATATTTGTGGGTTATGATACACTTTCTATAGTAGAGCCAATAAAAACAGACCATAGATACATGGAACTGTCCCTTTTTACTGTTTAATTTTTGGTTTCTGGCACTTGTAACCTGAGAAGGAAAAACTGAAACAATACTCACAGCTTCTCTTTCTCTGTGGTTTTGCCTGTAGGTGTGGCACCAGGTCTTTGAATGCTTCTGTCAGTCAAAAGCCACAGCTTCTGTGTGTAAACATAGTGGGTGTTTTGGGTTTTATTTTTTTCCACACCTTGTGTGGTAACTTTTTTTTAAACCGATGTGATGAGGGTGTGTGTTTCTGAAAGTGTACGTGCTTCAGTGATTGCATTGTACAGTGAATGAAGCTTGGGCGTTGTAAGTCGCTTTGCCAGTTTGACATTAGTTAGTTTATGTCTACTTCTTTAAGTCTGTCGTAGCACAAGAAAAGAGAATGTCTGGAAAAGACTAAGAGGCTTACTTATAAGGACAGGAAGTGAACGTTCAGATTCCAGAGCAGAGCTAAATAGAGCAATTTATAGATAATTTCTAAAAATTTCCACGGAAATATGTATTCTTAGGATATAAATTCCTTGAGGGCAAAGATGTTTCATTTTTGTAAATGTATTCCAGTATACCTTCCAAGTCCGGGAGCATAATAGGTGCTAAATAAATGCTTGTTAGCTGATTTGAGTGATTTTTCCTAAAAGGGTATGAGTTATATTTGGTGAGTTTGTGCATCACATACTATTTGTGTTGTCTGTTTCCTTTAAGGTTTATTCATTTCAATTTAATAAACATTTATAAAGTGCCTACTATGTGCCAAGCACTGTGCTAAGCACTGGGGACTAAAATAAGGTTAAAAAAAAAAAAGATAGTCCTTGCCCTCAAATAGCTTACAATCTAATAGAAGAAGAAAACACTCAAAAGAAGCTGAAAAATTGGGAGGAGCCCCAGAAGGTACCCAGCTCAAGGTGGGAAGTGGGGTCATGATGTTCAAGGAATCAAAACCAAGCAGAGCTACTGATGAAGAAGGAAGGGTTATTGGGAAAGTTCTGAGACCTTTATAAAACAAGACTCTGGGAAGAGCTCTATCCTCCTGACCTCTAGGCAGAGGAGAGAGGCAACTGAGGTAGCTGAGGTGTCGAGTATCAAAAGCTAAGGCAATATGCATGTCAATGAGATCTCAGGTTATCAGTTTATCCTGGAGGAGGCATGATATTCCTGCAGTTGAAACCAAAGAGAGCCTCTGTTAAAAATGACTGTTGTGTTTGATTGTTTTAGTTTTGTTGAGATTTTTCATTCTCAATTATGTTTTCTAAGTAGTTTTATTTTTATTCCTAGTTTAAAATGATACATTTAGGATTTCATAAGGTCATAGAGTTTAACTGAAAGGAAATATAGAAAACATCAGTGAAGCCAAACTTCATAGAAAAAAATCCCTCTAATAAAAGGATTCATTCTGTAAAACTTGGACTCAGTCAAAAGGTCGCACCCAAGGACCTAGAAGGCTACAAGTGATCTCCAGGCCCCAGGTTCTCCACCCCTGATCTAGAACAAACCTTTTATTTAACAGATGGCAAATCTGAGTCTCAAAAAGATTGAGTAATTTGTCTCAGGTCACATAGTAAGTAGAAGAGCTGAGACTTGGGAAAAGAATAATGTGGCTAAGATCTTCCTTCTTGATTTCTTTATTTTTAGAACTAGAAGAAGTACTTAGGAATAATTAATTTATTAAAAATTTACTAAAAATGTCAATATATCATTTTGGGAAGACCATTACACAAATACCACCAAAACATATGCAAAAAGGAATCTCTTTTGGTTGAAGGGCTGTTAATGAAAGTAAGCCCTGAACTAAAGGCTGAAATTTGAAGAAGCGGGATTGTATAGGAACTGTGCTATGTATTGCCACCTCAAAGAGCAACAAATAATTGCTCTCCCAGAACCATTTTTTTTTTCTTTCCCACCATGCAAAAGCATGTAAGAGCACCCCTAAATAAAAGGTTCCTTAATCATTGTTGATGTGTAGGTAACTCCACTGCTACTGTCCAAGGGAATGGTATTCCTTCCATATTATGCCCCTTAGGTATTCTGTCTGTCTTTTCCTTTTCTTTCATGGTCCTCTCTTCCCTTCTAGACTTGTCTGACATTGCACGTGCAAATTTATTCTATGTGCAAAAGCATATTGCTTGGTTGCTTATGTAACATTTGGTGACTTCAGGTATATAAACTATATCCATTTCTGATGTAGCTATAAAGTAAAACAGCTGATTCCACTATCTACCCTTAACTTTCATGTGTAGTTTTCATACATGTAAGTAATTATAACAATGCATATAGTCTCTGCTACCCAGTTGAGCTTGACTCTTGAAAACAATCCTCTCTGATTCTGCTTCCTAATTCACCCAAAATTCTACACATATGCACACCACCCCAGTCCCCTAAAACTAGTTTTTCTTTTAGTTTTATGGGGTCCCTGAGGAAGCAAAGTCATTTCTGCTTGGGTCTTGGCATCTACTCCTTGGTTCCAGTTCAGAATTGTTCTTCCTGCTGCCACCAAATCCCTGCTTCAGCAGCTTCACTGGATTTCATTCCCAGTCACAGAAATCTCCTGAATTACTCTTTCTGTATTTTGGCAGTCAGCCCAAGACAAATATCCAGGATTTTTTTTTTTCGCCCTCCCTTACTCAGCCCCTTATTTTTTCCTGCTTCCTAAGCCTTTTCATGTGCTTTGAACTCCTAAACTTTAAATCATTTCCCATTCAGTCTTTCTCCACTTTTCTTCCTCTAACAATCAGAAATTATAATACTCTTCAGGGTAAATTATAGATATATAGGTAGAAATAGATGAGATATGGATTATATTTCAATAGCATTTGTAATATAGGCTCTTACCAGGCTGCCAAAGGGATCCATAACTCCCCAAATATTAAGAAATCCTGTTCTAAGTCTTTGTAGAGTTAAGTTTTAGATGTTCTATCTCTGGGTTACATGGGCATTATCCCTACTAAGCATATACATCCTGGTTTTTTTTTTTTGTCTCTTTTCAGTTTAAATACTAATTTATTTAAAACACAGTTTTGTCTTTATTTTTAGCATTTAGCAAACCAAGGACTAAGGGGGAAATATGTTATCATTCACAAGCATTTATGAAGAGGTTTTTAAAGAAAAATTATTTTTTGACCACACAATTCTGGTCTGAGTGCCATAGTCTCAGAATGTGAGGTTTTGGATTTTTTTTTCTCTTTAAGAATTAATCTGAAACTTGTTTTAGAAATTTGAGGTTTATACAAAATATTTAATGAATAATATTCTAGTAAAAAAAAAATTAAATGCCTTTTAGAAGAAGTAGGGAAGACAAATAAAATTATTTCAGCTAGCTGTTCCATTCTTTTCCATTTTTAAAGTGTTAGTCTACCTTTAAAAATATCTTACTCCTACTTCCCTTCCCCTCATACCAACTCAATCTTTCATGGAATGAATATGTGTGTAGTGGATGAAGCCCTTGAAACTTAGGTGAAATACTAAATACCACTGCCCCATAAAGGATCCCTCAAGTGTAAAGCAAGTATGAATTTGACCTTTGTTTTCTTGTACTATGTGAGATGTTGGGGGATGTAAAAGCCCCTAGAGGTTTGAACTTCTGACTCTGCCTGCTTAGCAACCTGCCCCTGAGTTTGTCTCAGGCAGGGATTGGGTACTCAGGTGTACTCTAGAGACAGTCGATGTAAACTCTTGAATTTTTTCCAGGCACCCCGGAGCTAACTGGTGGAAACTGAAAACTCTGCTGTAGTCAAAATTCAACTTTGTTATTTCTGATTTCCAGAATAAGAACAATTCACAAAATTTGGAGTCTGTCTATCAGAATTGAAATTTTTGAAAGTGAAGTGACATTAAAGGATTATTTGGAAAGGTCTGCTAACTGCAGGGTGAATATTTGACACAATGTCCATATATTTATATGTATAAACAATATTTTGGAGACAGGTGGCTCAGTGGATAGAGTACTGAGCCTGCAATCAGGAAGATCTGAGTTCAAATGTGACCTCAGACACTCACTAGTTATGTGACTCTGGGGAAGTCAACCTCTATGTGCCTTAATCCACTAGAGGAGGAAATGGCAAACAACTCTAGTTTCTTTGTCAAGGAAATCTCATATGGAAACATGAAAAGTCAGACACAACAGAACAATAAACAACAACATAAAAATAATAGGAGTAAAGATGACATAGATGTTAGTTTTTGATTGTGTGGGCCCCAATGTTATTTGGAAAGATATTATATTTAAGTGAGCCCAAAAGACTTTTAAATATATGTTTTTAGGCACAGACTTTTATGCAAAGCTAAGTTTTTATTTTTAAAAAATGATTTCAAAAACGCCATTTGGGATTTTTAAAAATTGTAGTGCCACTTTCCATCTAAAATGCTCAGTATTTATCTCTAGGGAACTCTATTGAAGTTATAATGGAAGTTATAAATCCATCCTTGAATTTTAACTTGTGCTGTTAACTTAATTTTGTATGCAGAGATATCAAATGTATTCCTTAACATGTGGAGAAGTAGCATTTAGTTTAAAAGAAACCTTTAATTCATCTGTGATTATTTGGATGATCATTCTTTCATGAGAAAGATAGAGAAAGAAATAGGAAAGAAAGAAAAAGGAAAATAAGATTAATTAACCTCCTTTATTAGACAATCAGAAAATAAGAAGCTCTGAAAAGCTGAATTTGTATATTCTTCAAAAATAGAAAGTAGCTTTTACTTGTATATTAAAGAAGGTTAACAAAAGTTTAGTATAACAGGATTTGGAAAAAAGCACCAGAAAATGAATATAAAAGTTGAAACTGATTGGAGATAAGGTCACTATTAACTTACATGAATATCTTAATTGTTAGGAATAACTGTAAGCTTTTATTTCCATTAACATCTATTTATAGCCTTCATCCCTAAAATTACAAAAAGGGGCTCCTTTTTTCCTATCTGATACTTGATTACATATAATATTTTATCCTTTATTGTTATGCTAGAATATTTTCTTTTGCTGAAATCAAGTGAGGAAGAAATATGACTTTCTTTTGTGAGGAAACGGCCAAATGTTACCAATGTTGTAGTTAATTTGAATCAACCTTTTCTTTCTAGGCTTTTTAATATACAGAATTCTCTGCATTGTGAAGTTTTCTGAAAAGTGTCAAAACATACACATACACACACACGGCACACTGCTGTTACTTACAGGTCTACAATACTTTGAGGTCATTATACCTCATGAATATTTGTTTAAAAAAATCAAATTTTTCAAATTTTGTTCTCCAGAACCCAAAGATTCTGAAGTGTATGCAGTCCCAAAGAAAGCTGCTGTGGTGTACAAACACACACACACAAACTCAGCTGGTTTTGATGGCTCTGTGATCATATAGAAACCTGCATATATTCAGGCAGTGCAGAAAAGTGAGAGATTGTTAGAAGTTAGTCATGTGATTAAAAATTTGTCTTCTTACTTTTCAAGCATCATTGAACACACACAATAATGTATGACATACAATTAGTTGATCACCAATATGTCTTGCTAGAGTATGTTTAAAACTACCAATGTCCTTTTATATTCTGTGGAGGTTTGTTTGTTCATTTTTGTTATAAGCACATATTTTTGTACTAACACCCTTAAGGGTAATTGTGTTGAATATGGGGTGTTTGAAGGAATAAGAAAGGACACGAGTTAATAAACAATTACCCCCTAATGATGAACTACCTCCGCCATAAAGATCTATGATAATAGCAGGATTTGGTAAATTTTTCTCCACCTAGTCTACCAAGGAGATACTAGCTGTGGTTTGTGTACGCAAAATTACAAAATTGGTCATTTTAAGAGCTGATTGATGGATAAATATCATAAACATGCATTTTTAAGTGCCTACAATTTTCAAGGCATTAGATATGAGCTAGAGACAGAAAAAAAGATCTAAGACATGATCCCTGCCCTACAGATCTCATCATCCAGGATTACAGGATTTATAGCTAAAAAGAAAGAAAGACAGTAATGTATTTGTTTGTTTGTTTTTAAATGAGTCATCTAGATCAATGTTCACCAAAGCACCAAAATGGGAACCACCACCATGGTCTGCTAGGTGATCAATCAGAAGGTGGGAAGATGAGTTACATCTTACTATCACCAAAATAACCAATTGTAGAGTTTGTCCTCCTCCCTTCTGCTAAAAAGCTCTCAACCTCTTTCCTCATGGCAGTTATAAATTAACTACTACCCCAGTATCTAAAGCATCAGTGGCATAAGTACCATTGGGAGACTCACCCAACCCTACTCTGGCATATTCATTTGTCCTTAAGATCGCTTTGAGGCTTTCCCAGGAGCTACTTCAGAAAGTGGCCTCTGGTTCCTTGGCAGTGACCAATAAATCAGACTCCTTTCCCAGCCTCTATTCTTTTTCATTTTGAATGGGATAGAATGAGTCACACAGAACGAGGAAGCATAAATGGGTTGTTGTACACATCACCAATATCTACATTTTCGTTCTTCTTCCCCCAAACCCACTTTACTTCCAAACTTACTTGTTTCTGTTAATGGTGCTATCATCCACACAACTTCCAAGTTTTAGGTTACCTTTGACTCTTCACTTTTCCTTACCCCAAATATCCACTCAGTTGCCAAATCTTGCAAGTTCTATCTCCATAGCATCTTTTGTATCTTTCACCTTCTCTCTACTCATATAACCACCACCCCCTTTAAGTCCCTCATCAACCCCTTGCAGGTTTCCCTGCCTCAAGTCTCTGCCCTCTCTAATCCTTCACATAGCTGACAAAGTGATTTTCTAATGTGCAGGTTTGACCATGTCAGATTCTACTCAGTACACTGTAGCAGCTTCTTTTTGACTCTAGTCAAGTAACATTTTATCCTTTAGAAAATTTCTATTCCAATTTATAAACTTCATAATTTTTGTAATTATTGCTATTTATAAATAAGTAAATACGAAGATTTATTTTCAAGTTTTTTTTTTAAACTGATGTGATGCATGACCAAAAAAGTATGACTGGTTTGACAAATTTGCCTTCATCAGAAACATTTTTTACTATTCTCTGACCGTTTTCATTTCACTAGATTTCAGAAATAAGAAGAACCAAATATTGCTCATTTGTCTACTTCATGAAGTTTTCTTGTAAGATTTTGTTGGTCTTATGTGGAAGTATATGTCTATTCCAAGGCAAATTTTCCATTGTAGTGCCTGTTTGGGAGTTTCTTTTTCTAAATCTCTTCTAACCATATTTTGCATTTATTTTTATGAGGTTGGTTACAAAAGTTCAGCAGATTTAAGTTAAATTATTTCTCCCCAGATTTAGGGGGTAGTTGCTGGATCTGTAATCTCACTGATGTGGGACATTACTAATATGGAAACCATAGAAATAAATGTGATACTTGCTAGCACCTTCTTTTAAAAAAAAAACAATCATTGCTAACATTGTTCATATTTTTCATTGGCAATGTAAAGGATGCATTACCTAGCTTTATCCATAAGATTCACAACATAAATGTCATATTATTGATGCAAAGTACTATAGATGTTCAGAGAAGGGATGCCACTTTTAGTCTGTCTGATCACTAAAAGCTTCATGGAGGAGATAATATGAGTTTGACAGAGATGGAGGTTTGTACACAGACAGAATGGAATGAACATAGACGTGATGTAAAGTCTGTTTTCCAAAGAGGGGGTAGGTAATGTTTTGACTAGAATACAAAGCTTGTGCAGAGAGATCAAGTTGAGAAGAGAGGTTAGAACCACATAGTCAAGGACTTTGAACATCATTATAAATGGTCAATAATAACAACCATAGCAAGTGCTGTCTGTGTTGTATGATAAGATATTGCAAAACTCTTTGTATTCATTATCTTAAGTCTTAAAAACTCCCTGTGGGACAGGTACTGATAAATTTGTTTTCTCCAATTTATAGATGAGGAAACTGAGGATCAAAGAGAGTAAGTTACTTGGGAGTGGTCACATAGCTAGTAATTGCATATCAGAGGTGGGATTTTTTATTCCAGTTCTTCCTCACCCCAATACAGAACTCTGGCATTCATTGTAGAGTTTTCTATAAGGGGATGGTACTAAGTTTAAAACCACATTAAGAATTTTGGATGCCCTCTTACACCAGAGAATTAAAGAAGAAGGAATTCAGAGGACAAGTCAACAAGGTAGAAACCCACATTTTAGATATTACCTAATAACAACTCTTCAATCTAGTAATGGGCTTCTTGGACTATTCCGGGTTTTGAAGAGGTTTACTTACTGTACCTTACAATAAAGAAGAAAAAAATGAAACTCATTAGAAATATTTGTGAGAACATAGGGGCCAAGCTTTGGTGAGGTAAATGGAGAAGGCTAGCTGAACTAATTCCATTTGGAGGAAGAATTTATCTTGCCTTTTTGCTTTTTTTTTCTTTTTTGCTTGAATCTGTGATTTAATTGGTATATAGGGAACTCCCAAAGAAGAAATTCACTCTACCAAAGCAGATTAACTGGTACTCAGCAATTTATCGTTTTACAGAGTTGGCTGAGGGCACTGAGAGGTTAAGTGCCTTGGCCAGGCTCAGACAGTCAAATATGTTTCTTCCTCTTTCCAAGGCCAACTCTTTTCATTAGCCCACTGTTGCCTCCCCTATCTTGCTTGCCTAAAGTTCTAACTGGTGTCAAATATGCAAAAAAGTAAATATGATGGTTTCAGTTACTTTATATATAACTTACAAACTTTGACGTTATAATTCATTAAATTATGATATATTGTATCATAACTTTGACTATACCTTTAGATCAAGCCATTCAGCTGCAGCCTGTCTAATAAGTAGCCATGGTCAGAACCACAGCTACTCCCAGGCCTCTGCAGATGGTGCCATTGTGCAGATGAAGAATCATGACTGATTGGTTCTACTAAAATTGATGATTGGATCCACTCTGTAATTGTTTGACTGCCAAGTCTGGAGCCATGGCCTCAAACCCCTTGTTCTTGTTTCAGTAATCATTACTGAAAGTCATCACCAAGAAGCATATCTGGCATTTATTTGAATGTTCGCATTTAAAATCATTTCATATTGCCATTAATAATAGTAATAATAATAATACTATGACATCTTAAAATTGCAAAATCTTTAATGTATTTTGAAGTCCTTTCCCGAATATAACAGCGATGGATTGTTTTATTTGTTGCAGATACAGTCTTTGAGGTGGGATAACTTGAAAGGGGATAATATGTTTTAGGGGGGAGATTTTATTTTAATTTATTTTAATTTTATATTGCTACTTTATTGTTTTTTACATCACCTCAATTTCTGAGTATATCTTTCCTGCTTGCAATCTCAACAAGTTATCTTTTATAACAAATAATTAAAAAAAAAAGACAGACAGAAGGAAGCAATTCAGGGGGAAAAAACTAACTACATAATTGAGGCTTACAGTGCATGCAGTTTTCCATATGGATAGGCTACAAAGAAGGAATGGAGTTGCATTTTCTCAGTTCTCCTCTGGATGGAGACCATTTTCATTAAACCATTTTCATTTCTCTGTTATTTCTACTGTTCCTCTTTTCTGCCCTCTAATCTTGCCACTTTTCTTCCTTGTTTTTCTCTTTTCATTTTTTTCATCCTCCTCCCTCCCAAGGGCAATGCTGTTTTACTTGGTTCAGTTATATGTACTCTTACCATCTTTAGGATTATTTTAACATGTGAGTTGCTAAGGGAATTGGATATTCAAGAATCAATACTACTGGTTTCTTGCAGGCTCTACCCCTTGTCATCTCAGGGACTTACTTGGATAGAATTTTGTTCAGGACTGGCAGTGGGAAGTTTGACCTATCTCTCAATTGTCTAAGAATAAGTCCTGAAGGGATCCCTCAGAGATACTCACATCTGTAGAAAGTCTTCATGGTAAAGCTAAGTGGCCATCAAAATGGATTCATCTATATAGAAGCTAAATATTTTAATTAATTTTGACCAAGAAAAATAAGTAAAAACAAAATTCAATGTAGCTGAGATTTTCAAATGTGGAGCAAGACTCTCAACACATACTGTGGGAGGTATGATGCTGTAAAGAAAAGAATTTGGAGTCAGAGGGACTTGGATTCAAAACTTTCCTCTGTCAATTAATAGCAATTTTACCTTAGGCAAGTCACTTCACCCTTCTCAATGACATAATTCAATAAAGAGATATATTATTTTTGCTCATGCTCATAAACATGGTAGTATTTTTAAGACTAACGTTGTTATATAGATTGTGATGTAACCAATCCTCTAGTAAATATGTTAATATTTTATATTAAACTACCAAATTTTATTTTAATTAAAATTTCTGAATTTTACTGATATTTAAAGAGACCTCTGTTATAGATGATGCAATTACTGGCTATCGATTAACCAGCAAAGAAGCATTCAATGCATGCCCACTGTATGGCGAATACATGTTAGGCATTGGGGAAATAAATACGAAAGTCAGAGTGTCTCTTCCCCAAAGGAGTTTACCTCTTAGCAGTAAGATAAAGTATATTCATAGATAAGAACTTATAGGTATTTACAAAGGAAATCCGTGGTGATTTTGTTTGGAAGCACTAACAACTAGAAAGTCAGTGAAGATCTCTTGAAAGTGGTGAAATATGATCTGAACTTCATCAGGAGCTCATGATTCCAAGAAAGAAGGAAAGAAAGCATTTCAAACATGGTTGGGAAAACTTATGTAAAGTCAAATAGGCTAGTGAAGACATGTTATCTACATCTACAAGTATGCCAGTTTATCTGGAATGGTGAGTAAGTGATAGAGAGTGATATATAGTCTTCATTGAATGATTACGTGGAAGTAGATCATAGGACTTTATATCTCAGATACATGCATTTGCATTCTATCCTGTTGGCCATAGGGAGACATTGTTGAAGAGAAGAGTAATATATTCAGACTTCCTTTTTACTACTAGTGCTTTGGTAGCTTTCAGGGAATGGATTAGAGAGAGGGTGTGACGCTATGATCCTAGAAGAACAATTAGGAATGTATTGTTAACCAACAAGCATTTATTAAGCACCTACTAAGTACCAGGTGTTAGTCATTAAAGATCGAAATATATAATCATTTGTTGTTAAATGTATCTATCTGCTTACACACAAAACAAATATAATTTGGTTAAAGAATAAAAGCAAAGGTTTCTCCCCAACCTTTTGCTTAGAGATAGAACTTTTCCAAGGAAGATCTCAACCTTTTATACTCAAAAGCTGTAGAAAAGTTTGCAAAGTATTTCTTAACTTTAGCATTGTAAGATATTTATCCTTATCCTAGCCAAGTAACATATTGTACTTTTTACAGAAAATAAAAGTATAGGTTTTAGTGTGGTCATGTGGGAGCCATATTAACAATGATTTAAATAGCAACCATATAGTCAGTCAACAAGTATTTAAGTTGAGAGAAGGAACAGAAGAAAAAAACAAAGGGAAGATATGAAGATCAGGAAAGCTTTTAAAATTGCATGACTAATATGTTAGCCGTTTAAAAAGAAAAGCAAACTATATATAAAAGAGATTTGCAGTGTTATGGACAATCCTCTTTTCATATTCTACTTATATGGAAATGCCTATTTTATAGAAGCTCTGAATTTAAAAATAGAGAATTTATTATGTTTGTTACAATGGATACAGGAGTCTTAGAATAGTGAGAGAATTATAGTTTGGTAAACATGCTCTTGAAATTTTATATGAAATAATGAATAATTCAAATTTTTATGTTTTAAGTAAGAATTTATTGTTATTTTATGAATTTATGATTATTTGCTTTCAATTATACACTTATGTCAATTCATTTTAAATTTAAATGTCAATATTTTAACACATCTGCTCTTAAAAGACAAAATTAGTACCATTTTGTATAGTTGCCATACTTTTTTTTTAAATGAGTGAGAAAGGGATGGCAGTTGAATTCTAAATGTATTCACATCTTCTACTTCTTCAGACATTATCTGCATTTGGTGGCAGAAGATTGAAAATAACACATACATAAGTCTTACAAATTTAAGTAAATTAAAATTGAATATATTTGTAATTTTCCATTTTGGCTATAGTAAAAACTTCTCATGTCTATATGCTGTGTGTGTTTCATTCAACTAGTACATATTCTACGCAAGGTACTATTTCCAGACATTATAAAAGTATTTGAGACTAGTTATCGATGCAATTAACTGCTAGCTCAGGGACTGAATGCTAAGGTGCTAACCTGTGAGGGTCATGGAACTAGTAGTTGTATAGATCAAATCAAAACTCAAAAGAGCAGGCTCCTGTTTCTCTATTAGTTTGGGAAACTCAATAGAATGGCTTTGATTCTCATTTTGCTATTTATAGCATAAGTTCTGAGGGTCACCCCAAAATGCACTTTGGATTTCTCTAGATTGAAAAAAATCAAAGTAATTCCTATCAATCAGATATTTTTTTGGAAACAGCTGCAAAACCATTAGCACAGCTGTGAGATCTCTAATTGGTAATATTCTGGATACGTTCCATTAAGTTCCATTAGCTTTTTCAGAGCTGTGCACCATTTCTTTTTTTTTTTTTTAATCTGGTCAGTGATCACATCTCTAGACTACATTAATTGGAGAACAAGATCTCTCTTTAGGAGCTGGATGACATATTTGGACATAGGAAAAATGAGTGGACTGAAAAAAGAGATGTTGAAAGGAAATATTGGAATACCGTAAAAAAAATGGCCAGCTGGCCAACTAACTGTTTCAACAATGGGAATCCGTTACTAAGACAAATGTAAGTCGGCACTTGTGTTTTTGCACTCCTGATTTAGCTCTTTGATATGAATTGAATGGAGGACTAAAACTTCCTGCTTTCAACTGATTGATTTTAAATTTTTCAAACTGATTAATGTTTTCATTTGAATGGTAATGCTGACTTTGCAGAAGATGTGATCTTTTAATTAGCAGATGCTGAGATTAGCATTAGGGCTGAGCTGTAATTAGCATTAGCACTTGTATTACAAGAACACAAACTAAGTCCTGAAGCAAATAGAGCTATAAAAGTGTTTCCCATTGCCTTTTTGGATCTTCTTTATTCATGTAGTTATATATATAAAATCATCATGGAATTCAAGACAGTTTCACAAAACAGTTTCACTTACAAAGCTATTCTTTAAATTTCCAACTTATGGAGATTTGAATATTTGCTCACAATTTTCTGTGCTCTGTCATTTATCTAATAATGAAACTTTTTTTTAAAGATTGTTAGCTAAATGAATCTGTGAATTTGATCATTCTTAGACTTTAAGCTATTGGAGTCCCCAGATACTCTACCTGTCTGTTTCATCTGGAACTTGTATCCCAATTAATGTAATATGCTCATGTTTTTTATTGTAATTTGAGAATCATTCATCTTGAAATTATGAAATCTGATTCCCACCCACTGCCACCACTATTTTAGGTGTTGTGAGGATCTTTTCTGGTAATGACAGATGCCTCTATTTCCTTCTCTTTCACTCTCCTTTAACTCTCTAAAGTCTGGCTCTCCACCTCAATCATCCAACTCAAACTTCTTTCTTCTTTGTTACTAATGATCTCCTAATTGCCACATCTAACGACCTTTTCTCAGAACTGATTCTTCTTGACAACTCTGAAGTCTTTGATAGTATCATTCACCCTCTTCTCCTTGATACTCTTCCCTGCAACCCTGGTATAGATCCTCATCACTTCAGTCTGTACTATTTCAATAGTCTGCTGTTGGTCACCCTGTCACAAATCTCTCTCCACTCCAATCCATCCTCCACCCAGTTGTCAAACTAATCTTCTTAAATACATGTCTGACCATGTCACTCTCCTACTCAATAAATTCCAGGGGCTCCCTATCACAAAGGATCAAAAATAAAATCCTCTATTTGGGGTGCAAAGTCCTTTATAATGTCTCCCTCCCCCACCTTCCCAGTCTTCTTCTAACTTGCATGCCACCCTGTATTCTTTGGTCTAGTGCTAATGCCTTCCTGCTGTTTCTCACAGATTTTTTCATCTCCTGACTGGGCATTTTTGCTGATAATTTCCATTGCCTGGAATTCTCTTTCTCTTCATCTTTCCCTCCTGGCTTCTCTGACTTCATTCAAGTCCTAGATAAAATCCCACCTTCTACAGAAAGCCTTTCACAATCTCCCTTAATTCTACTGTGGTCCTTCTGTTTATTTATCTCCAATTTGCCCCGCTATTTAGCCTGTTTTAAACATAGTTGTTTGCACGTTGTTTTCTTCCATCAGATTGTGAATTCCTTGAAAGTAAAGACTGTCTATTGTGTGTCTTTATATCCTTAGGGCATAGCACAGTGCTTGGCACATAATAGGTACTTGACAAATGTTTATTGATTGACTGTTACTAGCTAAAAGTTTTAAAGAACACTTAGATACATAATTGCCTTCCCTTTATAATTGTATGTATTGAAGGAGTATTTAACTATCCTAACACCATTTATTTCATTTTTTTTTACTGTAGACATTCAGGTTTTTTCATACTATATTTATATCATATACACTTCCAATTCCAATAAAATTTTTCTTTCATTCACTCATAATTCTCTTTCATTCCACCCTTCGTATTGGAAACTTTTCCAGATAACTTAGGTTGAGTGAAGGAGTTTTTTTTTGGTTTGTTTTTAAGTTTTCCAAATTTCTGTCTGTCAACAGTAACTTTTTTCAGGTATTCTACCTCTAGAAATTCCAAAATGTAAAGTAAAATCAGATACAGCAGTAAATTTTCCCATGTGTTTTTTTGGGCAATTTGTGAGATGGTTGTGTATAACGCAAATAATTTTCTATTTGGCTTTCCTCTTCTTTCTTGACATCTTCCACTGCATCTGGGGCCATCTGTGGTAGTCCTGATATGTGTCTTGCCACTGGACCCAAATGGCTCAGGTGAAAAAAGTGAGACTGGTGACTTTGCACAGCCCTACCTCATTTAAATCCAGTTCACTTGCAAGTCTTGATATCTCTTTCCTGATGTCATGGTCCTCTTTGATAACAAAAGACAAACAACAACAAGAATTCAGCCTATCCTAAGGAGCATTAATCCCCGAGTAATATTTCTAATATAATGCTTGTATCATGGCATACTGATACTAAAACCTCTTTACTTAATCCCAATTGCCTACCAAATAAAAATAGGCACTGTAGTTTCTGGAATTCAGAGTTCTCCAATCTTTCTACAGCTTCCCATTATGGGTTTATAATCTTCATTCCAGCCAAACTAGATTACTCTCAATCCTCTGTTCTCACCCTAAACATTCCTGTCTGTGCTTTTTCCCATGCTGTCCAGAGTGCTTGGCTCTTCCTTCTCACACCTCAACATGAGTTCAAAGTCAGTGCTCTCTTCATTGTACCACAGCATCAGTTCTATTAGAATACTCATATATGTAGATTTCTATTGTTATGGTATTAACAGTTATATGGACTCCGAATAAATGCTTTCACATTCCACATTAAGAATGCTGTGCTCTTGCTGAAGATGACAAACAAAACACTTGAACTCTCAGTTAGCTACAAAATTATGGGAAGTTCAAAGCTATGGACTTTCTTTACTGCCTGTGTGCCTTACCAAAGAAAGAAGCAAAAAGAGACAATAAAATTCAAGAGAAAGCAAAGAAAGGGAAACAAGATCTATACTTTACTTCCGTGAGAGGGTTTAAGTGGTACTTGAGTATAATGAATATTTAACATAAACCAAAAGATGGATTTTCTTTCAATGAATATAAAATATTACTTTCATTCAAAATAGGTAGAAAGTAATATGATCATAAAGTAAAAGGAACTCTTGCTTAAGAATTAGAAAAATAGTTAAGGAACATAATAATGTTGAATAAAATATAGCAGAGGAAGTAACTTCCAACTCTCCAAGCCAAAGCACATTTTAAAAAGATTTAATTCTGTGTGTGGAAGTGAATACCATTTACTTATTTGGCCTAGTGCCACGACTTCATTTTTTAGTTTTGCCTTCATTATTTGGATGAATCCCCATATGACCTTTCAGGTTTTCATAGATCTATACTTCCTTTAGAAGGAAAATAAAGACTCATGCTTATCATGAGTTTGTATGTTAAAAAAATAATGAAAAAAATTGACTTTCCAGTTAAATGGGATGTATTTGGAACTATAACCAATGGCAGAAGTAGGTATCTTCCTCTGCAAGATTTCTTTATCTGGACCTTTGAACATGAAGTATATTTCATTAGAATAAATTGTGGTCCATTAAATTAGCCAAATTCACATTTCCTTTTAAGTCATAATCTTGATCTTTAAACTAGATAACAATATTCATAATTAAAGTTTTTTAAAGAAAATTTTAACAAGTTACATCAAACACTAGGTCTGTTTTTATGTGACTTAGAAGTGTAACTGGAGGTTCAGAATCTCAGGGCCTGGATTTAGTCCTATCAGGATCAGTCTTTGAGACTTTTCACATTCTCACTTTTTCACTTGAATCTTCCAACCTGAGTTTTTCCTGGGTTCATCTAAATTTGATTCTTATCTAGTGCTCTAAAGAAAACATAAACAAGTCTCTGTTCCCATGAAAGGACTTAAAGTAACAATACATTAAATATAGGATAGCCTTTATTAATTAAGAAAATTAATTAAGAAAAATGAAGTACCCTATAGAGGACCCATGAGTGTTATGGGAATCTGAAGATCTTCCCTGCCCCTAGGCCCTTTGCTAAAGTGTCTACGTGACTGAGGACCCTTGGATATTTGAAAGTATACTCTGTTCCCTAATAGGCTGAATGTGGTCATGTGGAGCCTGTGGCGCCAGGCTTGTTTTCCAGGAATGCCCTGTGCCTTGTAGCTTTGTGATTGGGCAGTGGGTCTAGAGGGCTGTGACATTCTCCAAGCCAGGAGAAGGCTATATATACGCCCTGATGTGAGGTTTTGGTTTGGGGC
>CM053583.1:104206151-104225229 GCA_028627135.1 Pseudochirops cupreus | reverse complement strand
GTGGTTCAGGGGACTCCACTGGGCAATCAAGCAGATTACATTATTTTCTCTTTTAGAGGGACCTTTTCAAACAAACCAGATTACTATAAATAGCATTTCATCCTGAATGCTATAATATTGTGAATAGAATGCTAAATTCTTCTAAAATGTATACATGTCAGCACCTTGAGATAAAACCAATTATCACTGATACTATTACTTAGTTTGAGCCTGGGCTATGAAGGGGCCCATGATACCATATCTGGAAATGGCAAATTTGGGAGGTGTCTTTTTTTTTTTCAACTGTAATATAACACGGAGCTAGATGACCAGCTACAAGAAAAACACATATGATTTTTATTAACTTGACTTATAAGGAATATTCCCACTAAATATATTTTAACTATGAGCTTTAATTAATTATTCAAACAATCATACGGTTACTTTTGATCGCACTGAGGTTTCTTTGTCTACAATGAGGTGTCATAGCTGGTAGAAGAGTCTATGAATAAAAATCAAGAATACTAAGTCCCTTAGGGCATATATGCAGTATAAATTACACTACTTTGTCAAGCAGGCCAATAAACATCAACATTAAAATCAAAACCTACAGCAGCCACTCTTAGTGAATGAAAAAATTACATTTTCATCTCACTCTACAATGACTCCATTAAACAAGAAACTAAGAAAACTAAGAAAAACAACAGGGCACAAAGTTCATATTTGTATATTTTATTATAAAATGGAGGGATTAAAAAATAAAGAAAACTTAGGAAAACAGGAAACACAAAACAATAGTAATTCAAATATAACCCACTCCTTCAAATTATTTGAATGCTAAATTACAAGTAAATCTCTTCATCTGTTAGGACTCTCCCTATATACACAAACTCACATTTGCAATGCAATGCAAATCTGAGAAATCAAAGGAGAAAATTTCCAGCTGTAAAACTGATAGAACAAGGATTCTTTCCCTACAAATTCAACTGCTCCATACTGGATGGAAGCTGCAGAACAACCTCTGTTGATGATACCAGTTTAACTATGAATTTGAAATCAAATACAGCTTTCTTGCTGGGATATACAAGAAAGCATGTGCGTCCTTAGGGTCAAGGTGGCCAGATCCTAACAGCAATAATCACTTCTGCACAGACTTCTTTTTAAACCCAAACACCAGAATTTGGTACCACAATTAATTAGCCTGAATTGAACCTCTTCAGTTTCCCACTGGGTTATTTGACAGACTATTTGGCCAAACTTAAATTCTTTGGATCCTCTAAACTTTTTCTCTTTTCTTCATGATGTCCCCAGCTAAAAGTTCAGAAAGAAACATATGCTAAAAAGGGCATATTAAAAACTCTTTGCCTTTAATCACCAGAAACAATGACTCTCTCTCTCTCTTTCTCTCTCTCTCCCCCCTCCTCCCCTCTCTTTCCCTCTCTCTCTCTCTCTCTCTCTCTCTCTCTCTCTCTCTCTCACATACACAGAGCAGTAGGAAGTGGAAAAGTCTCATGTTATTCTCTATAGAAAGAGGTAAACATTTAAATGTATAATGTTTAAAGATACCATATGAATATTTTAAAAAATCTCTCTCTCTCTCTCAAGGTACACAGTAAAATGATAAATACACAAAGCAATTCAAGAATGAGATATTAGAAGCATTTAGTCATTAGGCAGATCACATGCTGATAAATCAATCTTCAGTCAAAGGATTCCTGATGCTGTCTTATATCTTTATCACAAAATTTCTAATGTTTCATATTGCACTTTCCAGTGAATCACTTTTCCCCTCCTGAACTACATGGAAATAATTCCATCAGCCATATAAATGGGGAAAGGGGGAGTATATTACTTAACAATTATGGGGTGCTAAGGAATGTAATTCAAGCACTTCTGGAATATTCACCTTCCACTAAAGACTGCACAATACAGATGGACACAGCTCTCATGACATCAGAACCTGTGGAATGTATGACTGCTAGGAAACACATGCTGCTGGGAAACAAAGAACAGATCTGATCAAATCTAATGCAGGGCCTGGGAATGACTGGGATCAATCTTCTAGATTGAGAATAAAAGTACTACATGAGATTCAAACTTGCCAGCAAACTGTACAGCCTTAACACATATGCTATGGAAATAAAACCTCCCTACAAAGAATTATTTCTCACTTATCTTCCAATAATTATAGCTCTCTCAATTATCTATCAAAGGAACTACTATTAGCCAAATCATTTGGTTTAAAAAGATTCATGTTGTCCCTTTAATAACAAAAAGGACATACTTAATCAAATTTGGCTTCGATTGATTCAATATTTTCCTTTTTGCAATCTTAGCTCTCTTAGAAACTGAGATCAGTATACGAATTCAATCTGGGATCATCTCCTTTTTTAGTATCTTAGAAACCAAATGCCCTCACACAGAACAATGTTGTACTTTCAGTTCTAAATAGAAGGAGACTTGCAACAAACCCCAGAGCTGCCTGAGTGTAACCACAACAAAAGGATTTTGCTGTCTCTGTCAGGTACAAGAATTTAAGAACGGTTTACTCAGAGAAAAGAAATAGTTTATAATTGCATGTTTATTTTGCCTTTGTGCAAGATAAAGTCTTTATGCCTTTCCTACAGCCCTTGCTTAAAAAAAAAAGACAATGGACCTTTTTATAAATGTTAGATTCTTACAATAGATCTACTTTAACTTCATGTATTCTCTAAAAGAATCTTTTGGGTGACACATAAAAAGGACCAACAAATCCATTCTATCCCAAATCCAGAGGCAATTCTAAAAAGTGGGAGTCACAGGACCACCCCATTCACCAGTGATTGGAAAGATACCAAGAGAAAGTTGGCTAAACTCTTTCTACACTGCATGTGAAAATGACTCAAAAACAAAGCATTCCAAAAGCAGTTGCCAAATCTCTGAGAATTTCACAGTGAATTTCTTGAACCAATGGTTAGAGAGAGTAAAGAAGAAACTAAAACTAGTCTGCTACATAGTAACTTAGAGGAAGATACAGAAAGAATTTCCCTTTTCTTCCCAGTCTCCACTCCCCACAACCTCCATCAAAAAAAAAAACTGCCTGCAGAAAAGGCAAGGAGAGCAAGAATGCTAATGCTTTCTAATGAGTAAGGCAATGGGAAAGTCAACACAATAGACCTCCGTTGTTTTGGCTGTAACTGCAATTGTTACACAGAGGCACGCACGCACCGTTGTTTACAATGTGCGTTAAGCACAACTGGCACGCATCACTGGCAGGGATGCAGACTATGCACCCCGGAGGTTACTCACACACCAAGAGTTCTCAGAACAGTTCTCAGTGTTTCTCCCGGAATGAATAAAACCAAGTACACTTCAGCTAATTGGGGGTGGGACTGGTGGAGGGGGCTAGAAGGAAGAGGGGAGGAGAATCCATAGAGCCAGGGTGGTACAGGGTCCTTTCAGTTATTTAAATCTCTGGATGAGATGACTCTTCTCTTCAAGGAAAATTAGGTAGCTGTCTCAAGCGCAGTACCAGCAACTCTGCTCTGAGAAACAGCGCACATTGCCCCTGACTGGTTAGTGGTTTGAGGAGAACTCAAGAAGGTGAGAGCTGGCTGGACTCAATCAACCCTAACAATCCCCGCTCCCTCCTTCCTCAAACCTGATTTTCCAGTTAAATTGAACAGAGACGATTTCGGTAAGACAGTTCAGCCTAAGTAGCAGCAGTTTTGCCATCCACCTACCAAACACCCCCAACTTATCCTCAAGTGCGCGCCCGACCTCTGCGGTCTGTTAGCCCTGGATGGACTGGGTATGACCCTCTGGGCAACAAAAGCTGGCTCTGGATGTGGTTACCACCCCATGAATAGAAAAAAAAAGGGGGGAGGGGTAAAAGACGAATGCCCCTAGCCTTCCCTTCTGCAGTCGTGAAGAGGTGCCTACTCACCTACCTGTAACCCAGAATGTATAACCCAGCATGTTACAGTCACCTTCGCACTTCACCTTTGCAACTCTCCCCGCCATCACTGGTGGCCCCAGTTCATTCCAGCACTGTTCCCCATCCCTTTGCTGATGCCACCCACGAAAGTAGTTCCCTTTCTCACGCCTGCCGGGCAGAACCAAGGCTGGAGGGCATTGTAGGGAGGGTGACTTAGTCAAACTAAGAGGCATGAAGAGGTCTAGGAACAACTGTCTGGGAGTGGGCGGGGGAGGGGGGGGAGGCTACCCAAAGCAGGTCCCTAAAAAGCCAAATAGGGCCGGCATCAATGCTCTTGACCTCGAGGGACGAGGATACAAAGGAAGCTCTTCGTCTCTGTCCTCTCAGACCTTGATCTCCCTCTCCTACCTTCCTCTCACATCCACTAACCCTAGCCCTCCTTTAGCCGGACAATTCCCAAGCACACAGAAACCGTCGCCTAGTTTCAACCCATCGGAGAGGGCTGTAAATGAAGGGGGGGGGGGGTGGAGAGGTATGGAAAACGTCCATATTTTCAAGGGTGTGCAACCGCCAGCACTCTTTTCTCCGTTATTCCCTTAAACCCCTCTCCCACTTCAAATGACCAAATTGCTGGTAATACACTGAACAGCCCGGTATCAGCATCTTGCACTGAGCCTTCAGGAGGGCATCACTCCCCTCTCCACATTATCATACTGTGCGTGTGTGTAATGCCCCGCACCATCTCGGCCGCCACCGCCAGCCCCTGATGCCAGGGAAAGAGGGACGAACGCATCAGGCTGCCCTCATCCATTACGATGACTATTGCGATGAGTGTGAAGAATAAATTACCTTTTGTAACCTCCGGTTCCTGAGATAGTCCCATCAGTTGCTCAACAGCCTGTAGCCAGGAGCTGCTCCCACAATCCAGCCATGGAACCCAGGGGGAAAAGATGCCACAGTAAAGACAACCTCCTCCCCCTAAAACAAAAATAATAATCGAAGCTCGAGAGCGAGTGGCAGAAGGGTGGAGAACCCAGGCAAGGATAAGAAAAAAAAAGTGTCTCCTTCCCCCTCTTCTTGTTCTGCTACATAGCCACCTCCACCAAGGGGGGAAGGGGGGGGGGGGGAGGCTTTTCTTCCTTTTTGTTTCCTTACTGATATACACACCAAGAGGGAGAGGGGAAAAGGAGCAAAGAAGAAAAAATGTATTTCCTAGTCAGTTGCCCAACTTCAGAGTAAGGTTATGTCTCCAGCAGCAGCGCCCACACCAAATCGTCAGCTATTAATATGCGGCAGTCATTGCACGAGCTGCTGCTGCTGCTGCTTCTCCTCCTCCTCTTGCCGCCGCTGCCGCTGCTGCTGCTCAGGAGAAGACGGTGCTGAAGAGACCAAAAATCTTCCACCATCCCCCCAGCTGATCTTTATGGCCAGTTCCCCCCTCCCCTCCACGTACTCCACCCCCCCTTTCTCTTTTCTTTTTCTTCTTCTTCCTCGTCCTCCTCTTTTCGGTTTGGAGTGAAAGAGATGAAATAGGTAGGGAGAGCCAAGGGGGGCAGGGAGGGTTTCTTCTCCCCCAGAACCACCACCTCCTCCTGTTGTTCTTTCCCAGCGAAGGTTTCTCTCTCCCGCCAGTAACCTGCCCAGAGAATGGGGGAGAGGACCACGCAAACTCCTTCCCGGGTGCAAAGCGTTGGAGCGCAGACCAAGCAGCGGCCGAGGTGCTGAAGCTCCGGGCGGAGCAAAGGACTGAGCCCGGGAGGTGTAGCTGTTTAGCTTGCGGGCTGATCCAGGGAGCTGCGGGCATGTGGGAGCTTCATTGCCCGACCCCCCTTCTCCCAGCCACCGCCGCCTCCTCCTCCTCCTTCTCTTCCTCCTCCTCCTCCTCCTCCTCCTCCACCTCCTCCTCCTCCTCCTTCTTCTCCTCTTCGACTCAGAGAGAGCGAGCGAGGATCACACACACACACACACACACACACACACACACACACACACACAAACACACACACACACACACACACACACACACACCGAGCTCCTGCCAAATCAAACCGTGCAACACACACAAGCACACACGCTCACACACTCACGGAGGAAGAGAAAGGGGTGAGGGAGGGAGAGAGGGGAGGGGGAACGATTCACAGCCAGCAGCAGCTGCCGGAGCAGAGCAGGCAAGCAGTCCAAGAAAAGCCAGAGGCAGCCCCCTCTAGAACCAGTGTCAGCAGCTGCATCCCCGGTTCTGGGAGAAGATACGCTGAGAGGATGAGCAGACGAAGGGGGCACCTCAACGAGTGCCAGGGTAATCCGTGATAGCGCTGGGACTGTGCAGCCCTAAGAGAGGCGAAGGCTGCCGGAGCCCGAGCAGAATGAGCCGAGAGCTAGCCAGCGAGCGGAGAGCGCAGAAAAATCAGGGGAGGGGGGGTCGACTTAGGGGAAGGGGAGGGAGGGAGAAACAGAGGAAGAAGAGAAAACCCGGATCTGGACCATCAGCTGGCTCTACGGACGCTGGCTCCACCTAGCAGCTCTGCAAACGCATTGAGATGGGGAACAAGAGGGAAACTCAGGAGAGAAGAGGAAAGAGCAGCAGTAACTCCAACAGGCTCCTCTCCTTTTCTCTTTTCCATATAAAAGGTACAGTCCCTTTGGCTAGACGGTTCCCTGCCTTCACTCTCCATCTCCTCATCTCCCCACCCTAACCTTACAGGAGGGATGATGGTGAAGAGGCTGAAGTAGGAGACCCTGACAACTGAGAGAGGATCTAATTTCCCTAATAGTCAGGTGTTCATCTTTATGGTTTTGCTTTATCTTGGCATCTCATTCGGCCTGCTGCCTGAATTTGGACCGTTTCTCTTTTTACAAGAAACTTTGTTTAAAAATAAATTGTTTGCAACTTTCCTAACAGTTTGGGTGGGCAGGAAAATGTTAAATATTATTTTTAATGAAATAGAGAAGGGGGGGTGGTGATTTTTTAATTTCAGGGGCCTGGTTCTCAGAGAGTATATTTAAGAGTTTTTGTTTTGTTTTGTTTTTAAGTTTAAAGTAGTTACAATAGAAAGCCTTTCAAGGTAGCCTTGTGACCTTGGACAATTTAATTTCCTGGTGTCTTACTTTCCTCATCTGTAAAATAAGGCAAGTAGACTGTGACCCTCAAGGTTCCTTCTCATTCTAAAATTCTAGTTAATTCTAAGTTGTCCAAAAGTTGCCTTCTACAGTAAACAGACATATTACTATATGAAATAAATATAACTGCTTCATATTCAACTGATAGGCAGATTAGTCAGATCCCCCAAATTCATGCCGTGCCATTTTTTTAAATGACTAGGCCTCCCCATCTCACCCAGTCTGGAAGTAAAGGACTATGCAAGGGCTGATTCTGCTACTGCTCTAAAAGGGAGCTCTGAATTACTTGGTTTTTGACCTGGACCACTTCATACCTCCTTAAGCTCTTCAAATCGAATGACTTTCATGTGCTCTTAGCGGAAAATGTAGTAATTGTTTGCAGGTTAACAAAACTGTCGTGGGAAAAGCATCAGAATTGGGCTGAGAAGACAGCTTCAAGACAAGTTTCTCCTGCTTCACACTTGTGTGACCTTGGGCAAGTGACTCCACCCCTCTGGGCCTAAGTGTTTTCCTCTGTACAGGGAGGAGTTTGGATTAGGCCATCTCTAAGATCATTTGCAGCTAAAAATCCAACAGTTCTAATATCTCTAATAAGTCTCACTAGGTTCAATGGTAACTTTTGTGGGTCTAATATTCAATATGCAACTAAGTGTTGGTAGAATTTTATATTTTAGACAATATGCACAGAATTTACCATGCCTTTTTTTGTAAACAAACTGATTTATGTAGATGTTTTAGTACTGTCAATGTAGACAAAACAGCTTACCCTGAGATTTAAGTCAAAAATTTCAGATCCATATTTCCTTTTTTATTTTTTAATGAAAACTGTGGTTTCACTGATGCAGGGGATTCTCAAAGAGGTTACTCCCTTTAACAAAGCAAATGAGCAAATTAGAGGCAGAGAATTTCCAGAGGGGTGGGGGAGGCACTGACACTTGTCTAGGGACTCTGAAGTATGTGTCAAATGTGGGACTTGAACCCAGATTTTCCAGAGGGCTAGGCTTGATCTTTTGTCCATCAGTTCACATTGCCTCTCTGAATCATACTTCCATTTAAATTTTTCTGAGCCTTATTTTTTAAAATCACAAAATAAGGTGCCTAGGTACTGTAGTGGATAGACCACTAACCTTAGATTCAGAAACATCTGACTTCAGATCCTATCTTAATCATTTCCTAGCTGCATAACTATAGTTAAATCACTAACTTCTTTCAGCCTCAGATTTCCCATCCATAAAATGGGGACAATAACAGCACCTAACTCAGTGTTATTGTGAGGATCAAACAAGATGAAAGGTAGAGAGATAGATATTGCTATATAAGGCTTTGTAAACCTAAAGGTGTTAGAAAATGCTATTATTATGCCATCGGTTTATCAAATACTCAATAGGTTTTTTCAAATGTTTAGTGGTATTTTAAAAGAACTTTGAAAAATGTTACTTGTGGAAATAGTTGAAACAAAATTTTTAAAAATCATAATATATGTACACATACATGCCCACATATATTTATATGTACATGCATACATATACATTCACACATACATACATACACATAAGTTCTTTAGTTCAATTTAGTGGGTGGGCCGTACATGCCTGTATTCCTGGGTTGTGGGGAGGCTAAGGCCAGTGTATTTCCAGAGCTCTGGAGTCACGGGGACTTTGAGTATACTTACACACTAAGTTAAGCATTAATATAATGAGACCCCCAGGAAGAAGGTAGGCACCAGATTGCTTAAGAAAGAGTTTGCCAGGAACCACTGAGAAGGTCACAGCCCCACTAACAGATGAGGCCCAAGAATAGCTTCTGCAAACCAACCTGGGCAAGATACAGAGACCCACTCTTAAATAGGGATTGTTTCATTCAATGTAGTTGTATCCCAAAAGTCTAGCATAAGTGCATATTGATTGACAATAATCAGAATCAGTCCTAACACATCATGACATCATAGGCCAGGAGAGATACTTAAAGTGACATTTTTCAAAAATCAGTAATAAGGTTTATTATCTTGAAGATAACCAAGGAACTTTCATTTAAAAAAATAAAAAGGGCTTACCTAAGTTAAATTAGCATCAAATAAGCAAAATTATGAAGTGATATGGGAAGAAATACAACCAAAAGAAAAAAAAGGAAAGAAAAGAAAAAAATAAAGGTTAAAGGAAAGGAGGGAAGGAAAAAAGTTGTAAGTTAATTATTTAGAATCATCAAATGTCATACTAACAAATTTTAAAAAATGATAACTATTCCTGTTTTAGGTAAACTAAAAACCAATACTTTCTATTTCCAAAATAGTTTTAATCTGATGGGCATAGTCCTCAACATTTGATTTAAGATGTAAAGCTTCCCACTATTGCCAGGAAATCTAAAACTGCTGCCAATATTTTTTTTTCTAAGGTGAACCTTCCAAAAAAATAAAATAAAGTCCCATGGCCTCTTTGCTCCACAAGCTATATTTAACACATTCTTCTCAGAGACCAGATTGCATCTGATGATGTTTGAGCACAGATGCTAATGTACAAGACAGTTCTGTACCAGTTGAAGAGGTTTTTGAAAAAAAAGATGGCCTTGTTAGCTTCAACTCCATTGAAATGAATGAAGAAAAAAAAGATCAATATTTTACCTAATGGAAAAGGACAAAACAGAACCAAGGAAAAAGTTTACTTTCTCAAGAAAATATGATAGAAAAAAATAACATGTTAGATGAAAAATAAACTACCTGAAATGACAAACCAAATCTCTTATGATGATTTCTTATTGTAAGAAAAGTGGACTAACTTTAAAAATTACTCAGGTCTGGAATGTCTCATAGAAAGTATTCATTGCCGAAATCCTTTGCCTACTAAAATTTCCTGTTAAATATATCGCTATGTTTATGATCATGTTTAAACATCTATGTATCTTCTTTGCCTTCACAGCACCTTGCTGAAGACATAGAAGGCATTCAATACATACGTGTTGATTGATTCTTTTTAAGTGAATGAACAATTAACAACTAACATAGACCACGAAGTAAACCGTGTAAAGCGTTTCATGCATCTCTCAAATGATCCTTCTACACAGGCAAAATGAAAAGCAATAAATGTAAGAGCAGGAAAAAATGACAACGTCCATAATAAGAGTATTGGGGTTTATTTTCAAAGACCCAGGCATTTTCTTTTCCCCTGCTTTCCATAGTTAATTAACTGTCCCAGCCTAGAAATCACCATTTTCCCTCAAATTCATGTTTGTTTGTTTTTCTGTTTGTAATTAACAGACTTGCTTTTGCCAGTACAAAAAGAAATTACAGACTTAAGAAACCATGTGTATAGGGTTGTAGAAGGTGTATAGCAACTTGTAAAGAAAATTGCCCTCTTAATTTTGCCCTTGATGTTTGTTATAGTTCCAATTCCAGAAACATTTATTAGGCACCTATTATGTACAATATACTGTGTTAGATGTTGGAGATACAAATAAAAAATGAAAATAAAAATATGGGGTACATTTGCCAAACTGGACTGGATCACATATGTCAAAAACACTCTCTCTATTCAGTTATATACCGTGTGTTTCATATACAAAGATGCTGCTGCTAATCCTACGTAATCACAATCCATAAGGGCGTGAGCTAAAAAAGAAATAGCTAAGTCATATATTGCTTAACATCTAAGTAATGAGTATGTTAGGCAATGCCAGCTCTTCACAAGATGACCTTCTCCATCCTTTTAAAACTAGATGTAAGTCCTCATGAATCAGAAATACTGAAATAAGCCTTTAGGGACAGCCCCCACCATATGGCAACATAAATGAAAGGAGTGGCATTGCTGAAAGAGAGCTGACTTGGGAATCAAACAACTTGGTTCCTTATGCAACTTCTTTTTATGATTTTAATTACTTTACTTCTGAAGACTTAGTTTCCCTATCTGTTAAGTGAGGGGGTTTGGTGTAGCTCTTTAAGGTCTCTTGCAACTCTAAAGTCTATGTGAAGTTTTTGGTTGCCAATTGTTCCTCTGACCAAGTATACCTTCAATTGGATCCAAGTAGTGTACTGTGTATGTTGATCAAATCCCAAATATTCTGGGCCATAAAGTAATGGTGAGAATAATGAGAATGATATTAGCACCTTCCATTTTATACAGTACTTTGTAGCTACGAGATGCTGTTGTTTATACCATCTCATTTGTTCCTCATAAGAACCCTTCTGTGTAACAGGTAAGGTAAGACTTGTTCAAAATTCATTCTATATCATTTTCTCCTTCCACAAATGAGGAAAGCTTGATGAGTCCAGGCTGTCCAAACTCACAAAGTTAGCAATGGTAGAGTCAAAACTTATTCCATGACCTTTGGTCTGAAGTCCAGTAGTCTATGAGGGTATTAAACCTTTGCTACTTTTTACCATTTCACTAAAATAATATCTGATGTAAATGGCTATATGGACAACCAGGAAGTGCATCGTTATTTTTTCAGCCAGTGCTGAAAGTAACTAGTGACTCAGTTGCCAGGAGCTTAGTCCACAGCTTTGGTTAGTATGACTAATTCACATCTTGATTGTTCTGTCCTACTGAAGTAGTACAAAGTATTATCCTCTGACTTGAAATCATTCTGCTCAATTCTTTGGTGATAATAAAAATATTTCATATATCATGCCTTCTTAATGGTTAGAATGTATTTTTGAAAACATTTTAATTCAGTGTCAAGGTTCCCCCCATCGATAGTTTACCATAATTGCTGGCAGGATGTGCACCAATTTAAATGAAGCCTACTTCTCGCTTAAAGCTCCTTGTAACAATCTGCTAATATTGGTATATATGAATATAATGAATATAATAATATGAATCTATGCAACAATGACCAGCATTTTTCTGCAGCTTTATTTGCTACTGTGCCTTTGATACCAAAATTAATTTATATGTCTAAATTTAAAATCATGTGTTCAACACCTAAAATTTATAGCCATTTACTCTAAATGCTGATAGTATATAAATCATAGCTACTTTAAAAGTATCCAGTCTTCATAGACAAACCATCATTTCCAGAAATCTACATCGGTCTCAAAATCCTTTCTACCCTAACTTACTTGTCCTTTCATATAAACTTTAACATGCTCGAATGCTGACTATGGAAGTGTCTTGATCAATCAGATGCAGTCCTTCTAATTATTCACACTTGTCTTAGAAAATCAGGGAGAAAGAAAGAAGGATCCCAGTTGTCTACAGGAGGGAGGGGGTGAAATGGGATTTCTGTTTCTGTCTAATAATACTGTTTTGACACCTTTCCTCACTTCTCTTCTCATAAGGAACTCTATGATGCTACTTCACAAACAATGGGAAAGTCCCTACTCTCCTGTCAAGCCTGGCAATAGAATGAATATTTTTAAAATATTTGACTTTTGTGTTTCCCTATTCTTCCAAGTTTCATAGGGAGGATAGATGAGGATATAGTTCAGTAGTGAGAATTTCCCCAGAAGCTCTGATAAGAAATAAAAATTCTTGTTAGGACTGAACTACCTTGAGTAAGAACTATACATTTTTTGGTAATTTAAAGGATAATCCTCATTTCTCACAATTTCTCAAAGCACAAAAGAGAATAATGTCTTATAGAACCTATAAATTATGAATATGATTTTAGTAACTTTCATAGTTTAGTCATTTGAACCTTGTGCCCCCAGAGCAATGTATATATCCCCTCCATCCTGTATTTCCTTTTCAAAGACAACTAGCTACATGAAGGTGGATAGGGGCTCATTCAGTCCTATGACCAGGTGTTCACCATTTTTTTCACTGTGGTATTCTAACACACATCACTTTAGAAGAATCAAGTATGTTAAAGATGAAACTAATCTACTTCCTGAAGAGTGAGAAATCCATGAAACTGTCTTGAGACTCTTATGTTAACTGTACACGATGCAGATTAAATTGCAGTTAACCAACCCTTGAAGGAACCCTGAAGGTAGGCAGTAGAATGAAATATACCATTAGTGAAGAGAAACTCTTTGTCCTCCTATGACCTAAGTACCAAGGCAAATGAATATGGGGCAAGGATTTCATGAATACGACATTACAAGGTTAACATAGACTATTTATTATGCTGATGTCTAGGAGAATTAGGCTCCCTTTAGATTGCCTGCTGGGGTCCAGTGAAGGCTGCACTCACGGCAGGAGTATGATATTGGTCTTCAGAGAATCTCAATCAGACTATTCTCACCTAGCCAATTTTCAGATTCCTGGCATCTGCTTCAATAACACAAAAGAGGAGGGAGAATGTTTGGAACTCAAAATTTTTTTAAAAGAATGTTAAAAATTGTCTTTACATGTAATTGGAAAAATAAAATATTATTTTAAAAAGTCTTTCTTAAAGGATATAGCAAGGAAGCACAAAGGAATAGTGATATCAAGTAGGCCAAACCAAGTGATGATTTTTTTAAGAAAGAAGGCCCCTCCAAAAAAAAAAAAGAAAAGAAAGAGGGAGACATAGGAAAGTTTGTTTGTCATAGAGAAATTTATATATGTATATATATATATATATATACATATATATATACATACACACACATATGTATATGCATATGTGTATACATACACACACTCAAAGGTGCATTGTGACTTTGTCAAGTAGAAAGTCTATCTCTTGAAGTGAGATAGGAATGAAGGGAGAGTGATACAGGAATGGGGGAAGAAGAGTAAGTTCTCATGAATTTCTTCACTTTTTTTTTCCAATAAATTGTGACATCATTACCTGAGAAGTTTGGGGGGGGGGGCGCTATGGGAGGTTTGAGGAGGGAGGGAAAGGTTTGGAACAGCCACAGTAGTTACTATAGAATACAATAATTCCATTACAAAAAATTTCATGACCATTTCACTTTAGCATAATGGATACAGTGAAATTGGTATTAGGAAGAACTGGGTTCATTTGGCACTTACTAGCTGTGTGTAATTCATTTTATTTCTCTGAGTCTTTGCTTCTTCATCTGTAACAGATAATAATATTTGTCTCTATATCATAGGGTTATTGTTATGCTTAAATGAGATAAGATGTGTGAAGTGCTTTTTAAAATTTAAACCACACTATGACTTTCAGTTGTAATAATTATTATTTAGCAATTTCACCAGAAATTATACATTTAAATTAATGCTGTCTCTGTAATAAGTAGTCACCTTTCAAAACTATATACTTGTTATATAATACTGCTATCAAAGCATTTTCAGAAATTTATTGGAATTACCCTCAAAGTCTGCCAACACATTCTTTGTAATACCCCTCCTAGCGACAAATAATCAAAGGTCATTTTATAATAAGTATCACAAATAAGATAAGAAATCAAGTTGAGTAATAACATTTGGAGTTCAAAAGTAAGTATTACTATTATGGTTATGATACTGATTCTCTCCTATGACTCATAACTGGTCCCTTAGACAATTATGATAATGAATCCCCCCAAATATGTTTAGCTATGGCAGCATTGATGCAATAGTGGTAAAGTTATATTTTAAGTAATTAAATTATTAATTGTTATGAATTAGGAAAAATAAGAAGAAAAGAATTGAGTCACTCCTTAACTCAGATGAAATATTAACAGATGACCAAGAGAAATGATATCCTGACTTTGTGTCAGGGAAAAAGGATCTTCACAAAGGTAAGTGTTGTGAAAAAGCGTGATTAAAGATATAACTGGGATCAGAGATAAGTGAAAAAAGAGAGGCTAATATTTCCAAATGAGTTTAAGTTACCCAAACTATACAAATTAGACCTCAGGATTTTGAAAGGTCTCAGATATTATTGATTTAGAGTCCCTTGAAGTCTCACTGACAGAATCCCATAGTGTCAGATACAGCTATGTCCATGAGAAGAAATAACTCAAAAGAAGTTGAGGATGCAGTTGTCACTAGCCTTATAACATGAAGCAGTCACTCCTAAAATCTTCAGTACAGAAGACCTTGCATAATGCAACATCACTCAATCATTAAAGATACCTCTAGGGATACACAAGTAACATGAGGAACCACTGAGGCACATGCACATGGAAAACCAACTAAGAAAAAGCATGGCACCACCATGAAGAAATCTCAATTGGCTTTCTCTCCTTACCTCTTTTTTCTCTCTTCCCCTTTCAAAGACTACTTGCTGTAAGCAACATTATAAGAGGTCAGCTTATAAACACCAGCAAAGAAAAACCCTTGTTCTAGATTTTATGTATTGACTGCAGCCCCAGAACAGAGAAACACTGGAGCTTTATTTATGGCCATTAGTAGTAGCTGCTGCCTTCCAGTATCCCCCAGCTCAACTGCATTGCCCTGTAGCTGTGTGTCAATCTGACATGAATAATAAAGATGTCTGCCTTCTTCTAAAGTCCCATATTCCTAACAGGATGGGAATCCTCTGAGATTGTTACCTGTGAAAACCTCACTCTTGGTAATTCATGTGGGGATAATTGATACTGCCAGAAGGAACCCAGAAATCATTACTAAGGATGATGAAGCCCCAGGAAAGATACTGAGGGGCATAAGTGGTGCCTTCTTTACTTCTGCCTGTTTAAGTAGAAAAAGGCAAATTTTGGAAATTAATAGCTTTCTAAGATTATGTTTTCGGAAAATAAGTCTTGCATTTTTATACCATAGGTTAAATATATGAATGATGGGTTTATCATCATCATATCTGGTATTCACATAGATTTTAAAGTATATTACATATATATATATATATGTGTGTGTGTGTATATAATATATATGTATATATAGAATACATATATATGCATACATATTATTGGCATATTATATACCAAGATTTCAACAAGGTATTTGACAAAGAATTTTGTGCCATACTTATGAACATTGTGTAGAGCATATTCAGAATAATTTGAATAATTGAGTATAAAGAGTAGTTATTAAGGAATCAATATTAATTCAGAGGGACCTTTCTAGAATAGGACTCCAGGACTCTGACCTAGGATTTTTGTTGTCTAAAATTTTCTTTGATAACTTAGAGGAAGGGAGAGATGATATGCTTTCCAAATGTGTAACTGAAGCCCATCTTGGAGATATAGTTAGCATTTTATATCAGGTAGTAATGGTCCAAAAAGATCTTGACAAGCTAGAGTGATGATCTGAATTTAATAAAATGGAATCTCATAGGGAAAAATCATAAAGTCTTACCCTGGGGTTAAAAAAAATCAATGTCAATAAAGGATATGGCTAGACACCAGTTATATGATAAAAATATTGGGGTTTCAGGAGAATGGAAGCTTAAAATGGGTCTAAAGTATGATGCTTAGGTAAAAAAAAATGGGCCAAGATTGTCTAAAAGTGAGGATGAGATAATGTTGTCATACTTTACCCTAGTCAGACCACATTTGGAATGCTGTATTCAACACTCAGTGTTCAGTTTTAGAGAGGTTATCAACAAATGGGAGCATTTCTAGCTGTGGATAAGATGAATTGGGAATCATGGAGATCAGTCCCTACAATGATCATTTGAAGGAACTGGAAGAGTTTCAGCAGGTAAAAGGAAATAGTTTTTAAGTATTTAAAGCAAAGGAGAGAAATGGGGGGATTAAATTTTTATTCTGCTTCAGAAGACAAAACTGGGAACAATGGGTAAAAGTTATAAACCAGATTTAGGCTCAATATAAGGAAGAAAAACCATCCGTAGAGAGATAAGAGAGGAAGAGAAAGGGAAACAGAAGCACCAATTTATTGAACTTCTCAAGGAGTTTAGCCACAAAAAGGGGGAGAAATACAAGATGATAGCAAAACTAGACAGATCAAGTGAGGGTTTTTTTTGAGGGTGGAGGAAACAAAGTCATATTTGTAGTTCCAGAAGAGAGGGACAGATTGAAGATAAGTGAGAAAGTAGAGATGACAAATGGAACAATGTGTTGGAAAAGATGGGATGAAATGGAATCACTTGTAGTGTAGAGGGGGTTCAACTTGGCAAAGAGAAGGACCACCTCATCATGTGAGACAGGGATGAAAGAAGAGATAGTGTTGAAGACATCTGAATGATGTGAGATGAAGACAAGGTGAGAAAAAATAGTGTTCAGTGAATGGCTTAATTTTTTTTTCAGTGAAATGTGAGACAAAGTTTTTAACTGTGAGGGAGGGGGTAGGAGGGGCATGTGAGGTATGAGATTTAAAAGGTTTGGAAAAACCATTGTGGTGAGTTGGGATAGTGATTGATTAGGGAGGTTCAAAATGATTTCTTTGCTACATTAATGCCACAGTTAAGGAAAGTACTTAGGAAACCCTAAAGTTTCTCTAGTTGGGAACCACAGTTACTATTATCATTGTGTTTAAAGGTTCTTGAAAATGGTCTAATAAAAATATTAATTTGTAGATATTTTATTCATCCACAAATTATTTGACTAATAGGATTGGATAAATATTTGAATGCAGTTTTTTGGCCTTTATTAAAAAATAATCACAAGATTACAGATTTGTACCTAGAAGTGATCTTAAAGGTTATTTTCCCCAACCCCCTCATTTTGAGTATGAGGTAACTGAGGTCCAGGGAGAGAAAATGACTGAAACAAGAGGTCCCAAACACAGTAAATGGTAGAGACAGTTTTCCCCTTGCCAGCGATATGAATCTATTTTACTTTTTCCCCCAAAGATCTCAAAGAAATTTCAACATATGTTTCAATTATAGCAAATTTTGAATTAGTAGATTTTGGATTAACACATTTTACTATAATAGACATATGAATCATAACATATTAGATATGCATAAATGTTATTGGCAAAGAAAAATAGAATAAGGAATAAGGACATGAGGAGGCAAGAGAAAGAGGAGGATCTTTTGGACCCTCTGAAACAAAGATGGTTACAAGGAGAGCAGAGGAAGAAAAGAGAGAACACTCTGAGAAACAACAGAACAAGGCTGGTTTCCTGGCACAGGAAAGCTAAAAAGACTTTGTGGAACTGGCCCAGGAAACTAATCATCAGTAGTAGCATTGTTTCAATGGAAAAATGCAGTCCAATTTCTACCCCAATAGCCAATATGGTTGTTACTCATATGTAAGGTTTTGAACCCTTTTGAACACTTAACATTCAGTGTTTATCTCAGGAATTTCTGTACCTTATGATAAATTAAAACACAACAAATTTGCAATCTCTTGAGTAAATTGAGAAAAATTATTCTGTTGGTAGATTTTTATAAAATATGCCAACCCACAAACTGGAAATAAAGTTCAGCTTCCAAAGATCTGCTTCATAACAAAATAAATCAGGAAGAAAAAAAACTTTAAAAGAATTGAGTAGAACTCTATCAGTATGGTTGCCATATTTCAGGGTGATTTTTTTTAAATAAAAAAAGATAAAAAAAACTATTTGAACACTAGTGGGTCTCAGGTGGCAGGGCAAAGACAAGAGAATGACTATATTAGATTTGTATTTATTAGAAAAGGGGAGATCAGACTTCAATTTGATTTGAGAGAACTGCGGTTATCTTTAAAGTTACACAAGTATAAAGACTGTTCATTTTGTACTGTAGAATCATAGTATTTATGGATTTTCTTTGGATGGGCGTGACCTTCAAATCTGCTTTCAGTGGGAATATTGTTCAGGGTGAGACAAAAGTCACCTTAAAGTTACTTTTATAAATACAAAGAAACTGAAACATGAAACAAATTCTTTTAACTGCACACACAAACTGAACTCACTGCTTTGTTGCTTTGCCATTCTATACTAACTTTTTACTTATTCTGTATTTCAAGGTTTCAACTTCTTTAAGAATTGTGGTTCTTGTACAGAGTGGAAGGGGGGGCGGTGGGTGGGATAGGAAGGAGGGACATGTAAACAGTCTCTCACAATATGCGCACTGTGGAGAGGTTCTGAGTAATTACACATGTACAGCCTGTATTTGATTGCTTGTCCTTCCAGTTGGGGTGGGTGATGAGGGAGGAAGAGAAAGAATCTAGAATTTAAAGCTCTATAATCAAATGTTAAAAATATATATGTGTATATACATATATATATACTATTATTATTATTATTATTGTTATTATTAACTACATCCAACTGGAACTTAAGATACACAGGCATTGTGGTAGGGAGATCCATCCTGCCCTACCAGAAAGTCAGAGGGGTGATGGGGGAAGAC
>CM053583.1:104190382-104205651 GCA_028627135.1 Pseudochirops cupreus | reverse complement strand
CAATCTACCAACAAAAATGTATTAAGGAACTGTTATGTGCCAGACACTAGGTCAGAATACAAATATGTTCCTATTCACAAGGAACTCACATTGTAGTGGATTAAACAGCTATCATTTGTATAGAGTCTCAAGGTTACGAAGTGTTTAATGTACATGATATCATTCAAAAACACTATTTTGTTATCTAGGCAGTACATGTACTATGCCCATTTTGCAGACAATGAAACTGAGGCTGTGTGATATATGCAACATCAAAGAACTAATAGCAAATACACAACTAGAACCCAGATCTGCTGCGTCTTGAATTCAGTGATCTTGCACTGCAGTAAATTGTCTTTCAGCTATTTCTATAATTATTTCACTTAAAGCCACCTTCTCCTTTTATTTCCTAAACTGTTGTGTAGTGTTACTAGCTGCTGTAAGAACAGCTGTTCAGCCTTTCCCATGTATCTCCATTGCTTTACTTCCAGAAGTTTACCCTGACAAATTTGGAAAATGTGTAGGTCTGGAAAAGGTTCTTCTGATCCAGCAAATGCTTCTAGTACCAGCTATTCACATGCTTTTAAACCTAACTTTAAAATGAAGTCATTTGGATGATTTCGCCCCTATTTTCAGTTGAATATGACATCTCAACAAGTGCTAGAATTTGAGATAAAGCTTTGTATCATGTGAAATCTGAGATTAAAGCCTTCAAGTATCAAAAAGCATTAGTATCTCAGCCTTGTTTCTTGGGAAAGTGCACACTGAAAACATACCAGAATTTAAACACAAAAGGAAAAGAAAGATCACATCTTAAATGATGAAATCGTAAAATTCAGTATACTATAGGTCTACAATAATGGCACGTTCTATTGACAAGAAAATAATTATTCTCAAATTAATTTATAAATCAAGCATTTAATGGGTAGGGGGTATATAGTGATTGCTCAATAATTATTCATTGCCATACAGCATAACAATGTGTTGGGTATGCGTAGGATATAAAAAGGACTAAAACCTATGCCCTGCCCTCAAAGGAGCTTAACTTCAACTATACTTATGTATAATGTATACAATGAATGTCATAGGAAATAAGGAAGGAGATAAACCATGTACAAAATAGTTGTAGTATCTTATAATATATGATAAGAAATGCATGAACAGTACTACTTCCATTTTAACAGAGAGGGTAAAGAGGGCAAAGAGGTGAAAGAACGGGACAGGAAATGGTGAATGGTACAATTTGACTGAAGGGCAGGGTCCAATAAAATCTGAAAAGGTAGGCTACAGTCAGGAGACTAATTTTTCTTCCACGTGATTTTCAAGGGAAAGAATACAAATAAATTCATAAATGTTACAGTGTGGTTAGAGATGATCAATAATGAATGGAAGAAATACACCCAACGTCAAACATATAGTTTCCAAATTTACTAAACTGTCTTAAACTATCAAAAAATAATAACTGAAATTTAAGGTTTGCAAAGTACTTTATATGCATTACCTCATTGGATCAATAGCCTTGTGATGTAGGTGCTATAAGCGTCATTATTGCTAGATCTGATGAGGAAACTCAGCCTCAGAGGAGTTAAATATCTTGAACACGTTTAAGGAATCACACAGTGAGAGCTAGAAACAGGAGCTGAAACCAAATACTTCCTGCTAGACCTCGATTATTTACATGCTACATTTCCCATTCAGTCATCCACCAGTATGCCAGTATCTACCCAGAGCAGGCCTTTGCCATCGGCCCTGTGCGCAGGCAACTCTGTCTCATCCCACCTTTTATTCTTGTTATACTAACGATGGTTAGATCAACACCACCATTGCATAGAAAGGATATGTTAATGTCCTGCCCCATGGCTTCATTTATTATCCTTGTCACCGCAAATACCAAAATTCTTTTCTTTGGCCACCATTCTCCAACATCTTTTGTATTTTCTTACTAGAATGTAAACTCCTTGAAAGTAAGGATCATCTGACTAGAACCAAGAAAACGTTTTACACAGTAACAACAACATTGTGTGATAATCAACCACGAATGACTTAGCTTTTCTCAGCAATACGATGATCCAAGACAACTACAAAGGACTCGTGATGGAAAATGCTAGTCACATCCAAATAAAGAACTGATGGGGCTCTGAATGCAGATTAAAGCATACTATTTTCACTTCATTTTTTTTCATTTTTTTTTCTTCTGGTCTGTTTCTTCTTTTACAACTGTGACTAATATGGAAATATGTCTTACATGATTGCACATATATAACCTATATCAAATTGCTTACCATTTTAGGAAGAAGGGAAGGGAGGAGAGGGAGAAAAATTTGGAACTCAAAATCTTGTAAAAATGAATGCTAAAAATTGTCTTTACATATACTTGGGGAAAATACTATTTAAAAAAAAGGAAGTAGAGATTGTTTTAGTTTTGTAGTTGTATCTTCAGCACATTTTTCACCTAATTACCAAGTTTGGGTCAATATAATCTTCCAACTTTTGGAATCAGAACTAGTGCCTGTCTGTTTTGCCATGACCCTAAATAAAAACTTTCTTGAGGAGGTAATTCAAATATGTCCCCAAAACATATGTATATAGTATCTATTTTATATGTACATAGTATATATCTTAATATATATTATATAGCATGTTTATATGTATACAAGATATATTTTAATATATACTAGAATACATATGTATATATTATATATTTTAACATGTAAATAGTATATATTTTAATATACATTATATAGCATGTTTATATGTATACAAGATGTATTTTAATATATACTAGAGTATATATATATTATATATTTAACATGTAAATGGTATATATTTTAATTACCTCCTCGAGAAAGTGTTTATACATATTTATTTATACATTTTATATCTTATCTACCTATCTATCTATGTTTAATTATCATCACCAAACAACGTATCCCTCCCCATAAGGCTCTCCCTTATAACCCAAATAAATTTTTAAATGCAATTAAACAACTTCAAACATTCTTTCCTTCTCCTCCCTACCCCTCTCCTTTTCCTCCAGAGGCCTCTATCTCTCTTCCATCTATCTCCCCTTTCTCTTTTTTCTCTTTTTCTCCCTATCTCTAGTTCTTTCTCTCCCAACTTCTCCCCTTTGTACTAGTTTCTTCAAACATGCCCAAGTATCCCCCATCCCTTTAAAAAGAAGGCATGAGATACCAAAATTTCCTTAAGCTATTGTCCTTTATCTCTCCATTTTAAACTGAACTCTTAGAAAAACCTATCTATATTCATTGCTCCTCTAATTCACTCCTCAATGCTTCGCAATCTTGCTTCTGACCTCATTACTTCAATTAAACTCTTTGTTTTGAAATTATCAGTGATCTTTCCACTGCCAAATCTGATGGTCTTTTATTCAGTTCTCATCTTTCTTGTCCCATCTGCTGCATATGATACTGCTGACCATCCTTTCCTCCTGACTACCCTTTCCTCTTTCCCTTCTCCTAACTACTCCTGTTCAGTACCTTTTGCTCATTCATTATCCAGATCATGCCCTAATTGTGGATATTGTTCAAGGTTCTCTCTTAGGCCTCTTGTTCTTCTCTGCATTCTTTCTTATGGCAACCTTATGAGCACTTATGGGTATAATGATCTTCTTTGTCACAATGATTCTCATAGATATATATACAGCTTAAGTATCCTCTTGCAGCCCACATAACAAAGTGCCTATTAGACACTTCAAATTCAACATGCTTGAAACAAAACTGTCTTTTTCCTCAGACCCACTCTTCTAAAATTCTCTATGTCTGAGGAAGGTATCACCATTCTTCTAGTTTCTTAGGTTCATGATCTTAGTGTTATTCTTGACTTCTCATTCTTTCTCATTCTACCTATCTGACCAATTGTCACATCTCAATGTGTTTTTTTTTCCTTCCCATGACATCATGCAGCTCCTGCCTTACTCCAGGTACTTATTACCCCTGGTCTGTATTGTTGTAATGGTTTTCTATTTAGTCTCCATGTCTCAAGTCTCCCCAATTTCAGTACATCCTCTGCAGTGATGTCAGAATGATTGTCTTTAATTGTAGACTGGACCATGTTGTGCTTCAAAAACTGAATTCCAGTGGCTCCCTCTTGCCTTTAGAATCATCTACGAACTATTCTTAGCATCTAGGTTACATAGTGGATAGAGCACTGGGTTGAAATCAGGAAGACTCATCTTCCTGAGTTCAAATTCAGCCTCAGACACTTACTAGCTGTGTGACTCTGGGCAAGTCACTTAACCCTGTTTGCCTCAGTTTCCTCATCTGTAAAAAAATCTGGAGAAGGAAATGACAAACCACTCCAGTATCTTTGCCAAGAAAACCCAAAATGGGTCACGAAGAGTTGGACATGACTGAAAACAATAAACTATTCTGTTTAGCTTTTAAAGCTTTGGCACCTTATTCTAATCCCTCTAGTCTAATCTTCATTCCCCTTCCCAAGCTGAGATCTAGCTAAATTGGCCTTCTTTTATGCTTCCTCATTCATGCTGCCTCTCGTCTCTCTTCCTTTGCACTAGTTGTTACTCAGGTCTGGAATGGACTCCCTCCTTTTCTCTGCCTTATAGATTCCTTTTCTGTTTGTTTGTTGTTATTTTTTTAACCTACCTTGAAAAGTAAACAGCTCACCACAACAGGTGGAATAACATGGTCTAGAGAGAACTCTTCATGGCTACCTCTTTTACAGTTTACTAAGAACCAAATCTGTGACAAGATTAGTTCGTGAGTCCCAAATACTAACTATATATTCATGCCACCCCTATATGTAGATTAGGACACAGTGGTAAACACATGTAGTAGCAAAACATCACTAGCCAGAGGTCCTGGTGGCATCACTATGGTAACATGCATAGTGTTCCCCTGTGGTGCAACAAACTGCATAATAGTCCCCTGTGGTTTTCACAGCTATTCAGCCTATCTTTTTATCACCTCCATCAGATCTTCTAAGGTCATGTAGACCCCCACAGGTCAGGTGCCTTTCATTCTTTATTGTACAGCTAACACACCCTGAAACCTGAGCAGACGCTGACCTTAAAATGGTGCCTTTGGGGAATAATGAAGAGACTGCTTTTACTTGGTACCCTGTGATTCTTATGTGAGGAAACTTTTCTTCTCTAAAGCAAACATTATTGTCCTTATAGTTTGTAGGGTCCAAAACATTTCATAATAAGATCTTCCATTTCCTAATACTAATATTTTGCATTAAGATAGGATAATTGAAAGTTCACTTCTCACTCACACTATCATTCATTATTCAGAAATGTACATTTCAGAAATAACATTAATAGCCCAATGAGAAAGTTCCTGTTTATACTGCAGAGCTTCCATATATTTCTACACATTTTAAAGTATCCTAGATGAAATGTGAGATCATCTGGTTGGTGGACTTCACAAGGAAACTCTGCATAAGCAGCACCTTTTTGACGTAACCATATATGACACGCTCCAAGAGACTGAATCACAATATGTGATCACTGGATCATAGGTTTGGAGCTGGAAGGGACTTTAGAAATCATTGCATCCAATGATCATTTTACATGTCGGCTAATTGAAGCCCAGAAACATTACATGACTTGACCAGGGTCACACAGCTAGTGAATGTCTGAAAGAGTATTCCAACTCAGCTCCTCCTGACTCGGAATACAGTGCTCAATCAATTACAGCAGGCTAAATAAACGAATGAATGAAAAAGCATTTACCGAGGACTTATCACATTCAAAGTCACGTGCATTTGTGTTTAATATACATAAAAAAACATAAAAGCAAAACAATCCCTCCTGTGAAGGAGCTCAAATTCTAATAGTGGGACACAATGAACACAGGAACAGCTTCTAAAATAGATGATCTATATCACAGGCAAGCTCTTGCTAGCAGAATATAGTAAATGAATACTCCAGAAAACCCACAGATCAGGGGGGGTGGGTGATACTGCACTGCAATTCTGCTTACAGATACAAGGATTTAGAGTTCAGATGACCTGTCATCAAAGCAATTCATACCACTTGACATCCAAAGGTTTGGATCATCCACAGAATAGCAAACTGCTAGGGTTTTCTTTTATTGATAGGATCAATATCAAGATGCTTGAGGATACTAAAGTATGTTCACCACTATTCAAGAATGGTTGTGAAAGCAAGGTGGAATTCATTCTAGCTTTGACATAGAAATAATTGAAAAAGATAACTCCCACAGTACCCTAGGCAAATAACATTGGCAAAGTTTGGGTTGCCCATATATATATATCAAGATTGTACCGACCTTGCAATTGCTATTGTTGGAAACTACTATGAATGGACAGTCTGGTTCATTTAATTCAATTGAATAAAAATGTATCTGCTGTAAGCTATATAATTTAGTAAGGATTAGGGATAAAAAAGATAAAAAAGTCACAGTCTCACCCAGCAGCATATTGGAGCCAGTAGGTACTGACTCTTGAAAACCTCATAGTTAAATTTCAATGTGAGCATTTACATTTCAGAAATCAATAAAAAAGTATAAATCAAGACTTAATTTATAGTGAAGTGATGGGGAAAATGTTAAAAATGAAGATTAAATTTAAAAATATGCAAGGCAGTACATTCTCCCCATGCCCACCCAGTAGTTAAATATTTACTAGCATTTCCCTGATCTCTCCCCATCCCAAGGAAAAAATTATACTTTAGTAGAACAAAAGCTCACCTTTTATGAAGAAAGTTCTACTCATCATCATAAAGAGGAGACATATATAAAAAGACTCTTGAGGAAGGAAAGAAATAGATTTATATCTTTATGATTCAAGGTCTAAAGTATCCCTACAGCCCTTAATAGACCAACTAGAAGGGAGTTCTCAACCAGTTTGCCGAGATCCTTTCTGATACATTGAGAGTTTCAGAGGAAGAGCTAATTGGGAAACACTGGCTCTTGAGGGAAAACAGATAAACAAACAAACCATGAAGGTACTCTTGAGAATCAAAATCAAACAACGTTTCTGTAAATGCATACATATATACATATGCACACAAATTGTGTTGCTATTAAAGACTAATTTGAAGCTGAAACTTTATGTAGGACCTGGCTAGAATGTTAATGAGGGACTTAGGCATAACCAACACATGCAAATAATTCCTTTCTGACCTTAACTGTTAGGCATGTGACAATGTGATGGTGTTAGGTTTTTTGGTAGTCTCTCATGAATGTCTCTTTGACTCATTTATTGCCTTTCTAACGTATAAATTGCTTGCATCAATCTGGGAGTCTAAGAGAAAGCATTTATAAAATCGAGCTTTACCCAAACTGATCAGAAGTTGATCATCAATAATATTAGTACATCCACCCAAACATTAATCATTCACCAAGAGATATTCTTATTCAAGTACTCTCAGTTTAGCATTTTATTTACTCCTGGAATTCTCTAAGGCATCACAGAGACTATACCTTCTAAGATTTCTAGTGTGTTGCCATACTTTAACAGTGTCCTGCTCATGGTATCAACAGAGGATAAACTTCTGGAAATAAACACTATATGATTTTGACTTACCGATTATAAAAAAGAAAGGTAAAATTAAAACATCAGCACAGCGGGATTATCATCTTATGCAATCTATGATGTACATTGTCCAAGAACAAAGCATAGGCTTCAGGCCCTCCTGTGGCTTTTCATTTTCTACCACATTTCTCTTCCACAAAAGTGAGCCACTCTCTTATCTCCTGGGGGGGAAAAAGTATTCAGTGGTGTTGAGCTTGCTAACAGGAGGTGGGTTTTCCATAATGCCAAATGGTTATTGACTTCTGAGTTTGTGTTTGTGCATTTCAACACACATAAACCACTGGTTCTCACCACTGATGCTGTGCCTTATGGTACTGGATCTGTGCTTAGTCACAGATTGCCAGATGGCACTGTGGTACTTATTGCTTACTGCTTGAGAACAACGTATTCTACAGAACAGAAATGTCATGCACAAATGGACAAAGAAACCCTAGTTATTAGTATAGTAGTCAAGATGCTTCACACCTATCTTTCTATGACTTTTCTTTCATGACGAGCCTCTTACTTGGTACTTTTCTTAAGAGAAGCCTATACCTTTAAGTATATTACCATATATCTTGTGCTTCTCTGGTCTTTTGCCTAGTGTTTACGACTCCACACTGATTCATAAGCCTGGAAGAGTTATGTTGAATTTGATAATTTGAGTAATGTGTCACTTGAAATCCCAAATTTTACTATGTTGGCTTCATAAAAGTCTGTCCCCAATGCCTGAATGTGGTATGTGAAATGACCCTGGGATCTCAAAGATTACATTCACAGAATACAAGCTCTAGCAGCTGCTACTTAGCTGGAAAAGCTTAGAGTATAGGCCCATTGACTGTTTCCTATCTGAAGACCAGCCTAGTTAAATGTAGAGGGACATATCCTGAACTAATTAACCACTAGTGATGAAATTTTGTGCCATGGCAGCCCATGAAACAAACAAAAATTCAGAATGGCACTAAGTCCTATGCAACCCTTTCTTCCTTCTATAGTGATTACAGTGCAGTGCCAAAAAAGAAGGGGGTGGGGAATGAAAATACTAAGAATCATACAGGTTTTAGTCCATCAATAAATAGTAATTTAAAGTTTACGTAATCTAAATATGAAATCTTTGTTCAATAAAAGATGAAGTGATTTGTTATCACAAGATTTAATCAGCAAGAACAAAAGATAAAATTTGAGGAAAGGTTTAAGATGAAAAATAACTTTATACAATTATAACAGCTCTAACTTTACCTATTTATATAAGATGTTGACTTTTAAAAATGGAAAATGGATTTAAGTCAAGAAACACATTGACATTTATGAAAGAGGCTTAACTCAAGTAAAACAGTCATCAAAAGGAGAGAGCCACTGTGCCCCCAAACTGCCTCAGTCAACACATACTTGATTTCATTGTCAAGTGGAAAAAAACATATGAACCAAGGACAATACTTATTCAGAGAAATTAATTTACAAAAGCGTTATGAAGGGGCATATATCAAGATTAAGAATAGTACAGATTCATGACACAACAAAGACTGCAGAGGAACTTTCAAGATCTCTTAAGGAATGGAAGATTCCCAAGAACTTGAGATCTTGGACTTTATTATAACAAACAAACAAAAGAAGAAGACAGATGAGAAGACATCAGCAAATGCTGATCCATTTGTCTACTTTCTCATTTATAGAAAACCATCTATAGGGGAGTCTGAAGGAATCTTAAAGGAATGCTCCATGAAATTGTGAGAATGGAAGAAGCAGTAGCAGGTCACAGAAGGTTGCCCTACAGAAGAAATAGTATCAGCTAGCAATAATAAAAAGTAGTCACAGAGCAGCTAGGTGGCGCAGTGAATAAAGCACTGGTCCTGGAGTCAGGAGGACCTGAGTTCAAGTGCAGCCTCAGACACTTAACACTTAATTAGCCATGTGACCTTAGGCAAGTCACTTAACCCCAATTGCCCCTGCAAAAAGAAAAACATAAAAAATAAAAAATGAAGTGGTCACAAGAAGTCTCTCCTTCTAAAGTCCACAGGAATGCAAAACGTTTGGGAATTGGTCAAGAGAATCTGGGGTCAAATAGAGCAAGCCTATAGCCAGGAGGAAAGGAACCTGCTCCCCAAGTGTGGACTGCATATGCTGATATTTGTCCATATTATAATGATGGTAAGAAAACATAGTAATAAAATAAGTTAGAGTAACTTCTATTTGACAGAAATTTGGGAAGAATGAGAGATGAGTGATATGTAAAAAATCATGTGATAGAAGGAATATGCATTGATGAATATAAAGATCTGTGAGACTTTAACTATGTGCTAAGCTCTGAGACCACATCCTAACATTGGCAGCTCGAACTATATTGCTCAAGTTACCATTTAGACAAATGTAGGCTGACCAGCTATATATTATCTTTAGTCCTGCCCATGGTAGAGGGAGCAAATTTAGGAGAGGATTTTCCGAAGAACACTATGTCTTCACATTCACCTGACTCACTAATAGTTGAAATGGATGAGATCTCTTTCTATTATTGTCGATTACCAGAAAGGGGAAGAAAAGGGTAAAGTTTATTTATTAAAGCAAAGTGAAACCTTAAAGGTTCTTATTATAAGCTCATGTGTTATTTTTTGATAGACAAAAACACAGAAAATTTTGTTTAATTATCCTCTAAGTAGTAATATCAAGGGAAGTATGAAACAGGCAGGCATGTGATTCACAAAGGTGTCAAGGAGGATCTATTGTGCAGAGTTCAAATGTAGGGGAGATTCCCTATGGTGACATTCTCCAGGTTCTCTTGCTTGCTGAGGATATATTGTGTTGATGAGATCAAACACTGGAATACTATAGGGCCTTTGTGATGAGATCCACTGCTACTCAAGAGAGTCCAGATCAGTAAAAACCAAGCAGATAATAACACACATTCAGATCATTACATATAGTTCGATAGGCAACCTGATTCAGTTAGAATATCAACAAAATACTATATTTGGCAATGATGATGGAAAATGAACTGGATCCATAATTCAGAAGGAATGTATTTCATTTAAAAAAAATTGTATGATATTTTCTATGCACCAGGGAAAGTCTACCTTTTCAATGCAGAAGAGAAATTCTTCTGGTGTTGTTATAAGGCTACAATTTGCAAAGAATCAAAGATACACTTAACTCAAAGAAGACGCATGTTGTGGATATAAATAGACTGCAGAATATGACCAGCGATGATGACTTTTGTGTAAGAAGTGGGATAAAAGATTTTGGTTATAAAGTAAGAACTTAGAATAATTGCTAGGGATAACTGATGGATATCCAAAAATAAATAGCTTACTATTCAGGAAGCATTAAAACAAGATCAAGAAAATGAACCAGACTGAATCCCTAATGAGAAATCCAAGATAAAATGACAATGGGTCATTTTCTAGCCCTGGTCACAAGAGTGACAGAGAGGCATATGGATACTGGGAATGGTATCTGGCAAGGAGTACATCTTGGGGAGCACTGCAGGGCAGGGAGAGGCTATGATTCAGGGCAAGAGGAATTCCCAGACTCATAACAGGACACTGTGATCTCCAACAGAATCAATCCGCTACATTTTCTAAGTCTGGAGGAAGGTTGGGGTCTTTTGTTTCTTTTTGCTTTATTTTATTTTATTTTTGTTGTTTTTCGTAGGTTGTGTGTGTATGGATTTTTTTTTTGAGGTGGGGAGATCAACTATATTTCTGATATCCTGCCATTTTGCCTCCCATAAATTTTTGTATATAATTTTTATTTAAAACAGTGGTTCTCAACCTTCCTGATGTCACGACCCTTTAATACTCATATGTGGGCGTATCTACATGTGGGCGGACCCGCAATAGAGGAGCAGTGTCTCGGTTCCTAAGACCATCGGAAATATGTGTTTTCTGATGGTCTTAGGCGACCCCTGTGACTCCTGTGAAAGGGTCATTCAACCCCCAAAGGGGTCACGACCCACAGGTTGAGAACTGCTGTTTTAAAACCAAATTCAATCACAAACACAATATTGAATTTCAATAAACGTGGAGCATCTCAAATGTCTTAGTGAAGCTTTTACCTATAAAAACTAAAACTTTATTAAGACTTTGGGGATACCCTATGTATACTGTATACTGCTTATTTGGACTGAGCAGGGGTTATTAATGAGAGAGAATTATACTGTTCTATAGCTTTTTAATTTATAAGGAATTAGAATTGCTTCCTGTCCATACAAGAATATAGTATATTGGGGCAGCTCTAGGTGGCACAGTGAATAGAGTGCTGGCTCTGAGGTCAGGATGACCTGAGTTGAAATCTGCCCTCAGACACTTAACACAAAACTAGCTGTGTGACCTTGGGCAAGTCACTTAACCCCAATTGCCCAGCCTTTCCCCCTCCAAAAAGCAAAAAAAAAAAAAAGAATATAGTATATCCTTAGTTACAAAATACTTGTGGCTATTAGTCACTGTGGAAGGAGGCAGGAAGGCAGGAAGGAGACTAGAAACTTTGCTGCTAGTAACTAGTAACTGCTAGAAGACTTCATGGATCTAAGGGTGTTAGGAAATAGGCCAGCAGAGTACTCTGCCTTCCCTACTTGTACAATTGGAAGGCAAAAATTTTCTTATCTCAAGATAAGGAAAGCTATGTTAAGGGACCTTCTTGTTGTCCTAAGTGACTTCAAATTAGCAAGCCAAGATGAATGACATACCAAGATAATGGAAGGAGAAAAAAGGGAAAAGAAAAGAAAAAGAAAACCCAAACTATTTGATGTGATTAGTTATAGAAAATTATGTAGAATGGGAGAGGTATCATAGGATTGGAGTCTGGCAAATATAATCTCAATTTAAATTTAAAAAACAGAAAATTTAAATTTTAAAAAAATTAAAAAAACAGAAAATGACAAATTCTTTAGACTATAAACTAGCAGGATTGACTCGTTTCATAAAACACATTTTATAACTTATTTTTAAAGATGTGAGTATTTAAGAAAGGAAATGACAATTACTAAGAACAAGCATGGTTTTAAGAATGAATGAGTGAATGAAAAAAAGTATACATATCACTGTGCTAAAGGCTGAAGATACAAAGACAAGAGCAAAGACAGTATCTTCCTTCAAGGAGAATAAATTCTAAGAAGGAAAATAACATAAAAAGCATAGTGTGGCCAAAGAGGAAAAACGCTGGTCCAGAAATTTACAGCAGTGTTAGGCAGGCCACAGAAGAATAGAGAGCATTCTGGAACAAAGGCAAGGTGGATTTGATCACCGTATTTGTTCCAGAACTTAGGGAGGGGGAAGAAAAATGAGTATAAGATGGTTGGTGAGGAGAGGGTCAATGGGGAATGAATTGAAGCATGATAAAAGATTCTCCTGAAATAGGTGGCTGGGCAGGGAAAATCATCATTCAGAATGGCGGGGTCATAGGGTAAAAATTTCATGATGGTGGTAATGTAGTTGGTGAGGAAACATCCAGGGAAAATAAGTTATGTAGATTAATCTCATTTCTTCTTTAGGGAGGGTTACTGGACTAGGAGATCAGGGGATTGAAATAAACTTAGCAAACTTGTATTTCAACTGGAATATTGACAAAGACTTTTATGATATCCTTAGGAACAAGGAGAGATATATGCTAGATAAGTGTAATTAGGTAAATTTGGAACACCTTGAATGATGAGACTCAAAGCACAATAACTGATAGACTGATATCTACTAAGAGGAAAGTCTCCAGTCAAGAGCCTTAGGGATTGATTTTCCTTGAACCTTCTATTTAATATTTTTATCAGTATCTGAGTTGAAGACAGCAATAGTATGCTTAATCAATATTTAGATAGCACAGATGATAACACATAAAAACCTTAACAGTGGTGGGTTGAGTCTAATATTAATTTTCATAATGATAAACATAAAGTTCTTTACTTGGGCTCAACTGCCTAAGTACAGAATGGAGGATGAATGGCTATGTAACCAATTCAGGATTAAAAAATGGAAGAGTTCAGTGGATTGTAAACTTAATTTAAGCTGACAGTTAGACCCAGGAGCTATAAAAAGTCAGCTTAATCTGAGGCAGCATTAGGAGAGATGTCCAGAATGGGAAAAATATCATGCTTTGGTTAGATCCCATCTAGAGCACTATGTTAAATTCTTAGCCAATTTTAGGAAGGACATTGACAAACTAGAGCATGTCCAAAGGAGAACAAATAGGATGTTGAGGGAAATGAGATCACACCACAGTAGGATAAGTTAAAGGAACTGGGGATCTTTAGCCATAAAATGAGACTTAAAGGGAAGATGAGAGTTGTCTTCATCCTTCTCTAAAGGGTGTCAGGTGGAAGAGGGATTAAACTTTTTCTACATGGCCTTGAGGAAAGAAGCAGAAGGAATGGATGAAAGTTGCAAAGAAACAAATCTGGAGCAGAAGAGTGATAGAATGGAACTTGTGCATGAGAAAAATTAATCTGGTTGTTTGTCTGCAATCTACTATCACAGATCATAGATTCAGACCTAGAAGGGGTCTGAAAGTTTGTCTAGCCTAGTCAAATACTCTCATTTTACAGATGTAGAACTAAAGTCTAGAGAGATCTTTAACTAGGTACTGTGGTAACAAGTGGCAGAGGTAGATTTCATCCCAGAACCACTGACTCCAAATCCATAATCTTTCTATTTGTAGTCTATGTCTAATCCTGTCATACAGATTTGCCTGGGATATTAAGAAGTTAAGAAAACTGCTAAGGATTACAAGCAAGCACTAATTAAGTGCTAACTACAGACATGTGCAATGTTTGTTAGAGAAAGGAGTCAAATTGAGGTCTTCCTGATTCAAAGGCCTACCCTCTAGCCACTACACTCCACCTCCTTTAGGGCTACCTCATTCTGAGGGAAGTGCTCACTGTCTGGAAAATAACTGGAGTAGTTTGCTAATGCTTCCTGCTCTTCTTTACCTTCTAGGATGTCTGTTGGCAAACATGATCTGTATATAATCTCCCTGGAAGGACAACAGCCAATGGAGTGTGCAGGTGGTCCTTCTTAGGACATTGCATCTAGGAAATGCCCAGTTCCAGTCTCAACTATATATTCTCCCAACTAGAACCTTGAGTCTCATATCTCAGCTAGACATCTAGGAAGAAAGAAAATGACCTCAGAGGCATTTGAAATATGTTCCCATCACAGGTTAGCAATTTCTATCTAGGTAGCTAGATTGTATGATGGAGAACAAGAATTAGAATACAGAAGATTTGAGTTTAAATCCTGCCTTGGACACTTACCTAGTCATGTGACCCTTGGCATGTCACTTAGCCTTTCTCTCCTTTGGTTTCCTCGTGCAATATAGGGGTAATAATACCATGCATATCTCACGGTTTTTAAGATGATAAAATGAGATATGTATGTCTTTTGAGGGCATTCAGTGTGTTGTGATCCAGTGCAAACAGTTTTGTTGTTAGCTTTTTGGCATGGTGTATTGGTAATGGTATTTGGAGATGCCCTGGTATTGGCTTTGTTTTTGGGTTGAGTGTTAAAACCCAGAGCTTGTGAATCCCACTTGGGGGATGGACTTGTTGATGTGAAGAGAGAGGCTGAACTGGGAGGAGCTGTGAATTGGGAGAGAGGCCCAAGCCTAGAGAAGGCCAGAAGGACTTTGGGAGAGCAGTATCCAGTATCATGGAGCCTGAGTTGCTGAGAGAAAGACTGCTAAGAGCCCGTTGGAACTGCCACCTGGAACTGTCACCTGGAATTGCCAAGGACTGAGGAGGCATGGCTGTGATGCTGGTATTTTATCTGTCTGTTTTGATGTTGTTTTGCCAGATT
>CM053583.1:104171410-104189882 GCA_028627135.1 Pseudochirops cupreus | reverse complement strand
TATTTATTTATTTATTTATTTATCTATTCATTCATTCATTCATTTATTTATTTATTTTGCTTTTTGGAGGGGGGGAAGGTAGGGCAATTGGTGTTAAATGACTTGCCCAAGGTTACATGGCTAGTTTTGTGTTAAGTGTCTGAGACCCTATTTAAACTCAGATCCTCCTGACTCTAGGGCTGGTGCTCTATTCAGTGTGCCACCTAGCCATTCCTACAAGAAATAAGTTTAAAAATTGTCATGAAGCATCAGAACAAGGGAGAGAAAGTAGCAATAGAAAAAAAATCTGTCCTTACTTAAAAGAGATCCTATGAGGAAAACTCACGGGAATATCACAGTCAAATTCAGAAACCCCCAGCTCAAGGATAAAATATTAAAAGCATCAAGATTAAAACAATTTAAACATTATGCTCTCATTTATATGTTTCACATATGTTCATAAATCACAAAACTGGTTTTCTCAATAAACAAAAATGGGAAGGGAATGAACAGAAATGTTTGAATATAATATGTTGTTGTTTATCCTTCATTTCAAAGAGGACTAGTGACATCATGGTTAATGTCTTGACTTGTGTGTGAATTTGATTTAAGTTAGGCAGAGTGACACAAAGTCATCAGTCTCATTCTCTCTTCCTGAGCGATTGAAGTCCAGTGGCAGGACAAAAATCAAGAGACTGGCAATGGCCCAGGATTCAACGAATGACTTTGGGATTTTCAATGCCTGACCAAACTCTAAGTGCTCCACAGTACCTGCTTTGGACTCCTTCATGGCTACCAGAACAAATTGTTCTCATCCTCCCATTCCACCAGGTAAAATCTTCACATGCTTGGGGTAGATACTCCACCCCCAAGTCACCAACGGGTTAGAGGCCTGTTTGAGGACTCAACCTGATTTAGCCCTTCTGTCTAGATGTAAAATGGTATTTATTATGCTTGTGTAATAGAACTATTTTTGTATATACACACATATATGCATGTACATATATAGTAATACATAAATGCCTACAAAGACTGTATATGCTTATATACATATTATACATACACAAATATATATCTTAACTGTATATATGCATATATGTATCCAAGAACATAGCTGTGAAGACGTATTTCCTATCATGAATTACACTACTTAAAGACCAGTATTAGCATTTCAAAATTCAAATCTAGCAACTAAATGCATTTGACTCTGGTGTTTAATAAAATACCTAGTACATAATAGGGACTTAAATACTAGTTGACTCTGTGTGTGTGCTTTTGTTATATGTTGAAAACATGTTATAAGGCCATAAGAAATAAAGAAGTAAAGAGGTTTTTGTCAGTAGAAAACCAGTCTGATTTCTAGGCAATAAACTTTGCCCATCATCTTCTACAGAAGGAGAGATGATCATTTCTTAACATGAGTTGAGAGTAAGATCAGGAGAAAGGTGATGGAGGAATCAGGATTACATGTTAACCATGAATTCATTAATGCATCCAATCTGTACCCAATTTTCACTTCATTGGATAAGAGATTCTCATGATCAAAGGGGATAGGGACACAATCACCTCTGGGGAATTTATGAGAGTTTATTTCAGTTGGAAACTGACGTGTTCACAGTATGGCTCCCACTCATCTTTAGAGGCTGATTGTACATCATCCCCCTTCACAAGATCTATGTACCAATCCAACTGGCTTACTTGACATCTCCCTGCATAGGATATTTCATTTTCTATCTCTAACTTTTTGTTAAGCCTTTCAAGCAAGAAATATTCTCCCTTCTCCCCTTCTCCTCTTGGAACCATTAACTTCCTTCAAAGGTCAGTGGGAATGCTTTCCCCTGTAAAATGCCTCAGTTTATCCCCACCACTTTCCCAGTAGTTAGTCCTCCTGATCCAATACTTTATATTAATTTTATGTATATTTTGGATGAGATTAACTGTGTACTTTTTTGTTTCCCCTCAGGATAATTTAAATTATTGAGCCCAATGATTGTTTTGCCTTGGTCTTCCTATTTTTGGTGCTTTGCATGTAGTAAATATTTACTTAATGGTTCTGTCTTTGTGATCAGAGGGTCCTAAATTTGAGTTGCAACCCTGATGATTTGCTATGTGACTTGAATAGATCTTAACCTTTCTTAAGAGTTTCCTCATAGGCAAAATGCAGATATTAATCAATAAACTAGTGAATGCTCACTATGTGACAGGTGCTGTGTTAATGTCTGGTGATACAAAGACAGAGTGAAAATATTCTCTGCCCTCAAGAAGCTTATATTCCAGTAGGGAGACAAGTTACTGATTTCTAAGTATATACAAATATATATATATGTATATCTATCTATCTATCTATCTATCTATCTATCTATCTATCTAAAGACAATGACACAAGGTAGTTTGGGGAGTCAACACACGAACAGTTGAGGTTATTAGGAAAAGCCTTATGTAGAATGTGCTACTTAAATTGACACTAGAAGGAAATTAGAATCCTGAGATGCAGAGGTGAGGAGAGAGTGAATTCTGTGCATGGTGAACCTCCAGTATAAAGATAAAAAGATCAGAAATATAATACGCATGCTGGACAGTGAACAAGCTAGTATGGCTGGATCCCAGAGTCTGTGGAGGGAAGTGATCTGTAAGAGACCTAGAAAGATAGTGAGGGACCAGATTGTGAAGAGATTTAAATGCCTAAGAGAGAAGTTTTTAATTTGGAGCCACTGGAATTTAGTGAGGTAGGAAGATGACAAGGACAGGACAATGTTTTAGGAAAAGCACTTTGGTGGCTGTATGAAGGCCAGATTGCAGGGGGATGCCAATAAGTGAGAGGGCATGAAGTGGATGCGCCAAATACAGATTGTTTTCTTGAGGATTTTAACTGAGAAAAGGAATAGAGATATAGGACAAAAGTTGTGTGTGTGTGTGTGTGTGTGTGTGTGTGTGTGTGTGTGTGTGTTGGGGGGGATGGATGGTAGGATCTGATGACAGAATTTTGTTGTTGATTACTGTATATTTTAAATGATGCAGACTTGCACATTGTTTTAGGCAGCAGGGAAGGGACCAATAGGAAAGTGTAAAGATTAGAGAATGATCAAGGGGGTAAGACACTGGAGGAAAGAGGAAGGGTTAGGATCAAGAGGCAACGTTGGCCAGTACAAGGGTCCCCTCTACATTAGAGACTAGATTAAAAGAGGATATAGTGGAAGTTGAGGTCAAGGTGCTATGAAATGAGAGAAGGTGACTCATGAGGTAGAGATTTCATTTTTCTTATTAAATTATGGGTTAAGTACCTTAACCGAGGGTGGGGGTAAGGTGCTTTGAGAGACTTGAGGAGAAAGAACATCTGGAAATGTTGTGGAGAGTGATCTAGAGAATCATTTGGAAAGTATTAAAAGAATTGCCTTGCTTCAGTGTATTGCACTAATTAGTTTCCGGTAGGATATAGAAGATAAGATGTGAAGTCAGGAAGAGTTGAATTTAAATCACATCTTGGTCACTTATTAGATGTATGACCCTGGGCAATTCACTTAACCTTTCTCAGCTTCCAAATGATATAATAATAACCCTCCTTTACAGAATCATTGAATAAATCAACTGCATAACTTCACCCAGAACATTCAGTAGTGTGTGAGTAGGGTTGGAGGAGTCAGAGGGTGAGATTGGTGTTTGGCAAGATATGAACTGAACGCAAGGGAAGAAGGATTAGAGTTGAGGACTGTGGAAAGTTGAACTTCATTAAGAAATTCAGATTGAAAAGGGAAGAGAATGTAGTTAGAGGAGGAGAGATAGCCTGGAAAAGAACTCAGGGGACAGAGGGAATGCAGGCTATGTTAAGGATCAAGTATAATTATAAGATATTAAAGTGGAGGGAAAGAATGACAGAAGAGTATAATGAAGTCAAGGAATTCTAAAGTTCTTGAATATGTTAAGTAGAACACGTGCATTATGGAAAGCTGAAAGATGTAGTCATCCCTTGGTGTAGCTGAGATGGTATGGAGGTGTGTGACATTCCATGGTCTACTGTACAAGTTGGTTGGGAGTACCCAGTGATATGAGCATTTATATAATATATAAAAGTACATCTGAAAACCACAGAGCACTATGTAAATGTGAGCTATTAGTATGATTGGAAAGGCATGCTACAAAGAGCCAGAGATGGTGACTATTGCATCAATATCCTAAATGATTGAGACGCCATCATTTAGGTAACCTGGGTAATTAATTAGCTAAATGAAAAGGGAGATAGTAATTCCTGAGGCAGCTGACTTCAAAGCAAGTATTGATATTCCACAGTGATAGCCAGGAGCGAGGACAGATTGCCATATAGAAATTTATGACCACAGAATGCTTCAGAACAAGCAAAGTAGTTTTATTTTAGGTTACTTCTATATTTCTGATAAGAATGAAAACATATATTTAGAGAAAGTATTTAAAAGTTATAGATCCTTCTGTTTATTTGAAACAAAAAAGCTGAGCACTCACTATTTTCTGTTCTCAAGAACTACTTATACAAGTTATTAAATTAAAATTTTGCCAACAAAGCTTTTAATTTCTTTGAAAGCAAGCTTAGGATCTCATTCTTGGTACATTACTTGTCCACTTGTCTGCTCCTATTTTCAGTCATACCTGTCTTTGATGATATCTTGTCCAAATCTTGCAGATCAGGCATTCTTGTGCTGCAGTTTCCTTGGACTTGCCATACCTTTCCCTTGCTCTTTTGGGTCATCTGAAATTGTGATTTTTCCCAAGATCATGGTGTTCTCTGAATCATAGTAATATAGCAGCATGGAGGCAATATGTGTGTTAAAGATAGATTTCTGTAACAGTGAGCAGCGTAGGCTCTTTGAAAACACTGCACAATTTCCCAAATATGAGCCAGCCTCAATAATGGTTTCACAGGATTTAGAGAGGGAAGGGTTCTTAGAGATCATCTGGTCCAAACACATCATTTTACCAATTACATTTAGCTCCACAGAGATTAACTGTATTACTCAATACCACACAGCTAGTAAATGGCAGGTGTTTAACATGTAAGACTCGACCAGAGGTAGGGAATATGTGGCTTCGAGGTCACATATCCTGAAGTGCAACCCTTTGACTGAGTCCAAGTTTTACAGAACAAATCCTTTTAATAAGGGATTATCAAAGGGCCACACTTGAGAACCTAGAGGGCCACATGTGGCCTCGAGGCCGCAGCTTCCCCACCCCTGAACCAGACAATTTCCAAATACAGAAAATACTCTTTGTTCTACTCTAACACATCTCCTCTTGCTCATCTTCCTCTATCCCTACATTCCCCTTCTGGATTCTAGACTGTCTTCCTCAATTTTAAGTGGGTCCATTGTTCCAAATTCATTAAAAACTAATTGTGTTTCCACAAATTAGATGCTCACCAATTAGAGAATGACCATGTAAATTATAGTGCACAAAAGTAATGGAAAATTATTGTGGTATGAGAAATAATGAATATGATGAATGTGGAGAAGCATGTGAAGACATACAAGAACTGATTCATAGTGGAGGAAGCAGAGACAAGAAAATAAAATATAAAATGAGTAAAGCCATGTAAACAGAACAACCACCACCAAACAACTGAAAATGAATGTTATAAATTTACCAAGAATAAGCATGGCTCTAAAGAAGAAATATGAGATGATGCTTTTTCCTCTCTCTTTGCACAGAGAAAGGAGATTTGTTGATGGAAAATATTGTATATGTTTTTATACTTTTTCAATATATTGGTCAGTTTCACTGCTTGTTTTTTTTCTTTTCAAACATTCTTAGTTACATAAGATAGCTGAGTTGGGGGGTGTCAGATCCTAGGAGAAATTTGGGCAATGGAAAATCAAAACACATCAATAAAATTTTATTTTAAATGACTTTGTTTCCATGAGATGAGTTGACCCTGACTATATTGAATTGCATATGTCAAAAGTGAAAGGAAAGAGTGCTAAGGCAGTTGTCAGAGTCAGTCAGTACTTAAATGCTTTTTTTTTTTTGCAGGAATTTCAAGAGTGTTTTTGTTGGGCAGTATAAAATGCAACAATTCCAAGAATAGATTTGATGCCATTACCCATTTTGAAAATCCGCTTTACCAGGTATATTTCCTTGATGCTCATGCATAACTTCCATTAGTGTTAATGAGAACTGCACTCATGCATGGAGGAAAGAATAGATCCATTATCTATAAAGGGCAGTTTGCTTTTAATACATTGCTCAGGTTTCATTATATGTTTGTTTCTTTTTTGTTTACACTACATAGAATTTACCTCTCCCGTTTATAGAAAGGTATACATAATTATGCAATTAAAAAGATTTATGGGAAGGTTTGTCAGAACTTCTGGCCTTGAGGGTAGGTAGGAAAACTTTAATGGTCCTGCCCCCATGAAAGCACCCTAGATCTGAGAGAGGAATTCATAGATCATTAGATTCAAATCAAATAATCAGTTCAGTAAGGATGATGAGTCTCACATTGATCTTTTCAACTATCTGCAAACTTATAGGAAGTGATGTCAATGGCAATTTAGCTTTGAATAGTAGGAGGAGGAAGTTGTTAGAGGAAACAGCTCTTTTCATGGTTTTGGGTCAAGTCAGGCAATTACATTTCTAATCTTTTGAGTCAGTAGAGTGGAGTGTCAGTGACGAATAAACGTAGGTGGAGGTGGAAGAAGGTTTAGGGCCTGGTGGATAGCATGATCAAAGCTCTTGGAATATTTCTGGGTTTTAGAGTTGTGAGTAGCTGTGATGTGGTATACTTGGACTACGTATATCATTACTTTGCTGGGTATTTGAAGAATGTAGACATCAGGGATGGAGCTGGAATATTTTTGTTCACTATGAACTGCATGTGGTAGCAGACAGAGAGAACATATGGGAAGAATGTGGATACAGAAGTCAGGCGAATCTTGGAAGGGTGGTGAAAAAATATAAACACAGTGTTGGAGTTTCTGGATTTTTTTTTCCCTTAGGTTATTCCCAGGTGTCTGTGTGGGTATTTTTGGCTACTTCACAGACCAAGACATAGTAAAGACCAGAGCAAGGGAAGCTGGGTGATGATAAAGCTGTGTTCCAGATCCATTCTCTAGATGCATATGCACTTGTACTGAGATCACTCACTCTCCCCCCCCTTCCTAGGAAGGAGTATTGGATAACAGACATAAGAATTATGTCCAGGATCTTGAAAGAACAAAGAGTCGTTAAGATCTACTAGGTAGGGGAATAGTATTGGAATATTAGCAGGACATAGAATAGACCCTTAGCAAAAAATATATAGCATGTGAAGCTTATTTACCAGTCCTTTGTGATTCTCCTTTTGTATTATACTAAGCAACCCAAAATATGATTCTTGCCCTCTCCCTAGGTCTTTTTTTTCATTTTACTTCTGCCATGATTTCACTTGACTCTCCTTTCCCCAATTATACATAGCTAACTTACATTGGGTGAAGCTAGGTGGCCCAACAGATAGAGCACTTGACCTGAAGTCAGAAGGACTTTTCTTCCTGAGTTCAAATCTGGCCTCAAACACTTGCTAGCTGTATTACCCTGGGCAAGTCACTTAACCCTGTTCGTGTCATTTCTGCCTTGGTAAAATGAGCTAGAGAAGGAAATGGTGAATCACTCCAATATCTTTGCCAAGAAAATCCTGGATGGGGTCATTGAGAATCATGATTGAATCAACAACATCCTATATGATCCCCTCAGGACTCAAGGGTTCTATCAAGTAATTTCATGATCTAAATGCTGCTAAGGTGGCCTTCTGAGGTCTATCCTTTACCCCACTTTGTCTGATCTAGGAGTAACTTGAACAGTGTGAAATTTTAGATTACTGGAGACATACATGCCATAGAAACTCTACATCAGTGATGTCAAACTCCAATAGAAACAGGACCACTACAGCCTATGTAAGGATCCCTGCAGGCTACGTATTGACTTAGAAAACCACATCTTGAGATTTTCTATGTTTGTATTTTTATTTACGGTATTTTATTAAATATTTCAATTATATTTTAATCTGGTTCAACTGTACATAGGAGTGTTGCAAGTTGCAAACCCCAATGCTGACAGCAGGCCCTGTATTTAATTACTTTGCCTTTACATTACCTGTATGGCAGACAACCCCCAAAGAATCCCTCTCATTCTGCAGTGACTCTAATAGGAGAACCAACTCTTTCTTCATTTTGGCATCACCTAACAACCTCACATCAAAGTTGGCAGAGTAAGCAATTATCAAGATAATTCAGGCTGAAATTCCACTACGAGAATTTCCAAAATATTCACTTACCTTCATGTTTTCTTGCTGGCATTCACACTCAGCAAAACTGTCACCCTTATTTTAGGGAGAGGATACCTTCTTGAATTGAGACCATTTAATGATATAATTGACACCTCTATGTGATTATGAAGCCTACTAGTGTCTCAGTTCTCTGAGATTTGGATAAGAAGAAACCTAACAGTGGCAAATGTCATTCCTTGTCTCAACACTGAATGGGCAAGGAGAGCTCTCTAGCTCTGTTGGGTCTTGATACTCAACACCACAGCCCTGGGAGCTCTGCTGCACCTGATGCATACCGAAAGGTAAGCAGGAAGGAGAATAATTATAATCAGGCTTCTGCTGGCTGTGCTTAGGATCCGTTAGTCAGTGGAGTGCCAATCAGTACATTTCAGCAGACCATTATAATGGGAACTTCAGCTTGCTCACAGCAAGTCAGTATGTTTGTGCGAAACAAACAACACTTGCTTGCAACCCCAATCTGTAGCATCCCACTTCAGCAAACAAATTAGGAACACAGAAGTAGCTTACAAAGGTGTTAAATATACAGAATATCTTCAATAGTTTGCACTTTGGACTCCTCTGTGGTAAGTCACAAACCAGCTGATGCTGTAGAATAATCAACCCTTATGAATCTGTTTGCTCATTAGAGTAAAGGCCCTTGCCAAGAGGTGCTGCTGGTTTAAAAGAAAACTGTACTTAAATACTTGGTATAAAATGTAGTTATCTTTTGGCTGCTAAGAATTAGTTTTTTTTATACAGTAATATATGATAACCTCCACTAAAAATGCTCCTCTAGCATTCATTATTATGGTAGATGGAAGTGACCCTTGATTCTTAAATGCTCTTTCTGCTAAATGCAATTTCTGGCAGATCCCACCAAGCTCAAAGAACTTTTTAGCATAGGTTCAATGATGAACTGTGGGTTGATTCTCAAAACCCAGCTTACTTCATGTCAGAGAGACTGCTCACAAGGCAGACCACAGGCAAGTGATGAAATTTTTGGTTACAGCATTCCTCGAGGACCATCTTGTTTTTTTTTTTTAACCTTTAAAAGCTACTATAATTCATAAGCAAAAAGCAATGTACATTTAGAGATACCATTCTTTTATTAAACTATTTATACTATATCACAGAGCCGTCTCTAGTCATCCTAATCTACATTTTGACACTGGACCCAGATGACTCTGGAGGAGAAAGGCAGGCTGGTGACCTTGCCCAGCCCTCCCTCACTTAAATCCAATTCACTTGGAAGTCATAGCATCATCTTCCTGACATCACAGTCCTCTTAGAGAATGAAGGACAAACAATAACAACACATGCTATAAGACTTCTGGGTTGTCCTCCAGTTATTTTTCGCTCTCAGCACAGACCATCTTGTTTTTGATGAGTGATTTTTAGTCGCATCTGATTTTTCATGACCCCTTTTGGGGTTTCTTGGGAAAGCTATGTGAGTGGGTTGCCATTTCCTCCTCCAGCTCATTTTACAGATGAGGAAATTGACAACCATCTACCCAATATTAAATTGATATCTCACAGAGCAGTGTTTTACACTTAGTATTCGCTTAATAAATGCTTGTAAATTTGGATTGAATTGAATTATGATCCATGTTTATGGAGAGAGCATTCACAATAATAAATTCATGGTCCTTAAAGAATTGAAGAGTAAGAATATGTTGGGATAATAAAATATTTGTCTATAGAATAGCCTTTTGGGGTGGGTCCCAGGTGCCTGAAAGATGTTATAGACTTGTAATGATTTATTTGTAAAAGCTGAGTAAATGCAAGTTTCTCTTTGTTCCTCTGTGTACTGAATAGCTTAGAAATAGCAGATGGACCTCATTCATTCAGCATTCATTCAGAAATATTTATTATGCAGGGCAAAATGCTAGAAATAGTCTATAGTATTTGAATGTGTCTGTAATCTCATAGATGTGGATGCTCCCTGCAGTAATGTAGATTTGGAACAAACTCTACTTGTCTAACCTGAGAAATTCTTGCCTATATTTTCTTGTAAATTCATGACAGGGAGTCTACCCAACGTCCAATTGGCTTTCCTTTAGATCTCTTGACATTGTACATGTACCATTAGACCACAAGGAGTCTCCATTAGTTATTCCTTGCTCTTGATACCTTGCTGGACTATATTTTTGTCTGGTCATGCATTTCTCTGCTTATCTATAGAACAGTAAAAATAGATAGCATTGAAAAAGTTAGATGAACTCACTCTTTTGGATAGAGTAATTTTTTGAGAAAGTTCCGTATTTTAGGGCAAGTGTTTATGTAGATTCTCAGTAAACAAAACAAGAGGAAATATTTTAAAAGGAAGGTAGAAGGTTTTCAGAAATGGCATATTTTAGGGAGGAAAGCATCATGTAATATGATTTAGATTGAAATGAGTAGGAAGGGGGAATTGGGTGCTTTATACCTAAAGTTGTATGTAGATATGAAGACATGCAGAAGATTGAATGGTACGTTAATCATGTCCGTATATTCTCTCCTATCTTGGGTGAAAGGAGTAAGAAAAGGCAAATACTTTTTTGTAGATTTCTGAAGCATTTGTGTTGGTCCATTGCAGCATATTGTTTAATGGAGGAATAGAAAGTGTATATCACCCTAATATATCATAGATCTCTCTGTCTCTTTTTGTGTCTTTTTTTCTCTGTGTCTCTGTCTCTGTATCTCTCTCTCTGTTTCTGTCTCTGTCTCTCTCTCTGTCTCTGTCTCTCTCTCTCACACACACACACACACACACACACACACACACACACACACACAACCTCGGGTTGCATGTATTCAGTGTGCTATCTGAATAGCTGACCTTTGGAATTTGCATTATACATCAATAGATAACTTCAAAATTTTAATAAGCACATAGGTTCTGTTAAATTATAGTTTTAAAATGCCAACTATCACCATGAAGTTCTTTCTATCTTATCATTGGTGGCCTGGACATTTTTGGTGCACTGTTTTTTAAAATGCATTTATGTTTCATGGAATGCTACCTTTATTTCTAGGTTGGATCTAAATTAAACTCAGAATGATAATGTCTATGCACAGGCAGCATGTCACTGATAGGGGTGATCATGGAAAACATATTGGAATCATTTTTTTTTAATGGCCTTAGGGATTTGTCTGACTTTTGAAGTTTTCTCAAGTGTTTATCTAATAACTTTGGGAAGGATTAGAGAAGTGACCTGATCAAATAAGTGAGATAATTTCTCTGAAAATCCTATTGTTTTTCCTTCCTTTAGAGGTCCTCCTGCCTGACTGACCACAGGTCTGATTATTAAACTCTTTAGTTAGTGGTAAAAAGAATGCAATGTAAATGATTAAGCCGTAACACTTATTTTAGAGTTAACATTTCTGTGAGAAAAATGCACCTGGGATTAAAATGTGCATATATGTATATATACATATATACACATATATACATATATACATACATACACACATACACACACACGTGTGTGTGTGTGTGTGTGTGTGTGTGTGTATTAGAGCCCCAGACCTACAAAACTAAACAAGACTGTACTTTACAGGGTAGGATTTGGCAGGGGGCACAAGAGGCTTCCTTCCCACCTTCCACATACAGCTTAATCCTTGAATAGTCACTATTTTTCTTCTCAAGATGTAGGAAAAGAAAAGAAATACAGGCTTTACAAGCTGTCAAACAGCCAATCTGAAGGGATTTTGAATAAGGGAGTAAATAACGAACAGAGATAGAGGATTATCTGTGAGGTCATACAAATGAACAGGAATAGGAAAAAAGAAATTAAGGCAAAGAACAATAAACCCATGCCTGCCATGGAAAAACAGTGCCAATAATATAATTTTGTGTTGCAATCTAGAGGGAAATTTCAACTGAAGGGCAAAAAATGGAACTGGTTTATTTAAAAAGGACTTGCGGCGATTACTCTGGCCCTGAAGGCTAACTGGACACAGAGCTTGGAGGGGACTTGGTCCCTTGAAGTACAGCTTGGAAAAAGGCTAGAGGGACCATGATTTGTTTTCTCTTTTCATGCATGTAGCTTTACAATGGACTTTGACAGTCTCTCTTTTTCTCTCTCCCTCTCCCTCAAGTAATCAATACACAGTATAATACTCTATGTTTAATAAACTCACATTCCTGTTTTCAAAGAATGACCTTCTGTGAGTGTTAGTTATTGAATATCATCTGCCAAAACACGTTACCAAAGAAAAAAAGATACCTAAATTCATGAAACTCTTGGGATATGTCTAAACATGTCAAAGGAAAGAGCTTAGGAACACCCCACCCTCCCTCCCTATGTCTTGTGTTGTTGTGGTTTTTAGGAAAGGTGTTATATTCTGTTTTATGTTTCTAAGTGTTTTTTAAGGCATCTCTTCAAAGTAATATAATAACTGGGTTATCAATGGACAACAAAGAACCAATATATCAATAAACTCCATCCAAATTAATATTATTTCATGTTTTTGACAGGAATACTAGTGTGGTAGGTGGACAATAGCATCATGGAGATACTAGTCACAGAGCAAGCCTTGGAGTAAGAGAAAGCAGGTTGGAAGTCTTGCTTCTGACACATATTAACTGTTATAGGGCCCTGGCTTCATCATTTAACCCCTCAGTGTCTGAGGCAGATTTCTAATGCTACAAGTTGTGGAATAGTTGGTAAAATGCTTACAATACTTAAATGATTGTTTTAGGCATATGGTAATTTAAAAAAAACATGAAGCTATATAGTCTTTCATATGTATATTTCCTAAATTTCAACAATTATTTTTACCCCTCCCATCAAATTTAATTTCATCCCAATTTCATCCAATCAAGCCGACCTTGAAATGTTTATTTATAATTTTCCAATATGACTTCTCTTTCTTAGTTCTATCCATACTTTTTCCATTTTATTTCTGAGAAAGTTTTCTCTGGTAATAAATTTTAAGTACAGTATTTGGTATCTTGAAAAACATTTTATGAAGAATTCACTGTGGTGGAATAATATCATTAGCACGTCAGAATTGGGAAAGGTCTTAGTGACAGTCTAATCCAGTGGTTCTCAACCTGTGGGTTATGTTCCATTTGTAACAAGGAAAATACATCCTGCATATCAGATAGATTCATAACAGTAGCAAAATTACAGTTATGAAATAGCAGCAAAAATAATTTTATGGTTGGGAGTAACTACAACATGAGGAACTGTATTAAACGGTCGCGGCATTAGGAAGGTTGAGAACCACTCGAATCCATCCTGAGCTTTAATTAGTGTAAATGGGCCTGAGGTAAAAGTGGTTGTAGGGGTGATGATGGGTCTCTGAGGACAGTATCAGACAATAAAATTGAAGTGACTTACCCAGTGCCTTACTACTAATTAGTGGAAGATTTGGTGCTAGGATTCAAAGGAATGGTATCCAGTTTCTGCTGCCCTTACTCACTACCTATGCAACTATTAAAAAGTCATTTTCATTCTCTAAGTCCCAGTTTCCCTGCAAAATGAGGCAATTGGATGAATGATTTCTAATATCTCTTCCAACTCTTGATCCTGAAAAGAAGATTTAAATTTCCTTGGATTTTAACACGTGGTTTATTTCTAATGTAATTTATTAATGAACATTTACTCTAACAATAACAATTTTCATTTTAACTATCTTCAGCCTGAAGGGGCTTTTGGTCTCATCATGCATGCTGGACACCACATCCTACCGAATACAAACACCATGCTGACTGCTTTTTTTGAACTTATTCTAGCAATTCACAGCTCTCTCCTCAGAATTTCCTTTTTATTGTAAGCAACCTCTTTGAAGTATGATATGTGCTTTTAAAAATAAAAAATAATAAATAGTTTTTAAGACTTACTATTTTGAAGCTGAGAAATGGCTTGTTTGGGAGGAAATTGCAGGACAATCTGAACTTTTCTTCTCTTGCACCTGCAAGAATAAATTGGGAAAGACATACCTGCATTTCTTTGGGAAAAGGTCTTGTAATATCACAGCTCTCAGGATGGGACACAAAAATGGCCTAACAACCTTGAAAGTGCTCTTTTAAAGTCTTTTACAGATAGAAGCATCATCTCTAAAATGAAAGCTTTTTTCTTGCTTGATAGCTTTGATTTTTCAATCTTGTATGTGATTGCCAATGTTTTTGTTCAAATTCAGATTTCAAAAGACAATTTTTTTTTCCTTCAGCATATTCAGGTTGAATTTTCTCTTTATGTATTTTTAACATTTTTTAACCTTGGTTTCTTTTCCAGCTAAAGGAGCCTATTTTTTTTTTCTAGAGTGTCTTTTAAAAAAATTCCTAATTTCTATCTGACTTGAAATTAAATTTATATTGCTATCACTTGTAGCTATCACCATTAATTAAAACAAAACCAAAGTACCAAGTGGTAGCCAGTAGCCAATACGTTTAATCTGATTTAATTCAAAAAGCACTTATTAGACCCCTACTATAAAGAAGTTACTCTGTTAAGGTTACACCTCTGAGCTCTATCTTTGGTTAAAGTAGAGGACTGGATTTTACATGCAATCAAAGCCACTGAAGTCACGGTGTTTCATCATTTTTTTACCTTTGCTTCAAAACATGAAACATCTACTTTTTCATAGGGGTTTAAGTAACACTAGTCTATTATCAACAATATAAAAGGAAACAAAATCTAGGACACTTGGACACTCCTTTAGCTCTTCCTTGACCTCACAAAAATTATATTCTTATTTCTGGGTTTCTATAGGTGTCATTTATGTTTAAGTGCTTACTCTGGATACTTCTAAGTGTAACAATAAAAATGGTGATAAATGCGCTATTAAATGAGCAGCATTCAGTGAGAGCAAGAAATAGTTTATATTCTTCTCTCCATTCTCACCATTGTATCAGCCAAAGGGAGGGCATCTGTGGATGTCTTTGAGAAGAAACCTAATGATAAATCACATCCATGCTATATTATCAACAGAGAGTTAGACGTTCTGTGTGTATGCGTGTGTGTGTGTGTGTGTGTGTGTGTGTGTGTGTGTGTGTATGTTTGTGTGTGTATGTTTAATGTGGGGCATCCAAATCTTCAGTTTGGACTGAATTGACCAGTTAGTCTAGACAAACAATGGACTTGATTTTTCTTTTCTACTGAAGTGACTCTTGGGTTGTTTACATTAGGAGTCAGCAGTTTCTCAAAAGTGGTGTGCCAAGCATTCATTCATTCATTCTTGAGTAAAGGTTGCACAGGCCATTAACATTTTGAAAGTCTCTCTATTCAGGAATACTGTTATTTCATATAAAAAAGTAAAGAAAGTTCTTTAAATGTTGTTAAAACATTTTGTTTAAATTAAAATGGCATCATATCATCCTTTCTTACCTCTTCTGCTAGTACCCTCCCTTTTAAACTATATTAAAATAAATCATATTTATTTTATCAATGTAGCAGATTTTTCCCTCTCCCTTCTTACTCCTCAGGCCTCCCCCTACTTCGGATCATTAGCAGATACCTTCTGACTTCCCCTAGGGGTCCACATAGAAACCTGAGTATAGACACACAGCCACTGTTAGTCTCTGTCTACATATGACTCATGACTGAGTTGAGTTCCTTGGATTGGTTGCTGAGCTGAAAAAGCTAATGAATCAGGACACAGTAACTAATGGAAAAGGCAGCTTTTGGCTAAAGAATTTTGGAAGCAGGTTTTTTCTTTTTTTTGACAAGACAAGCTGATGTTCCAGATATTATGTTGAAGAAGGTGTGTTTCTTTTCCATCTCACCCCATAATGGTATGTGGACTCAACTACCTGGGTGTCACATTCCTTTATGTGTCTGAGAATAAACTACCTGTTCCAGACCTGATTCTTGCTTATACATTGGAAAACATGTTTTTTTCCTTTTTTTTTTTTAATGTTCATCACTTGCTCTGGAGAAACCTTAGCATTCAAACCCACACACATTTCTATGATGGCTACTCCCATTATAGCACCTTTCCTTGGAGTTGCTGGAGTTGGGTATAAAGAGTGTGATTTTGAGATTAGGGGACCCTAATTTACCTACTGAGAAGAAAGACAACCTCAGAGCAATAAAACCAGTTCAAAGCATTAGGACAGGTAAAGGACAAGGTCACTTGGCCCTATGACTTCAACTCAGTGGTGACTCTAGTCATTGTGCTAGAGCTTGTTTACCATATGCTTACATTTATCTATATCTATCTATCTATCTATGGAAATATGTACATGTTGTTTCCCTAATTTGAATATAAACTGTTTCATGGCAGAGACTATCCCTTTTTTACATGTATTCTCAGTGCTTAGTATGGTGCTAAATATGGGTCCAATGAAGTAACTACTTAAAAAGCAAAATGTGGAGAGTCAAGATGGTGGAGAAAAGCAGGAACTTGCTTGAGATCCAAACTACCTCCAATACCTGTAAAATATGACTCTAAACAAATTTTAGAGCTAAAGAACCCACAAAGTGACAGAGAGAAGCAAACCTCCTGTTAAAGGCAGCCTGGAAGGCCAACAGGAAGGATCTATCTCACTGTGCTGAGAGCCAAGTGCAGTCTTGCATGGGCTGTGCAGGCCCAGACCCAGGGTGTCTCCCACCAATAGCACATCAGCCAGAGCAGACTCCAGGAGAGTGAATCACCAGCAGCTGTGGTGGTTTTCAGACTTCTCAACCCATAAACACCAAAGAGAAAGTAAAAAGTCAGTGGGGAAGTCTGTTGATCCAGGGTGAGAGAAGAGCCTGGTGGGGCCCCTATCCCAGCGCAAGAGGTGTACAGTGGCATGGTGGCTACAGCTGCTGCTGTGGGGCTGCCTCTAGAGCTCCTGACCTGCACATCTTAGGGGGACTAAGCAACCATTCAGAGGATAATTACTCTTGCTTGGACCTGCTTGGATCAAGGTTGCTGCCTTGGGTGGTGGTCCTGGGGTGAGGAATGCTGGTGTGCCAGAGCTAGTGGTGACTGTAGAGAGGGCACCCTCCTCATAGCTTTGACAAAAGCTCTGGCAACATTTGCAAAAACCCCAGCAATTTGGGACACAGCTCTCTCCACTCTGGAAGCAGAATTTTACTGTGACAAAGAACTCAGAAGTCAAGTAATTGGTTGCCAAGATGAACAAACAGAGGAAGCACAATCAGACCATAGAATCTTTTTTGGGGACAAAAAGGTACAAAACATGGAATGAGAAGAAGATTACATAGTCAAACTCCTTTATCAAAAGCTTCCAAGAAAAATATGAACTGATTGCAGGTCATAGAGGAGCTCAAGAAGGATTTTGAAAATCAAGTAAGAGAAGTGGAGAAAAAATTGGGATGAGAATGATGCAAGAAAATAATGAAAAACAAGTCAACAGTCTGACTTAAGAAAATAACACCTTAAGAAATAGACTAATTCAAATGGGAAAAGAGGCCCAAAAAGCCAATAAGGAGAAGAATGCCTTAAAAAGCTGAATTGCCCAAGTGGAAAAGGAATTTCAAAAACTCACTGAAGAGAATAATTCCTTCAAAATTAGATTGGAGCAAACAGAAGCTAATGACTATATGAGAAATAAAGATACTATAAAAGAGATCCGAACAAATGAAAAAATAGAAGGCAATATGAAATATCTCATTGGAAAAACCACTGACCTGGAAAATAGATCCAGAAGAGATAATTTAAAAATTATTGGACTACCTGAAAGCCATGATCAAAAAAGGAGCCTAAAAATCATCCTTCAAGAAATTCTCAAGGAAAATTGCCCTGATATTCTAGAACCAGAGGGCAAAATAGAAATTGAAAGAATTCACCAATTTCCTCTTGAAAAAGACCCCAAAAAGTAAACTCCTAGGAATACTATAGTCAAATTCCAGAATTCCCAGGTCAAGGAGACAATATTAAAAGCAGTCAGGAAGAAATGATTTGAGTATTATGGAAACACAATCAGTATAACACAAGATCTAGCAGCATCTACATTAAGGGACTGAAGGGCTTAGAATATGATATTCTGGAGGTCAAAGGACCTAGGACTAAAATCAAGAAGCACCTACCCAGAAAAACTGAGTATAATGATTCAGGGGAAAATATGGTCATTCAATGAGGTGGAGGACTTTCAAGCATTCTTGATGAAAAAACCTGAGCTGAACAGAAAATTTGACATTCAAATACAAGAAGCAAGAGAAGCATGAGAATGTAAATGGAAAAGAAATCATAAGGAACTTATTAAAGTTGAGCTATTTACATTCCTACATGGAAAAACAACAATTGTAACTTATGAAACTTTTCTCAATGTGAGGATAGTCAAAGCGAATA
>CM053583.1:104151035-104170910 GCA_028627135.1 Pseudochirops cupreus | reverse complement strand
ACACACACACACACACACACACACATATATATATACATATAGACACATATATACATACATATATGTATGTATAGGAGCATGTATGTGTATATAAAAATATATGAGTATGACAGAGAGAAAGCACAGGATGAGTTGAATATGAAGGGATGATATCTAAAAAATAAAATTAAGATGTGAGAGAGAAATATATTGGGAGAAGGAGAAAGGGGGGATAGAATAGGGTAAGTTATTTTATATAAAAGAGGCAAGAGAAAACTGTTACAATGGAGGGGAAGAGCAGGAAGGTGAAAGGGAATGGGTCAATCTTACTCTCATTAACTTTGGCTTAAGGAGGGAATAACATACACACTCAATTGCGTATCTTACCCTATAGGAAAGTAGGGGGAAAGGGATAAGAGGGGGGATGATAGAAGGGAGGGAAGATTGGGAGAGAGGGTGGTTAGAAGCACACACTTTTGAAAAGGGACAGGGTCAAAGTAGAAAATAGAATGGGGGGTGTGGGATAGAATGGAGGGAAATATAGTTAGTCTTTCACAATATAACTACTATGGATATGTTTTGTATAACTACACATGTACAACCTATATTTAAATGCTTGTCTTCCTGGTTGGGGTGGGTGAGGAGGGAAGAAGGGAAAGAATCTGGAAATCAAAGTTTTAAAAACAAATGGTAAAAAAAAATGTTTTTTACATGCAACTGGGAAATAAGATACAGGCACTAGGGTCTAGAAATCCATCTTGCCCTACTAGAAAGTTAGGCAGGGGATGGGGGAGGATATAAGGGAGAACAGATTGGGGGAAGGGGTATTCAATAGGCTTGCTATCTTGGGGTGTGTAGGGGAAAAATGAGGAGAAAATTTGTAACTCAAAATCTTGTGGAAATGAATATTGAAAACTAAAAATAAATAAATAAATGGAAAAAAAAAATTCAGAGTGTGTGTGGAGGGACAAGGAGAAGGGATGTGCAATGTGTAGCATACTTCAAACTCTCAACCAACAGGAAGCAGGTATACTTTCATGAATATCAGTGCCTTTTGTTTTCCTGATTGTCTTCTACTCCAAATCTTTTGTGACCTGTTGAGCCTGCGATTTCACTGATCTCCTTTTCTCATTTCATCTTGACATATCTTGGTTGGTTCTTGCCTTACTCTGGGCTTTGGTCATTCTCAGACTTGTCCTCTATTACTGGTTCTTCAAGGCCAAGCCACTTTCCTATAACTGGCTGAGCAATATCCTTTTTTTTTTCCTTATGGGATCTAAGTATGCCCTTTAGATTTGGATAGATCTGATTCTTTCTATAGCCAGTGGAACTCTAGCTCTCAATTCCTTTTAGACTTTGACCAATAGTCTGTATCTGCCCTATGATTCCCCACTCCCAAGGCATCTGGCTCTTAGAATCAGGTTCTATAAATTGTGTATCTACCTTTGAACATTTATTTTCATTATTTTCTAAAACCCATATGCTTTTCCACAACTCAACTCATTCAGAGTCTCTCCCTTAAGAATATATTCCCTATATCAGTTGCTATTTCATACCACAAAGAATTCCAGACACTGATTTCCTTTTACCCACATTCCTAATCCACAATGATTTGTTACATGGTTTCCTGATCTAGTATATTGCATTCCAGTGGTAGCAAATAAATAGAGCTAGGAGTCTCTAAATCCTATATAAGGATCTCTGTGAGCTGCATATTGGCTTTGAAAATCATACATGAACATAACCAATTTTTATTATTTTAAAATTTATTTTGTTAAATATTTCCCAATTATATTTTAATCTGATTTGGGCCTCACTTAGAACTGTGATGGACACGTACTTCCCATGGACTATGTGTTTGATACTTCAGCTCTATTCCTTTTCTAATCTTTTGGGAATTTGTGGAAAACCTTCAGTTGGCTTGCGTTCCTGGTAGGAGAAGTTACAAAGAGATAACTATCTTAAGTCCCACCTCTTCTTAAAATTTTGCTTTGTGGTTTCAGTTCACATTTATTTCTATTTTTTTTCTGAATTTATGTCTTATATTTTGTCTGTATATATGCTGTGTTCTTAAATAATTCTTCATGAATATGAACTGAGACTATAGCTTATATGACAATTATATGCTTGACATCATCTAATACAGTGTAAAGCATAGGATGGACACTGAATTTATAAGCCAAGGTGAAGGATGAAGATACAAAATCTCTTTTTGGGTCCATGGTTAGATATATCCATGCCTAGAACCATCCAATTGATGGCAGGTTATGGGATAGAAGCTAGTGTTTGTCTATAGTGAAATGCTTGGCACAAGGTTAGCCAAAAGAGTATGGAAAGACCGTAGGCAAAATATTATGTTTGCATAAGATAAAAAGGATTTGTGAAGAGGGTCACAGAGCCGGGCAACAGTGATACCCAGGAGGAGATGAAAATTAGAAACATGAGCAAAAGCAGTGAATCAGCACGACAGGAAACACAGCAGGTGAAGAGAAGAGGCCAAGAAGAGTGGCGAAGAATGTTTTGTGATTTGTTGCACCCAGTTACCTGGTAGCATCTGTGACCTTTTGAGTTAGATATGCAGAACTAGCTCTGTAGCTATCTCTCTGATGCCCTAAATGGGCCACCACCTTTCTGTGGGTGGTGCTGAATGGCCTTTTTAAATAGAATGCAGCTGTTTTAGGGCAAGAGGTAGACAATTTTTCCCATACCTGCCAGCTAGAGGATCATCGTTTCCTTTGACTTTTTGCACTTAGCAATGATTTTGGAAAAATTCAACTACTTCCTTCTCTTAATCACCTAAGTCCCAATATTTTTATGCAGGAATTTCTAAATTTAGTTTCTTAAGGCCTTTCTTCTCTACAATTAACATAATCCTTCCTTGCTTCATTTCTTTAAAAAAAAAATGCCTCAGTCCCTATCAATCTCAATCAAAAACATTTATTAAATAAAATATCTAAAATTTATTTGGTACTTAACAGTTTATAAAATGCTTTACATACAAACCTATGAAATCACTACCTCATTTTACAGGTGGGAAAACTGAGGCTGAGAGCTTACATGACTTGCCTAGGATCACATTATTAATAAAGGTTAGAGGCAAGATTTAAACTTAGCTCTTGAATAGAAGTACAGTCCTCCTTCGATTATATCTCCTACCTGTTTTCCGTTCCTATAAGTACCTTTTATGTGCCAGGTACTGAAGGATACAGTACAAAGAATGTTGAAGCTACAAATTGAGGACAAAAAGAATGAACCAAATCTTACTCACAAGGAACTTGTATTCTAATGGAGGGGCAATAAATTATACAAATACATAAACGTACATATGCATATATGTATGTGTATATATTTATATTTAATTTTATATATAAAGTATATATATATGTATATGTATATTAACTTTCTATTGTATATGTATATATATGTATACATACATATAGTTAATAAATATAAAATAGTTAATATAAATTATTTTGCTATGGAAGATACTAGCAGTTAGAAAATACTTTTCACAATTCGTTTTCAAGATCCCTTACCTATTTTTCCCCTTGAATGTAATCATTTTCATTTCTTCCTAATTGTCCAATTCCTTTAACCTCAAAACCTTTAGTCCTCTTTTAACCCATCTGACAGCGTGTCGTTTTCTAGGTCATTCTTTGTGCTTGCTGTGCCTTCTTATTCAACATGCTACAACATATACTTCCTCCTGAGCAAAGTATTCCTATATCTTTCAAAAATTCTGTCCTGAGGTTACTTAGCCACTCTAAGGTAAATTGTTGATCAGTGAGCTTAATACAATGCTAACTAACCCTTACAGAAAGGTAAGCTTACATAATTATTTTTTTTTCTTTTAATTTACTTATTTTTAGTTTTGAATGTTCTCTTGCACAATATTTTGAGTTTCAATTTTCTCCCCATCTCTCCCCTCCCCCCATCCCAAGATGGAATATATTCTGATTACACCTTCCCTCAATCTATCCTCCCTTCTATCACCCACTGCCCTTCTCTTATCCCCTTCCCCTTCTGCTTTTCTGTAGGGCAATATAGAGGTCTATACCACATTGCTTGTATATCTTATTTCCCAGGTGCATGTAAAAACAATATTTAACATTCATTTTTAAAATTTTGAGCTCCAAATTCTCTCACTTCCTCCCTCCCCACCCACCGTCATTGAGAAGGCAAGCAATTCCATGTAGGTTATACATGTATAGTCATGCAAAACACTTCCATAATAGTCAAGCTGCGAAAAAGTATATTTTTCTCCATCCTATCTTGTTCCCCATTTATTCTATTCTCTTATTTGACCCTGTCCCTCCTCAAAAGTGTTTGCTTATGATTACCCCTTCCTTCCTTTTGCCCTCCCTTCTATCATCTATTGTCTTTTATCCCCTTCCTCCTACTTTCCTGTAGGGTAAGATAGATTTACATACCCAATGGAGTGTATATGTTATTCCCTTCTTAAGCCAAATCCAAGGAGAGTAAGTGTAAGGGTTACAAATAAGTGCCAGATTGCAAATGGTAACGTTGAGACACAGAGATGTGTTTGAGGTCCGGGAATTAGTTGGGTCACGTGGAGGTCAGGGCATATTGCACAGTCTCTGTCTCAATCTCTCAGCTGGGCTGTGTCACGTGTGGGGGTGTGGATCTGGGGTAGATAAAAGGATCCAAGCCTTGGAGGGGCCAGTGGCCTTAGAGTCCTGCTGTAAGACTTCTCGGGTATAACTTTAATAAACCCTCTTAAAAACATCTATCCTCTGGCATTACTTTCATTAAGGAGAAAACACCAGCACAGTCTCCATCGAAAAGGTAAGTACCTTCTGCCCCTTAGGGCAGGGCTGCTGAAAGCTGACAAGTAAGGTTCATTCATTTTCTCTCACCTTCTCCCTCTTCCCCTCAGCTGTAAAAGTTTTTTCTTGCTTCTTTTATATGAGATAATTTATTCTATTGTACATCTCCCTTTGTTCTTCTTCCAGTATATTTCTCTATAACCATGTAATTTTATTTTTAGATATCATCCCTTTATATTCAATTTACCATGCACCCTCTGTGTATATCTATATCTATACAGTATCTATCTATCTATCTATCTATCTATCTATCTATCCCCTCCAACTACCCTAAGACTGAGAAAGGTCTCATGAGTTACAAATATCATCTTTCCATGTAGGAATATAAACAGTTCAACTTTAATAAGTCCCTTATAATTTCTTTTTCCTGTTTACCTTTTCATGCTTCTCTTGAGTCTTATATTTGAGGGTGAAATTTTCTATTTAGCTCTTGTCTTTTCATCAAGGATGCTTGAACATCCTCTATTTTATTAAAAATCTATTTTTTCCCCTGAAGGATTATACTCAGTTTTGTTCCTTTGACCTCTGGAATATTGTATTCCAAGCCCTTCTAATCCCTTAACATAGAAGCTGCTAAATCTTGTGTTATCCTGATTTTGGTTCCGTGATACTTGTTTCTGAATTGTTTCTTTCTGACTGCATGAAATATTTTCTCCTTGTTCTGGGGACTTTGGAATTTGGCTATAATATTTCTAAGACTTTAGTGGACTCCCTCAATTTCTATTTTACCCTTTGCTTCCAAAACATCAGGGCAGCTTTTCTTGATAATTCCCTAGAAAAAATGATGTCCAGGCTCCTTTTTTGATCATGGCTTTCAGGTAATCAAATAATTTTAAAATTATTCCTCCTGGATCTATTTTCCAGGTCAGTTGTTTTTCCAATGAGATATTTCACGTCTTCTTTTTTTTTTTTTTCATTCTTTTGGTCTTGTTGAATGGTTTCTTGATTTCTCATAGTCATTAGCTTCCATTTGCTCCATTCTAATTTTCAAGGAGTTATTTTGTTCAGTGAGCTTATGGACCTCCTTTCCAATTTGGCCAATTTTGCTTTTAAAGGCATTCTTCTCTTCATTGGCTTTTTGGACCTCTTTTACCATTTGAGTTAGTCTATTTGTTAAGATGTTATTTTTCTTCAGTATTTTTTGGGTCTCCTTTAGGAAACTGTTGACTTATTTTAAATTATTTTCTTGCATCACTCTCATTTCTCTTCCCAATTTTTCCTCTACTTCTCTTACTCAAAAAATCATTTTTGAGCTCTTCCATGGTCTGAGGTCAATTTATATTTTTCTTTGAGACCTCACATGTAGGAGTACTGACTTGTTATCTTCTTCCAAGTGTTTGTTTTGATCTTCTTTTTCATCAAAGTAAGATTCTATAGTCTGAGTTTTTTTTTCCTGCTGTTTGCTCATTTTCCAAGACAATTACTTGACATTTTAGCTCTTTGTTAAAGTAGGACTCTGCTTCTAGTGTGGAGGGTATACTGTCCTGAGTGTCAGGGGTTTTGTTCAGCTGTTTTCATAGATATTTCTAGGGACCTGTAAATTTTTAGTTCTCTCAAGTTTGTATGATCAAAGGAGAGGTGTTTACTCCTCTCCTGGTTTGTGCTCTGGTCTGTGAGTGACCATAAGCACTCTTTTCTGCCTTGGAACTGTGAGGAGGATTCCCTCTCTACAGGCACCACAAGCTCTACCATGCCAGTGCTCCTCCTTGCCCCAGAACTGCCATCCAGGTCTATGACCCAGATCCAAGCATTGGCAAAGCAAGAGAATCTTGCCTGCAATTCCCCTCTGATCAACCACTCAATCCCCCCACTGTCTGTGGACTGAAAGATCTGGAAGCAGCCACTGCTGCCACTGCTGCCCTGCCATGACAACCCTCATTGTCACTGCAGGGCAGGGGCCAGACCATACTCTTCTGTCATCCAGCTCCAACAGAGCTTTTCTACTGACCTAGGTTTTCTTTGGTGTTTGTAGGTTGAGAAGTCTGGAAACTGCAATAGCTGCCAGTGATTCAGTCCCCCAAGTTCAGCTCCCAGTTTCATCGTCTTCAGTCTGTGCCTATTCCTGGTACTCATGCTGGACTGTGCTCCTCTCCCAGTATGGAAAAATAGATCTTTCCTGTCGACCTTCCAGGTTAGTCTTGGGCTAGAAATTTGTTTCAATCTGTCATTTTGTGGGTTCTTCTGTTCAATAATTTGTTTTGAGTCATTTTTAAAAGAATTTGGAGGATTTGGGGGGATAGCTCAAGTGAGTACCTGCTTTTACTCTGCGATCTTGGCTCCACCCCCTCCCCATAACTGAATTTTAACTTTGTGGTTTCTCTAGCATCCTGCCAAAAAAAAATTAACAGTAAGACACTCTAAGATTTAACTCATATTAAAAATAATAGTTTGGGGGGAGACTGGCAAAGGCTGCAGAGTAGGAGAAAGAAATGTAGTCTAGCTTTATTTGATAACATACTCCAGAAAGGATGTAGGCAGAGCACCAGACCAAACACTGATGGGGAAATTCAAGGAGAAACTCTGATGAGTCATTTTTTTTTTCTAGCCCAGATCAGCATAGGGATATTGCTTGAAAAGTCCTGCCAGTAAGACTGTGCTCAGCTACACATTAGTGTGAAGAGTAATCATGGATCCAAGAGGGGAGAAGTGTGAAGACTGATGCTATGGCAGGGAGGGAAGGGCATTGGAGGGCAGAACAGAAATCAAGTAGTCGTGTTTCTCTAACTATGAAACTGAGTCACAGATCCAGTGGGGCCTGAGTTGGGGATATGGGACAAGAAGAAAAGTTACAGTTTGGACTTTGGGGCCTATGGCTATATACAATGGTTTAGAACTGGCTTGAGATAAGGATCAGTAGTAGTAGTATAGTAATGATTTATATGGTACTTTTCAAATATTATCTCATTTTTATCTTCATAACAACCCTAGGAGGTAGGTACAATTACTATCTCCACTTTACCTATGAGGAAACTGAGGCACAGAGAGGTTAAGTGACTTGCCTAGGGTGACACAGCTAATACATGCCTTACACTATATATGATTTCATGTCTTCTTGTCTTTCAAGTTCAGTATTGTATCCACTGTGCCATTTTGCTAAAATCCATTTTCTGGCCCTGATCATTACTTGGGTCCCAGCTTTATTCTATAGACATCAGCTGAGCTCCTTCCCCAGGCAAGGCCCTGAGGTCAAGGGTATAGCATACAGTTCTGTTTCTCTGAACCTGAACAGCTTTCTGACTAACTGACAGGGTCTGGGACCAGTTACAACACTGGAGGTCTAAGAAGGGGCAAATCTCCAATTGACCCAGACCAAATCTACTTTGAGAGTTTTCAAAGCTCATACCAATAGGACAGTGATCATACTTATGCTAGATTTGAGACATATTCAAAATTTGCAGGTACCCGGCCTGAAATATCTCTAAATCCTTTGAAAAAAATGTAATATACAATAACTTGAAAATCAATATTAGTACCCCAGAGAATGTGAATCAAGATAAAATAAATCCTGGCTGTTCCCTCCAGAAAGACACAGAGATCGGACTTAATACTGTTTCAGTTCAGGAAGTAATGCTGGAAGAATGAGTAAAAAACATGCATGAAAAAATAGTCCTGCCATAAAGAGGTAATATAGCCACTGGGATCACCAAGAGACTAACTCAGAACAGAATGAGTCCTAAAATATCTATAAACAAAGCCTCAAAGAAAAACACAACTTGACCATAAGATCAAGAATAGCCAGAAGACAGAGGGGACAAAAAAAAATAAATGAAATTAGAAGGATACAGTAAAGAACTGGAAAAGTAACGAGAGTTTTAGAGGAAAGATTTGGAAAGATGATTAACAACTTACCATAGTTACAAAATGTTACCCAAGTAATAGACTTTCTGAAAAGTACAATGGGCCAAAAAGAAGTCAATTATTTCATGAAGGAAGAAATAGTAAAACAAGTCCAAGTGAATTGAAGAAACTGTAGGTATTGAAGACATTGAAGAAATGTAAGGTATGTATCATTGAACTATCTATAAGTATATGCATGTGTGTACAGTACATATATTTTATAAAATAATGAAAATGATAGTTCAAATTTAGGTAGCTTCATAAGTTTTACAGAGCGTATTCCTTATATCAATGAATTTGGAGGTAATAATAGCCGACATATATGTGGATGGAGGTATTTCGGATGACTGAACTTTTTAATTTCATTGACTAAACAGATCATAAATACACATTATTTCTGCTTTTAATCTCAGCTGCATACCTTGGACTATATCATATATATGGCATTTTAATGTTTCAAGAGTGCTTTGCATACATTACCTAATTTAATCTCAACAATCTAGTAGTATGTTCATTTTATAGATGAGGAAACTAAGACTCACAGAAGTTTAGGAACTTTCCAGGGTCACATTCCTTAGCTAGTATGGAGTCAGTATTGAAAAGCAAACGTCTTCTTGACTAGGTTCAGCACTCTTTTCATAAACCTTGTTCATCTTTTTCCTAAGCCAAAAAAAAAAAAAACCTTTTAAAAATGAGGATTTGTCTTTTTCTCTAGACAGTTGTCTGGATTTAAAAAGTGTAAATTCATTTAAATCAGATATATAACACCTCAGACATCTATTTGATTTGCTCTATAATATGAGCCAATGCTCACTGTCATGTAACTGGTATTTGTTGTTGCTCAATGGTGTCAGACTCTTTAGGATGCTGTTTGGGGTTTTCTTGGCCAAGGTACTGGGGTGTTTTACCATTTCCTTCTCCAGCTCATTTTGTAGATAAGGAAATTAAGGCAAACTGGGTTAACTGATTTTTGCCCTGCATCTAGTAAGTGTCTGAAGGCAGATTTTAACTCAGGAAGATGAATTTTCTTGATTCGAAGTCCATGTTCCATCCACTGTTCCACCTACCACTCCGCCACCCACCCCAACCAATGTTGCTCCTTCCTTATCTCTCTAATCCTATCTCCTACTTTCCAACATGAATTTTCTACTCTTTCCAGTCTGGTTTTCTTGTGTGCTCCATATCCAATGAACACATTAGTGCTTCCTGACCTTTGTAATCTTTCACTTATTTAAATCCTAGCCAGTTTTGGAGGATCCAGTTTAAGTATTCTAGCCTTAATCTTTCTCTTTTTGGAATTCTAGTGATACTTAAAGTATGAATTAACAGATTAGCACCAAATTTTATTAATCTGCATTGACCTCTATTATTTTGCATTTATATATTTTGAGAAGTATTATGATAGAGTGAAGCAAGTACTGGCCTCATAGTCAAGAGGACCCAGATTCAAGTTTTACCTCTGACACTTTGTCCTGGCTGTATGACCTTGGGGAAGTCACTTAACATCTCCATTTCTAGGGCAACTTTCAAAGAATGAAAGTTACCACAATGGTGCTAATATTCATTGGGTGAGCAAATTTTCTTAGTTGGGAATAATGTCATAAATCTGTTCTTCCCTTCCTTCCTACTCCCTTTCATTAACATTAACCCTGTCTCCGTAGAAAGATTATAAGCTCTTTGAAGACAGAATTGTTTCTCGTTTTGTTAAATATGATATGTACTCTAAAAATACTTGTGAACTGATTGTTGAAATGCTTTCAAATGCACGTAACATACTCTGACAAAGTAATTTATGCAGTGTGAGATTCTGGCTTGGACCAAAAAAAAAAATGATGATGGAGAAGATAGCTGACTGAATAAAAACAAACCTTACATTCATGGTAACAAATGACGTGATTAACACATTTTCTGAAAGGCTTGCAGCCCACTGGGGAAAGGAAAGTAATTTCTGTAAAGAACTAAAAAATGGTCTTAAATGATTTAATTTAACTCCAATGGGTAAGGATGCTTTAGTGGATTTTAAAAAGTAACTTGTAAGATGACACTTGAGTTTCTTACAAAGTGTAGTACATTAATCTGCCACTGAGCTAATGAACTTCAAGTTAAAAGTCACTGAACAGTATGGTTTCGGATGACTTTCCCAAGAATCCTTGGGGAGGCAAGATGGGCAGGTAATTGAATGAAAATCTATCTTGACTGACCTCCATGACAGCAGTGTTCAACTGCTATTACAAATCACCTGTAGTCTTTAATTGACTATTTTTTAATTGTCTTAAAAGCACTTATAGCAAAGCCACAAGAAATGGGATGTTTATTATTTGTCTATTCTTCAACAAGTCTAGGAAAGGCTTTAAAAAATAGACATTTACAATTAAATTCAATTGCTATAGTTTAAGTTTCACCGGAGAAGAAAATACTAGATTTGGATTCTTTCATTTTGTGGAATCTCTGCATCTTTATGAATGCCTTGAGATTCTAGGAGCAAATTAGTTTAACTATAAAATGTAGGAATAAATGGAGAATTAGTGGTTGTAAAATGGTAAAAAAAAAAAAAAGGAGAAAATAAAACGGAGAAGCACCTTTTCCTGTGAACTCTTCTAGGCCTGTAACTGAGTTCACGGCTCAATTAAAATATGATTTTCTGTTTTCCTAAAGGGAAGTACAAATGTTTAGGGACTACTACCAAAAGAACACATTATGAAAAGATCATAAAATGATACTTTTTTGAGGAATAATATCTGCATATTCTAAATCACATGAGGGAACAGAAAATACAGCCGCATAAACTTAAAAAAAGATAACCATCTCAATTAAAATAATAACATAATAGCTACAGATTCTGAACAATCCTATTGACTTCTTAATTCTGAACTTTAAAATTGAGGTACAGTCTTAAGAAGCTTCTGAAAATAATGTCAGACAATCAAGGCAAGAGACCTACTTTTGAATCCTGTCTGAGACACTTACTGTGTGGCCCTGGGAAAGTAATTTCATTTATCAGAGTTTCAATTCCTTTTTCTCAGAAACGGAAATGCTACTACTTGTACCACTTCATAGGATGGTTTTGAGGAAAGCCCTTGTTTTAGACTCATATAAATGTGCGTTACAATTATTATTTGTTATTATTTTATTCCTGGTATTTTTGCATTATTATAATTATTTTGTTATAATAAAACATGAGACGTTTTGTTAAGTTATCAAAGTTCTAACATTAGTATTCACATGTCTTATTTTTTGTTAGTCTTTTGGAATTCAGACTGCGTAGTAAACATAACGCATTGGACTAGCTATGCAATAACGCTGCGAGCGTGGATTGGATGATAGTGTGAAGATAACATGAATAGCATGAAAGAGGAAGAAGGAAACCATGACAGTACCTGGGATGGCAGGGGGATCTAGGAGCCATAATACCTATTAAGAAATAGGAACCAGCTGAACAATATCGTGATTAAATGGCAAAAATGTTGGACTAGTGAGTGCTTGCTTCCACTATTTGGCTGTGCTCAGCTGAGTAAATGCCATAGGACTGGATGCTGAAATGTATACAGAAGGGGTAAGAGGTTGCTAGAGCAAGCATGCTGAGTTACCAGGGAATGAAAGGTGAACACCAAAGGTGAATCAACAGCCCTGAAAAGGGCTTGGCAAGCCCTCTCACCATAGGAGTTAGTCCTCTCTGAAAACCCCATTCACCCAACTCTTAACTGTGGCTCCAAGAAGCCATAGTATCTAAGTAAGTATAAAGCCAAGCATGAGCAGCTTTCCAGAGCACTGCTACTGCAAACAAATAGAGTGTTCACTGTACTGTGTAAGCAGAACCTTGAAGCTTTTCAAGCTTCTGCTTACAAAGTACAGTGAACACTCTATTTAATAACAAACCAGAGCAAAACATTCACAGAAAATCAAGGTACAGCATTCACAATGTTACAACTTATCACAGAAAATCAAAATAAACCATTTACAACAACTCATCACTAAAATGGCCACATAGTTTTCACAACAGTTGTCACATAGTTTTGAACAAAGTACAATCATTTAGTCAATCAATCACTTAGTAACTCAATCATTCAATTATCTTTAAGGAGGCTTGCCTCCTTAAATTACAAAATTACAAATTACAAAAGTCAACTCTAAGTTACAAATCAGTCACTATTCAGTCATCATTCACTATTCAATCATCAGAAAATACACAGGCAATCCACCCCGTGGTCACAGTAAATCATAATCTTCTCAGTGAGTACACAGTATCCAAGTAAAGTCTTCTTTCAACTTGACTTGGGGTAGGCTCTCAGATTCCTCACATCCCCTTCCATGGTCCCAGCTCCTACCTGGATTCACCAAACTGTCACCTGAGTTCAAAGTCAGACAGCTTCCAGTTCCTTGTCCAGTTCTCTGTGCAGTTCCTGTCCCACACTGAAGCTCACAGTGTCCAGTCCACTTTAAATCCTGGGAAATAATGGCTTAATAAAGCCACAAACAGACAAAATACCAGCACCAGAGTCATGCGTCTTCAGTCTTCTGCAGCTTTGGCTGGTCCTTGGACTCAGCAGCTCCTCAGCAGCTCCATCTGGCCACTGGACTCAGCAGAAGTTTCAGCTAGAATCAAAATCACTTCCTCCAGGTTCTCAAAATAAGAATCATTTTCTCCAGCCTGGGCCTCTCTTCCTCAGCCTCCAGAACCTGGCTTCAAGAAGATCTGTCTGACCCAGTAGGGGCTTCTTCTTATATACACACATGACATTAATTCCTTCCTATTTCAGCCATTTCCTCTTTCAGCCCCTTCCTGTTACATCAGCAACAGGGGTTCATATCTTCTGTTTCTTTAACAGAGGTTTGATTAATTACTAAGTGCTAAGTACCTATTAGCTTTGCCAATAAAAAGAGATCAAATTACATCACTATTACAGTAAGGTAAATTTTAGTGTGTGTAAAGTGAATTTTTGTTATTATTTCTTAGAGTTCTGTTTCCCAGTATCTATAGCCATAACAATCTCTTGTTCCCAGTTATTATATAGGAGTTCTCACAGTTATGGTTCAAAACATATTCACCACACTTGCGCAGCTTTATATAATGAGATTACAGGGATAGGGTGATATATATATTTTTTTAATTTTTATTTATTTCCCTCCATCCTATCCTACCCTCCACTTACTCTATTTTCTACTTTGACCCTGTTGCTTTTCAAAAGTGTTTGCTTCTAACTACCCTCCCCCCCAATCTGCCCTCCCTTCCATCATCCTCCCTCTTATCCTCTTCCCCCCTACTTCTCTGTAGAGTAAGACACCCCAATTGAGTGCCTATGATATAAACTTGTGAGGATATTGCTAGTAATATGCCTTCTTTGTCTGTTGCCCCTTAGGGCAACCTTAGGATTGAGTGCATAGATGCTGTGCATACCTTGATTGGCTCCCATCAAGCCTTGGGGGAATCTGTGTTTGCCTCAACTGGCCCCCATTGAGGCTTGAGGGGATTTAGCGGATGCATAAGTTGTGCCTGTCCTGACTGACCCCAGTGAGACAGAGGGATAGTTGCCTCACCCCCCCTCTCACAGGCCTCTGCTGGAAGGGTAATTAGGGAATGCTGTAGGAGTTGTTCTCCCATTATCAGCAGTCCCTTCTGAGAAAAGTAGACTAGAATAAAGTAAGATTATTAACCTCTTCTTAGTGTCTTTCCTGTCTGACAGATCAAGTGAACCTGTGCTAGCAGCCATCATGTGTGCTGTGTTTATTTACCTTGTACATGTGCAGTGGCCACACCAATATACCTCAAATCTATAGGGTGCCTATGCTAAGCATGTGAAGACTTCCCCCAGAAGAATGGGCAGATGAGAAACAATTTGTTCCAACAGCCACGAAGGAGGCTGAAGTAGGTACTGTGATAAAAGACTGATAGAAAATAGTACCCACCCTTTAGGAGTTTACATTCTATGCATAGAGAAAACTCATAAATTGATCATTATTTACAGTCATTTTGATAGGGAAAACACTAATATCTATGGAAGAGGATTAGAGAGGAACCAGGAAAGCCTTTGTGTAAAAGGTCATGCTTAATCTCTGGTTTGGAGAAAACTAGGGATCCTAAGAGGGAAAAAGGAGAATTGCATTCCAGGTATGGGAATAACCAGTCCAAAGTCTCAGAGATGGTAGATGGAGTGCTGTGTATGAGGACTAGGAGGAAGGGGGGTAACATAAATATTATACTCATCCTCTTGTAAGGAGAGTGAATAGTTCTTAGGAAATCCTCAAAAAAAGTACTTTTTGCAGTTGAAATAGATATCATAAGGTGGATAGCTATCTCATACATCCATGGAAAAGTTATTTTTTCTTTTTTTAAATAACTTTACCAGTCAGGACATTTTTGAGGCAATCACTTCATGTAGCAGAAAGGCTTATAGACAGTAAGGTAGCTAATCTGAGATTCTCTAATCTATAACTGTCTTTGATTCCAACGTGATTCTTTTTGCTGGAATCTTGATCTAATTAAGCTGTCATCACATTGTTAAAGTAATGGTTAGAGGGCATTTTTATGAAGCCTAGTTGAAGGGGAGGAGAAAATGAGGAATTAATTATGCTTGACACAACTGTTTCACAAATTTCTATGTTGATCCCTAAACTTAAAGGTAAACTATTATTCCTGGACCAGAAAAAGAGAAAACATTTTTTTTTCATATTAAATGAAAAAAGTCCTGCAAGTTGGAAGTTCGTCAGGGGAAAAGAGAGAAGAAAAATATGCTTTTACTTACAAGTCTAAAAACTGAAAATCCAAATGAGTTTCTAAATTAAAAAAAAATCCTTTCCTTACTTTAGTTTTTTTTTTCTTGAGAAGAGAAGTTTCAGAGAAAAATACCTACAAAATTATGATGAAAGCCCTTTGTAAACCTTTAAGACACAATTCCAATGTGTCTGAGTGTGATGATCTATTACTTTTAGTTTATATTAAAAATAATAGATTTAAATATAGTCTACCCAACTCTGGTACTGCAGTGGAAGTCTTCCCTGTTATAGATCTTTTAAAATTTGCATTCCGCAATGAATGAGTTGACCCTTTCTCAAATATTTGCACAGGTCTGAAATTTAGACTGATAATGAAGAACCCTAGTTTCTATGAGACAGAACCATTAGAGTGGGTTAGAAATTATTTGAAAAATGCCAGCGTTTTATTGTCATCATAATCTGTTATCTAACAGCTTGGTTTCTCAGTTTCCTCTGGTATATAATGAAATGGCAGGGATTTTTAACCAGTATTTACTGAATGTGTCCTATATTGCAGTTATCAGTGGCATCAGTATTTTTCCAGTACTTCAGCCTGGAGAACTTGCCATCATTTTCGATTCTTCCTTGTCTTTCTATATCTTATCTGCCACTTAGCCTGCCATTTACTCTTTGAAATAACCTTCAGATTGCCCTTTTTACCCTCTATTCCCACAAGATTGCTGCAAGTGCTTCTGTTAAATGCTGATATTTTATGCATCCATTGTTCCCTTACTTCTAATCTACCTTGCACATTGGATGGGGATGAGATCTCCTAAAAAACTCATTTTATTGTGTATAGTCAATCAGGTCCACTTCACCATCTGTTAAGCATCTTTGTGAAAAGCCTGGACTACTACATTCTGAGGGAGATACAAACACAAATAAGGTGGGATTCCTACTCCTAAGGAACATATTATCAAAGAATTGATAAGACATATTTGCAAACCAATAATTCAAAAGTAAAGATAGGCATAGATTACTATTTATGAAAGATAGCAGGTAACCCAGTTTGGAAAGACAAGGTAGAGGTAAATTTTAAAACCTTTAGTGACAATCAGACAATGATGTATTTTATTTTATAGACAATAGGGAAGACCTAAAGCCTTCTGAGTAGGAGTATGAAGAGGATTAGACCTGTGCTTTAGAAATATCAATGGCTGCTCAGTGAAGGATGGATCAGATAGGAGAGAGAAAGGGAGATTAACTAGTAGGCTACTATGGTAGTGATGAGGTGCAGGTTCTGGGAGCCTCCTTGAGCTACCCTTGAATCTTCCCATGTAAGGCATTTGCCTGAGGCCATGGGCCTTAAGTTGTGGTTCTGCCCAAGTCTTTAGCCCTCCTTTGTCCAGCAATTTCTCACTGTTGATCCTTCTGTTCCACCCTTGAACTGGTCTAGCCCACCGTTGTCTATCCTCTCCAGGTGGACTCCAGCAACTTCCCACCCTTAATCACTCATTACTGGAGTCTGACCTCAGCTGACTCCTCCTGGAGACCCTCCCCAAACTCCTCCTCCAGACCACCCCTAGACTTCTCCAACAACCTTTCTGTTCATAAAACCCCTTCTTGCCCCCATGTGTGTGAGAGCGCCATAGAATGACTTAGCACAGACTTACTCTGGCCTGCTTGCCCAGTGCAAGCATCACAGATACCTAGGCTCCTTGAGAATCTACCCAATATGGTGAACTTTCAATGAAATTTTAATAAACTTTGCTTCTCTTTGGCTGAGAGAAGACTTGAGGCAAATTCATTTGGCAGGACCTGGCATGTTGGTATTTTGGGGTCTTGAGCAGCCCTAACCCTGACCCTCTACATTTTATGGGTAACCTCATCATTAGTACAGGTGCAAGAAGTAATGTGGCCCTGACTCAGTGTGGTGGCTATGGGAATAGGGAAAAAGCTATGACTGTGAGAGGAAATGGAAGACTTTGAAATGGATTGGATTTGGAGGATGAGGAAGAATGGAGAATCTTGATTTGGAAATTCCTATTTTACACCCAAGTGGTTTATCAAGAACTTTAAGATGCAGACTGGAATTTTGGAAAGAGATGAGAGTTGGCTATCTAGAGTTGGGGAACAGCAATGAAAAAGGGGCAGGACATCGCCAGCAAAGAGGAATGAGAAGGTGCAATCTAATATGTACAAAACAAACTCTTATTTTTTTCCTGCAAATCTTGTCCCTTCCTGGTCTCTCTCTCTCTCTCCCTCTCCCTCCCTCCTTCCTTCTTTCCTTCCTTTCTTCCTTCCTTTCTTCCTTTGTTTCTCTTTTTCCTCCCCTACCCCAAATATGTTGACTCTTCATTCTTTCTTTCCTAATATAGCCAATTCAGTGCCAACTATTGACTCACCTTCCACAACATCTCTCACATCCGTTCCCTTCCCTCTTCTCAGAAGGTCATCATCTTAGTTCAGTCCCTTTTCACTTCTCACCTGAACTGTTGCTTGGCACATAGTAAGTACATTATCATTTTGTTCATTCATTCTCGTCATCTTTTAAAGGTATAGTTCAAATACTACTTATTGTCTGAAGTTTTCTTGTCTCACTGTAGCTGAAAAGTCTATCTTGCCTCCTTTTTCCTCCTACAATATACTTTCATCATATTCTTTATCTTTGTTTAATTTCCCTTGCTAGCCTGTAAGTTAGAATAATTATAAAAGAATAAATTCATTGACTACTGAATAACAAAAAAAAAAGTCCAACAAATCCTCATCATTTACTTTACCTAACCTCTCACATTCTAAGTATGGACTATGAGAATAACAAATATTATTAGGTACATAATAGGTACATAGACTTATTCCCTGAACAGCCCTCAGTTAAATAGCAGAATAATCAATCCAATTGCATTCACAAAAATGTAAGTGATACATGTAAAATACAAGGGGGAAGAAATAAACACCTGTTTGTTTTTGTTATTTATGCCTTGAAAAGCTATTAAGTTGTTGTGTTTGCAAATACGGAAATTAGAATTTTTTTTTTCTCCCCTTACATCCAAATCTCTTCCATTGTGATTTTATGTTTCCTGCTTTCTCTAGTATGGGATTACTCTAACATTCCAAAAATGGATAAAAACAAAATTTTTGCTTTCTCTTTTTATCCTCATGTGATAATCCTTAGCTGTTTTGTGTTTGGCTGTCTCTAAAGAGTACAAACTTTAATCCAAAGGGGAAAGAAAAGGAAACTTTGTTTCATCTCACTGACTTTCTTTTATTTCTCATTGTAAGACTAAGAGCTAGAACACTTTAGAGCTCATCTAGTCCACTGCCTTTATTTTATAGGCGGGAAGACTGAGGCTCAGAAAGGTAAGGTGATATGCCCAAGGTCATTCAGGTAGTAAGCAGCAGAGATAGCTTAAGTATTCTGACTTTACATTTCATACTCTGTCTGTATTATATCTGAAACTGGAATTTGAAGAACTATCCTCCAATGTTATGTTGCCCTTCCGTACAGTAGTAAATAATTGCTTCAGATCTTTTCCAATTTCCATTTCCCCCTGCCCCACTCATAGAATATGTACCTTTGTCTCCTACATTGCTGAGAAAAATGAAGCCATCTGGCCTGAATTCCCTCAGCTCCCTACTATAATTTTTCAGTGTCTTAACGCATTCTCTTCTCTTCTAAGTGCAAGAGGATTACTTACTCCTTACCATTTTGCCATGGCCATTGACTTGCCCCTTAATCCCATTATCTCTAGTCTTCTGGAAATTTCTATCTGAATGACTCTCCTGTACTTCAAAGTCAATATTTTATTAGATATATGATCTCATTGATTTTGCAGCTTCAGATTTCAATACAGACATGCCTCCCTCTCTCTCAACTATCTAGGCTCCTTGAGGGAGGGACTGGCATGTGACTTGTTTTTGTTGTTGTTGCTGTTGTTTTATCCCTAGCACTTAGCATACTGCTTGGCACATAATAAGTCCTTAATTGATGTTAAACTGTATGTCCCACTCCCAAAACATTGCTTTCTTTTTTAACCTTCCTGTTTTTATTGAGAGCACTACCATCCTACCAGTCACTTTGGGTTACTGCTTAGATGTTATCCTTTACTCCTAACTCTCTCTCATGCCATAGATACAATCAGTTGCAAAATTCTGTTGATTGTCTCTTTGCAACATCTGTGATATATGTCCCTTCTCTCCTCTGACACTACAGCCACCTTGGTGCAGGAACCTATCATCTCCTGGTTGAATTATTGCAAGTCTCTTGGCTATTCTCCCTGCTTCTATTTTCTCACTCTAGTCTGTCCTACCAGTTGCCAAATTATTCTTCCTAAATCACAGATATAACCGTGTCACCTTACCTCTCCATTCAATATGGGGCTCCCTATCACTTCTAGAATCAAATATAAAATCTTCTGTATCACATTCAAAATCCTTCATGATGTGGTTTCCTCCTAAATTCCCAGTCTTTCCAAACCTCTAACCAGAGCTCACACAAAATACACATTTATCAACTTTGGGC
>CM053583.1:104117810-104143569 GCA_028627135.1 Pseudochirops cupreus | reverse complement strand
TATATACAGATAAAATTCATGTATATGTATATCTATGTTATATTCTTCTGTAATACCAAGAGTCCTAAAGAAATTACTTTGGAGATAATTTGGAGATGAAGATATCCTGAGGATAGCATGGTGACCCAAAATGATACACAAAATGATAAAGGGGAAATATTGCTTCCTAATGTGTGTGTGTTCAGCTATGCACATGTATGGACTGGTTTTTAATACTGTGTTTCAGGAAAAAAAAAAGGTTAAATGAACCATTGCTTTTATCACAGCTGTTAAGTACATAATTTGCTTGCCCCTTAATGTGTGGTGGATTTCTGTGTCCATCATAACCAAATAGCTTATTCCTCTGATATAGTTGAGAAATGATAGAAATAGACATGTCTGTGCACACACACACGTGCACACACGCATGTTGTCTGCATCAATCACATGCACGCATCTGTATACAAGCATGTGCATTTGCACATATATTTATAATCTATTATTTCAAATTTTTCTTCTTTTTTCACCTTCTACCTGCTGTGCTTGCTTCTTCTATCTCTTAATAGGCTCTGTTGACTTTTCCTTACTGTGTTTATTCCTGACTTCATCGTCTTTCTGAGATTTCTTTTTTTACCCAGCTGCCAATCTCACCTCGTTGAAAACTAGTGAAATATACTATTCCCTTCCTGTCACTGTTCCTTCAGCTCCCACACATTCATGCACACACATACACGCACACACAAACTCACTCATATACACACACATACATATATATATATATGTACATATATATGTGCATGTTTATCTACATGTACACACACTTATACATGTTTACACATATTTTGGGATATATTCCAATACTTTTTATATGCTTGCATACACACATACATATACATATTCACATAAGTTTTTACCATGTTTTGTGAACTTTAAAGATTTCTAAAAATCTCAGCTTTTATCCATATGAAACTCATGGAAATGGTTAGTTAGATAAACTAGGGTGAAGATAGTGACTGGTATCTATCCATGCATCTATCTATTTATTCATCTATCCTTCCATCCATTATCTATCTATCTATCTATCTATCTATCTATCCCTCTGTCTTTTGTGCTTTGTGAACTTTAACAAAATATGTAAATGTTAGATTTTGTACTAGGGCCAAAGCAGTGCCTGGTTGATCTCTTCCTTCTTCTTAGACTTGGGACAAATACATGCATACGTGCTATTCATGGCCACACTAGTCCTTTTATCTTTTTTTTGCATATGCGTGTATGTATGAATGCACACATGTATATGCACACATTGTTGTATACATATACATTTGTTATCTATGTATCTATCTATACACCACGTGCATATATAATTCGCAAATACACATGTGAACCTACCAGTCCTTTAAAATGATTCTCCCTCATATGAGATCATGGCTGTTGGACTCGAAGTCCCCTTAGAAGCCCTCTAATCCCGCTCCCTCATTCCCCACCTGCTTTTAGTTTAAGGTCATCTTTTCATGCTTTCACTTTTAAAATACAAATCCTCTTCCTTCTACAGTAAAGTATTGTGGTTATTGCTGTTGTTTGTCCTTTGTTCTCAAAGACAACCAATGACATCACGAGTCTGATGTCTTGACTTGTGCTGAATTAGATTTTAGTGAGGCTTAGTTAATTGCACAAATATGTCAGCCTCATTCTCTCCTCCCAAGTCATCAGATTCCAGTGGGAAAACAAAAGTCAGAATGACTAGGGTGACACAGGATGCAGTGGGTGACCTTGGGCTCTCTAAATTTAGGTCTTTTCCAGGTCACAATTTGTCTAAGGCCATGCCCATTCAAAGACTAAGGATTAAGTAAGAATTGAGACAAAAAGATGGCCCAATTTACCATCCCAACGATATCAGTCTGGTATGGGAAGCCCCTCAGTGTTTCTGCCCAGAGGAAAAAACAATTGCTATTTACACTCATTCTAAGCCACCAAAAGCTTTGAAAGAATCACAGAGGCTTGAGTTGGGCCCATTATTGATCATTCAATGAAAGCCGGAGTGATTTGGGCTTAGATGTAGTTAAGTAGCCCCATTTAAAACATGGTGGGCTTTTAAAAAATCTTTTCCTTCAGGGCTACATTTCAAGAAATCAAAAATGAAAATTGTAGGACAAAAGTAAATTGTCCCAGCTTTTTGAAAAAAAAAAGAAGGAGGAGAAGGACACACAAACACACATATACACACACATGCACGCACACACTCTGAGTAAAAGGTAGTAGGGAATAATAAAATACAGTGAAAATTCCTTCTGAAGAAGAAATGTATTTTTGATATTGCTCCAAATTGCAGTGAGAAGGACAGGAGGAAGAGGAGGAAAAGTAAAGGCAGCAATTCCCAACTTGTATTTGATTTGGAAGTTTGGGTCCCCAGAGGGCAGCCCCTACAACTCTTAGATAACATAGTAAAGACAGTTGATGCAAAAATCTTCTCCCAAGAACCTGGTTCACTCCTTCCCACAAATACACACATCCATGGAAGGAGTAGGCTTAAACTTAGACCATAATAGCAGTGAGACACACTTGTAAGAAATATGTGTGACAAGGTTTAACTCACATAACCTGCTCTGGAAGTCCTTCTCTTTGTGTAGAGACCTACAGTGAAATATATCAGCAGACTGTTGAATTGTGGTCTCTGAGGAAATGGGAAATTTGAAATTTTAGGAATAGGGATGCATAATTTTGGATTTTGGATGCTGCTTCATCAAGTGCCTGAATAGGCAATTTAAGGCACTTGAGGAATCAGGGAGTGGTAGCCAGGGGAAGAAATGGTCATGTCATGGAGGTGGTAGATAGTTGAAGACCTCATCTTCCTTGGGTCCCATTAGACCCTTTGCAGTATGAAGTCTAGATCTATAATGCCTGTTGAAAGCTGAATAACTTTTGGCTCTGTTATTTTGTATTGATACTTATGTATTAGGTTCCTTTTTAAAAACATATCCCCTTTATGTTGATTCATCATTATCTTATCTATTACAATCCCTGATCCTTTTTAGCAGGATGTATATAGATCTCTGTCTCTCTGTCTCTGTCTGTCTCTCTGTCTCTCTCTGTCTCTGTCTCTCTCAGTATTTCTGCCTTTCATGCTTTCTTATCTTGTTGTAATTGCCCAATCTTCTCATTTTGAACTTCTTTTTTTTTTTGAAGATGGAAAGAGAAACTACATTTTAGATGCTGTCAGTATAAACCTTACTTTTAATATATTGAACTGCCAACTTCGGTGAAACCTATTTTCTTATAGGAACTAAAGGACTAGAGACAGGAAGAGAGTAGTATTATATTTGACTGGTTTTAAACTGGGTAAGATTGGCAGCTGAGTTTAAAAAAAAGAAATCACAGACAATGAAGTCAGGAATAAACACAGTAAGGAGAAGTAAATAGAGCCTGGTAATGGATATGATAAGAAGCAAGTGAGGCAGGTGGCAGGTGAAGAAAGAAGGAAAAGAATCAATCCTACTCCCACCCCAAATCACCACACACAAGCACACACACACACACACACACACACACACACACACACACACAAGGAGTAAAAGGTAGTAGGAAATAGTAAAATAGAGTGAAAATTCCTTCTGAAGAAGAAACGTAGTTTTGTTAGTGCTCAAAACTGCAGTGAGAAGGACAGGAACTTCTTTTTCAAGAAGGAATGAAGAATTGACTAGACTATTGATTTAAATTGAAAATTATATTTATTTGTTTACCCCTAAGTTCTTGGCTCTAAAACAGATTTCAGATGATTGTATTATTAGGAAGGAAATAAGTATTTATAAGTGCCTACTACATGCCAGGTACCTCTGAGTGCTTTACAAATATTCTATTGTTTGATCCTCAGAACGATACTATGTATTATTCTTGGTTTTTGTTTTCACTTTTTTGGTTTGGTTTGGTGGGGGTTTTTTTGTTTGTTTTACAGTTGAGGAGACTGTTGAAGGAAGGTTAAATGACTTGTTCAGTCTCATACAGTTGCTAAGTATGAGAAATCAGACTTGAACTCAGGCTTCAGGCCCACTGTTCTATCTACTGTGCCACCTAGTTTCTTCTAAAATGGTACTTTGTAATTAACATCTTCAAATAGTCAGTCAGTAAGTATTTATTAAGTGCTCACCTTGTACCATGTTAAGTACTGATGATACAAAAAGAGGCAAAAAACAGATCTTGCCCTCAAGAATCCTACATTCTAATGGAGGAGACAACGACCAAGCAAATATGTACAAACAAGCTATATACAAGACAAATAGGGACTAATGAAGAGAGGGGGATGTTCTAGCATTTCATTTTTTTTTTAATGGAAAGTTTTCTTATAAACAAGAGATGGAGTTTTTGGTTTTGTGTTTTGTGTTTTGTTTGTTTGTTTTGGAGCCACAAGGGTCATTGGATCAAAGAGTATTTGGTGGTGGTGGGGTAACTGAAAAGTTGTTTGTGTTGAGGGGGGACTGGAGTGGGCAATGGGGGTGTGTGAATAGGTCATGAAGACTTTTGAATTCTGGAGTATTTTGTATCTGTTCCTTCAAGTCATAGGGAGGCATTGGAACTTATTGAGCAGGGAGGAATGTAGTCAGACTTGTGCTATAGGAAAGTCATTCTGATGGTTGAATGGAGGATGGATTGGAAAGGGGAGAGACTTTGGGCAGGCAGAGCTACCAACAGGCTATTGTAGTAGTTCAGGTATGAGGTGATGAGGGTCTCTACCAGAGTGGGGGCAGTGTTAGAGATGAGAATGGGGTACTCAAATAGAAATTAAAAGGCCTTGGCAACAGATTGGATATAGACAGTGAGAGATACTGAGCGCTCAAAGATGCCTAGATTGCCAGCATGGGCCCTGGGAGGAAGGTGGTACCCTTGACACTAATAGGGAATTTTTGAAGGGAAAAGGTTTGGGGGAAAGATGTTACATTCAGTCTTAGACTCATTGAATTTAAAACATCTACTGAACATTTAATTTGATATGTCTGAAAAGAAGTTGTAAATGTGAGATCAGAAGTCAGCAGAGAGGTTAGGGCATGATAGGTAGATTTGAGAGTCATCAGCATAGAGAGAAGAGAAAAAGGTCCAGAAAAAATCAGAATAGAAATCTGTATGATTTACCATTTGAAAGCTATCTACTGAGTCTAGTTAATAAGATTAAAAACATATTAAAATTAAAAATTTAAAAAGCTATGACCCAACTAGAAATAAAAGAACAATGAACCAGAATTATACTGTTCATATAGTCATCACAAATGACTTGATTGTATTCTGTGTAGGGAATAAATACAATATTGTGCCATACATAAGCCATCTAATTATGTGTATAGAATCAGAGAATCTCAGAGCTAAAAGGGCCCATCTAATCCAACCCACCCCTGAGTAGTCTTATTCCCTCTATAACATTCCTAACAGATGGTCATTCAGCTGGGGCTTGAAGATTTCTGGTGACAAGGAACCTGGCATATTCTAATGCAGAGTATTCCTTTATTGACAGTTCTAATGGTTATGTTCAGCTGAAACATGCTCCATTTTTCCTCATTTGCTCCTAAGTCAGCTGTCTGTGGCCATGTAGAATAAGCCTAGGTCACAAAGAAAATGTGAGATGTGCAAATTGAGAGAATCTACCCCAAATATTCACATGGACTATTTGTGCCTGATCTGTGGTAGAGCATTCTGAGCTTGTATTGTCTGATCAGCCACAGTCAGACACACTTTAACTTGACTCTAGCATAGTGGTGTCATTGTTGTCCTTTTTGAGAATGAAGGACAACAGCCAAACAATGAACCTACCAGAACAAGCCTAATGTCCCTTTCATGTGAATACCCTTCAAATATTTGAAGAGAGAAGTAGTAGTAAGACAATAGATCTGGAAGGTGTCTTGAGAATCAACTAGTCTAATTTGTTCATTTTATACTTGAGGAAACAGACTCAGAGTAGTTGTGAGTTGCTAAAGGTCAGGGAAATTTTGATTGGTAGAATTTGACCTAGAAGTCATGTTCTCTGGCAACAAATTTAGTATTGCTTCACTACAAGGTCTCTCATGTCCTCACGGTACCCTTTCCCTCTACTTAAATATTCCTATTTCCCTCAACTAATCTTCACATGGCACAATTTCAAGTTAACTCTGCATTTTGGATGATATTCTCTCATCATGTTCCAATCTGTAAGTGGCATTCCCTAAAATGGGATGCTTAGAATTGAATACAATGTTCCAGACATGCCCTAACCAGGGCATCATGCAGTCAGATGATTTCCTTATTCTGGACAGTCTTTTTCTGTTAGTGCAATCTAGGATCTTATTATTTGACCAATGGTACTTAGTATTTACTCTCCACACACGACACTTCATTCCCAGGTCTCCATGCCCTTATGTAGCCTGTCTTCATGTCTGGAATGCACTCATTCCCTTTTCATTTATACCTTGAATCCTTAGCTTTCTTTAAGGCTCAGTTCAAGTACAAGGCCCATTCTGATTCTCCCAGTGACTAGAATCCTCTCCTCTGGAAATTATTTTGTCTGTTCAAGGTGTTCCAAAAGTATCAGTGAAGCTTCTAGTTATTAAAGCTTAAAGGAGTCTAGTGATAAACTGTTAGAGGAGGGGAGGGAGGAAATAAACATTTATATAGTGCCTATTGTGTACCAGGCATTCATGTTAACCACTCTACAAATATTATTTCATTTGGTCCTTACAATAACCACATGAAGGAGATGCTATTATTATATCAATTTTACAATTGAAGAAATGGAGGCAAATAGAGCCTAAGTAACTTGTTCAAGGTTATACAGTTACAAATGTCTGACACTAAATTTGAACTCAGGCCTTCCTGCCTCTAGGCCTAGCACGGTATCTAGGAGGAGACAGTTTATATACTATATAAGCAGTGATGGAGGGAAGATGATAAAGGGATCAGTTTTTATTACTGGCCTGTCCTGTTTAGCTGGCTTTCATCTAGTATATCTTTTTGCTTTGGGGCTTTTCTGTCTCTGACTCAGAGCTGGAATCTGAAGTCTTCCCAAAGGCAGAGATGCTGCTGCCCTTGCACTGGGGTAGAGGATGCTGTCTGAAGAGTCGTTGGTCTGTAATTGGTTGGGCATTCGACCTCCCTTTTGCTATGGATTTGCTGTTCCATTTGAACATTCTGCATTGTGAGTCATCAACATCCTACTGGGCTGTGTGTGCTTTTTCCTTCAAATGTACTGGTTGTGCTCTGGCTTTATTTAAGATTTGGACCAAGGGTGCCTTCTTTCCTCAGTAATAGCACAGAGTCCCATGAACTGTGAAAGTCATCTTTGGTGTGGTTGCTGAACTTCTCTAATATGCATGCAGGTCATTACAAAGAGCTTGTATGTCAGCGTACCTCTTCACATTGATGCCATCATTATTGTTCATCTCCTATGGCTCAGGAAGTGGACACAGCATTGGAGGCTGGGAAAGGGGGAGTGGGATAAAAGGGAAAAAGTCACAAGCAATTGGAGCGCTCCCTGCCCTTCTTTCTTTCTGTCTCAGTCTATTTGTCTGTCTCTGTCTGTCTGTCTGTCTTTCTCTCTCTCTCTTTCATACATACATACATACACACACACACAAAATAGTAAAGCTTCAAACTCATGAAGATTTTTGAGATTCCATGTATTATCTACTTACATATCTGTGTTCATAATGTTTCTACTCAGTTGAATGTAAGCTCCACTAGGCTAAGACACTATTTCATTTTTGGTCTTTTTATTCCTAGCACTTAACATTGTGCCTGGTACATAGTAGGCATGTAAAAAATCTTGTTGAATGAATGACTGTTGTCCATATCACACTAGTGACTTATATTGAGTTTGTAGTACACTAAAATCCCCAAGTTTTTGTTTGTTGGTTTGTTTTTACATGAGCTATTGTCTAATTCTTGTCATTTCTTTTTCCAGCTCATTTTATAGATGAGGAAACTGAGGCAAACAGGGTTAAATGAATTGTTCAGGGTCACACATCCAGTAAGTGTCTGTTGCACTCAGGAAGATGAGTCTTCCTGATTCTAAGCCCAGTACTCTATTCACTGTGCCAACTGCTTTTCTCCTTTGTGACCATTGAAGAGTCACTTCACCATATGGCCCTTGGTTTCTTCATCTGTAAAAATGAGAGGGGTTCACGAGATCTCTTCTAGATATAAATCCCATGATCTTAACATCCTGACTTTCCTTCAGATTCACTGAAGGCATACATACCACCTTGGCAATGTATCTACTTTATGTCTACCATTTAAATCTACATTATCTCCCATATTAGAACGTGAGCTTCTTGAGGCAAAGGACTGTTCTTGCCTTTCTAGCCGTCCCCAAAATTTAACAGTTCCTGGCACATAATCAGGTTTACTGAATGCTTGTTGACTTATTGAGATAGAACAGGGATTTTGTCTATCTTCAATCCTTCTCTCCTCTCTATCTCCCAGTCTCTCACTCTCTTGTCTCCATAAATGTTATATGGTATTATATACCATATGCAGCCTGTAATACTGTTGTATAGTATTATATATAAATTATAATATATTCTATACTATATATTTTATTATATATTCTATAGAGTATAGATATTATTATACTGTCTGTGTTTGTTTTATATTTCCCCCAATTTTTCTACTCTGAATCATACTGATAAACTTGCCAGATATTCCTGTCCTAGGAATCCCAGATCCAGTAGAGAAGGACAAAGTACAATAGAACAGAGGATATACTAACCAATATATGCACATATATATATTCATACAGATCAGAATCTCTTCTTCCTTTCCCCACTTCAGTAATTATTGTTTTCATTCTCCACTCACCATTTCATCTTCCACATCAAACTTTGTCATTTTCTTAAATGGTGACCTTTTGTGTCAGGATAGTAAGTAGAAGCTGAGAACACCAGCCTTTTAAATAGTCCTTTGAGCTTTATAAGGACTTTGAGCATTTTCTTTACATTGCAAAAATGATGGGAAATTTACAAAGTATACACTTGGTCAGTGAGGGTTGTAGCAAATGAAGGTTGGATAAAATCTTCCTTCTAAAAACAAAATTGCTTTGGAGATTGGGGCAATGGGAGAAAAGAATGGTTGGCAGTCATGTAGTTCTCCACCTTGAGGCCAGCTTGAGGCATTTTGACCATTGAGTAGCACCTACTACTATTTCATATAAAAACAGCTATTTCATCTCCAGATGTCTGCCTTCCTTCAGTAAAAATGGAGTCATGTTAAAGATAAATAGGATTTGTGTGGCACTTTTAAAGTTCTTTAGAAAAAGAAAGTGATATGTTAGCTAAGTAAGGTATTGTTATATTTTGAACCAACACGTCTTAAAAGCTCTTTTCATTCCAACAGTTACATAAAGTTTTCAAGATAGTATTGGATGAGACAGTAGTTATTTGCTGCCTTTTCTTTTGCTGCTCTATTTCTCAATCACCAACTTTGAATATGCGCTCAATTTACATAAAATTTCTGTAATTCACTTCAAAAATATTTTATTTTATTTTTCATGTGAATGGAAGCTCTGTAAGCCAAGGGGAAAATAAGCAACAATTCTGTACCACTTGTTCAACCTGTAGAGGTCACACAGACACTAAGTTGATGATGTTAAATGGAGGGGGAAAAAACATTTACATTGCACTTGAGAAAAGGTAGGACCTTTTGAAATACTTTAAAATGTGCATTGTGTGGGTGTCATTGGTTGAATACACAGGACAGTGCTCCATGCATGCCCTCTACTGGCTAAGAGCCATTTAAAAACATAACTGAATTAGAAACTCCTTGTACCTGTGTGGACTCTTCCTGTCTCTCTTTAGAAGTCTGTTGTCATGAAAATGGTCTCTTAAAGAAATTCCATATGAGCTTTGAATGAAAAAAAACAAAAAAAAACCCCTCTGACCAATGATTTTAGAACTAGTTCCTTTCTGTTTGTGTCTAATAACAATTTGATCTCCAAAGTAAACTACAACTCAATTTTGATTTTAAGTTTTATTTTTCAACTTCCTTGAAATAAATTTTAAAAAAATAGATATTAGAAATAAGCTCAAAATACTTAAAAAAAACTTTAAGGTTTTAAATAATCTAAATAATCTCTTCTGATAAGGTTGAATTATAAAATATGTTCATTAATAATATATTATGCATAATATTTAATATAACATATCTACTGTGAAGGAGAAATTTATTGTAATTTAATTCTTATTACATTAGAAAGCTTGATTGGCTACCATTTTTAATTGGATTCTATAGAAGGAATTTTAATTCTTGGTTTCACTGTTAGCTTCTTCAGTGGGTCTATATCATGTCCAGTGCTATGCCCCAGATGATCTTTAAAATAATTTTGAAAGTGTAGTATTAAAATAAAGAATAGTACTGGTAATTCTTTAAATATCATGTATTTATACTCCACCATGTTCTCCAGGATCTTATAGAGGTTGCAAGAATTGCAAGATTCTCTCTAGTCACATTTAATGGTTAGTCACTATTACTCTAGCAGAAAGGGGTTGTTCTGTATGTGTATGTCTTTGGGTATAAAGAGTGTAGTGTAGGCTGTGTGTGTGTGTGTGTGTGTGTGTGTGTGTGTGTGTGTATTGGCAAAGCTCTGCATCAATTGCTTCTCATGTCTCTGTCTATCCTTTCCAGTCCTGCCAAGTTCACATATGAAGGCTGAATAGAACAGATTGGAAGTTGGCCTTCTCTTTTTTAGCCTGGTTATGTGATGGCATTGAACAGTTTCTCAATTAAGCTAGTTTTAGAGGTAGCAGTTGGTCATGATACCTTACCATTGATGACACGGCACTTTATACATTTTTGTCATCTTCATGATTGATATAGACAGCCACAACCAATTTGAATGAATGTTCTGTATCAACCATTCTTATGATTGAAATGAACAGATTGATCATGTCAAGATTCATCCATTTCAAATGTAAATGCATGACCCCAAAGTAGGTTGGATCTTGATTGATTTGATCATGACATGCCTGAAGTTGCAATTCTAGCCCAAGGTGAAACTTGGCAATTCACATGAAAGATTCAACTTATGAATGAGGAACTATCTTGCTCGTATCTTTATGTTATGACATGTTATTGCTTGGAATACAAAACAGGTGCTCAAGGGCTTCTTTCGCTTGGCATTGCATTTTTACTACATTTCCAATTATACCCATTTTAAGTTGAAATCATAATATCTTTAATATAGGCTCTGGTAGAACTTCCAAAATGTCTGTGAGTGAGTGCTGTGAGCTCTGGAGGCAATAAGCATGAGACAGAGTATGGGCTCTGTAGGTTTTAGACTCAATCATATAAAGGGATTGGGTGAAAAAAAATTAAAACCTGAAATCCCTTTGTGGCATTATAATAGTCTTTTCTAGACAAAACAAAGGGTTATATTTAGCAGCACAGCATGAGAGAGGATTTTAATTTCAAGTATCTTTGGTTTGATTCTTATGTTATATCCTATTTCACTTATATCCTTTGGAATATGATGAAAAATGGCATAGGGGAAGTATTGTAAGGGACAATGGCAGAGTGATGCATGACTGAGAAAGGAGGTAGGGTGATTGTGTAATGAAAGCAAGGGATAACTGATAGACATCTTTCCTACTCCACTGGAATCCATGCGAAATGTCAAAAGATCCAGAGTAAAAGCCCCAGCTTATCAGTGAAATCATTGTGACATTGATTTGTACAAGAGATAAAAGATGAAAAGGTGTAGATGGGATGTAATCCATACAACTAGAGAGGGTACCCATATTGACAAGGTCACAGATTTGAATAAATGTCAAAGTATTATTATGCTACTGATTGTTATGCATTTTAAAGGTACTATTTATTGGTGTCTTTTGTTTTGATGTCATATTTCTAAATATGCTACCCCATCAAGTTGTTAATTAGGAGGAAAAAAAGACTTTTAGCAGTAAAATTGATTTGGAACTAAGGTAATTTTGTTAAAATAAATTGATTTTCATGAAATTTTAATAGTTAAATGAATCAAGTATTTATTAGCCATTTATTATGTACCATGCACTGTACTAAATACTGAGAATGAAAGTAGAAAAGTGACACAGCCCTCGATCTCAGTATATCCCCATTCTATCAAAGAGAAACAATATCCATGAGAGATCAGCTTTAGGACCACTAGTGGTCTTTAGGATATAGCACAACAGATGCTGGCATTCAGTGGTTCTGAGCAGATGTCGATGCCTGGGACTTGGAAAGCTCAGAAACAAGGTAGATAGCAAAGTCATGAGTTCATCCCCTTGTTTGCATCACTCAGCAACTCACTATAGAAGAGGAAGACCAAAAGGTGGGATTTATCACCTGCCAAATGTTGGTAGACTTTGTTTAAGGTATATCATTAGCTCCACTTCCACTTATAGTTCCTTGAATAGAGATGGGGGCAGAGCTGGCCAGTCCTTAGTATAGCCATAGCCATGGACAACGTCTCCCTTTTACTACCATCTTGTGGAAGCTGAAGAGGAATAGGAATGGTTATTGTAATTTAGGTTCAACTTGTGCTTGCCACCACTATTAAAGAAAGTTTTCTATGAACAAAAACAATTCATCTAGAATCAAAAGAAATTATATGTAATGGGAAAATATTTACAATAAATCTTCTAAGTATCTGGCATTCATCATTCATAAGGAATTATTGCAAATAAATAAGCTTGACAGTAATTCCCAAGTAGACAAGTAGTCAAAACATATGAACGGTTTTCAAAATAAATGCACCCTGTCAACAAAAAGCTGAAAAATATTCAAAGTAGCTAATAATCATATATATGCAAATTAGTAGAACATTGAAATAGCACTTTGAACCCATCAATAAGTGGCTATTGGATTATAGGCACACTGATTCATTGCTGGTGGAGCTATGAGCTGGTTCACACATTCTGGAAAATAATTTAGAATTATGCAATAAAACTTATGAAACTATATTCTCTGACCTAGAGATTCTATAACTGGTACTAAATACGACATAGAAGTTATTATATTATTAAGATAAGACTTCTAGGAACAAAACAATTATGTTGACATTATATAAGAGAACAAAAACTAGAAGCAGAATGTGTGCCAAAATTGTGGAACAGGTGAAATATTAGGGTTTATCAATGTAAGAAAATATTACATCATCAAAAGGAATGATAAACATGAAAAATTCAGAGAAACTTAAGAAGACTTGGATGAAATAAGGTAGATTAAGGAAAGCAGAAACATTTATTAGGAAGATTATATTGGTTAGCTTTGATCTTCTTGTTCCCCTCTTATCTCATATGATATTCCAAGTCTTGTCAATTCTACCTCCACAGCTCCTCTTGTATCAGATTCATGCACAATACTATCACCCTAGTTCAGATACTTCTCACCTCTTAGTCTCCTTGATTCTAGTTTCTTTGCTTTATAACTTATCCTTTAGAATGCTGACAACATAATCTTTCTAATGAATGGTTCAGAACATGTCACTCCAGTACTCAAAACTCTCTAGTGGCTTGCTAGCACCCATAAAATAAAATACAAACTCCTTCGGCAGATACTTAAGGGCCCTACCATACTTCAATCTGTCTCTACAACCTTATTTTATATTACTTGCCTTCATATACTATTCTGAGTTACCGTAAAAAGGGACAATTAACTGTTCCCCAATGTTATTCTGATGACTTTTGCCTTCATGCATTTTTCTCAAGTTATCTTGAAGCAAACCACCAACAAGCATTTGTAAAGTTCATGCTATGTGCCAGCTACTGTACTAGATACTGATACAAAGACAGAAATGAATCCTTTCCTGCCCTCAAGGAGTTTATAGTCTATTAATAAAGACAATGCAAACATAAAGAAATAGATATAAAATATGTACAAAATAAAACAAGCTCTAAATAAGCCTATAATGTAAAGGAGGAGGCAACAGGAAAGCAAATATACACAAACCAATTGATACACAGGAAAGATAGGAAATAATTAACTGTGGGAAGAAACTGGGATAAAGAGGGAATGGAGAAGGCTTCCAGTAAAAGAAGAAACTTGAAGTAGACTAAGGAGAGCAATTGGTGGAGTGAAGGACGTAGAGCATTCCAGGCATGGTGTGAGGACCAGCAAGAACAGTCTGTCTTGGATTGTAGAGTGTAAGAAGGGAGAATAATGTATAACCAAGTTGGAAAGGAAGATAGGTACAGTTTATAAAGGTCTTTTTAATATAATAGAGAAATGGTTTTGTATCTTTTTTTCTGTTGAAATCTGTGAAAGTTCTGCTTAGGGGTCACCTTCTCCATAAAGTCTTACCTGGTACCCCCAGATGAAAGTATCCTCTCCTCCCATTTTTTCCTTTTGTGTTTTATTTTTAATTTTTGGAATAAAACAGGTATCTCTATAATATAGGACAATAAAAGAGATGATTGCACATAAAACTGCAAATGTTCTATGCACAACTTTCTATTCCTTTCAAATATATAACAAAATTATCATGTGAATTTCTTTTTTTTCTTCTTTCCCCCTACCCCCACCCTAGAGATTGCTTCCATTACACACAAATCGGTATATCTATGTAAAATTATTCTATACATGCTTCTATTTATCAATTTTCTGGGTGCAGAAAATGATGACTTTCATAGCTAATTTATACCTAATTGCATAGCTATTTATAAAAGACAAAATAACTTATTTGCTCAAAGTTGTTCTTAAAACAATATTTGTTACTGTATACAACGTTCTCTGGTTCTGCTCATTTTGCTTTTAATTATTTCATTCAAATCTTTCCATATTTTTGTAAAAATCATCTAGCTCATCATGTGTTATAACAGGGTAGCATTCCATCACAATCATGTACCATAACTAGGTGTCTTTGTTCTACCCTTCCCTCTGTATCTTGTTATTCTGATCTGAACACAAGTTTTGTCCCCAGCAGTACCTTCTAATTCTTTGAGGGAAGACTCAGTACCACTTTTTTGTCTTTCTAGATCTGGTACTCAACACAGTGCCTTGTACATAGTAGATCCTTAATAAACATTTTTGGAAAATTTAACTAATGGAAAAGATGGAGGAGGTGAGTAATGAGCATCTTAGTTTATATTTAAGTAATATATATATGTATATATATATATTATCAATTTATAAATTTATTTGATTTAATGGAGTTTTCTGAAGACAACATTGACTTCAAAATATAATTCCAGGTGCTTTGTAATCTTTCACTTATTCTGTTAGTAGGACTTCAAATTATTGGTAGATAGAATATATTGGAGATAGGTAGGGCTTTTAGTCATTCTTCCAGATACACCAACTAGACTATCTTGACTGTCTATCCTGCCAGGTTCTACCTTTTCCATGGCTTCATAGTGCCAGGATGCCTCAGAACTAGCCTCCATCTAATCGTACTCCAGAATAGGGCAATAAGATTTCTTATATAACAGAAAGGGCATATACAGTATTGACAGATTTTACTGAACTCTGTAAAGTTAGAAATTACTAAAGGCAAACTTGGAAATGCCATGTTTTTTCTCAGGTCCAGTTGATTATCTCTCCCTCAGCCTCCTCTTATGCTGCTGGCATTATTTAAAACCACAACTTTTAGAGCCCAGAGACCTAATTCTTCCTCTCCTAAACCTGAATTAGGATCCTTTATTCCTGGATGCAGGAATAGAAACACTGGAAATTATGGACAACTTACAAATATTACACTACTAGTCTAATCTGAGAGTTTTACTCAGTTCTTAGAGTCATATGAACTTCTCTTTTTTTGATCTTGTTATGTGATTCTACTTTTTGTGGTTTATAGTACTCTATAAGGTCATGGTCTTGGATATCAAATTGAGAGAAAATAAAATGAGGGGGAAAAATCTCAACTTCCCCTCTGAACTTCAGCTTCTAAAGATTTGAATATTCAACTTATGAAGAAAAAATATCTAATGGAGAATAACAGTGGTAGAATGGTGGTTGAGATCTAAATAGAGACCTTTCACAACTCCCTTATAATCGAAACTAAATGATGGAGGAGGTTGAGGCTACTTCTCCCTTCATTCTGCTGTTGCTTGTCATAGAGCAGCAGAATGACTGGGAAGGAGTGGTGGCAATTTGAACATGGTGGCAATTTGAACTCGTGGGGCTTACTCTCTTTAAAATAAGAATGAATCTGGGTCATAATATATTTAAGAGAAAACAGTTATGTTTAATATATTCCCAATAACAAAAAGAACAGAAAAAATGGAATTCTATATGACTTTTTTTTGTAGTATAATGAGAATTGACTAGACTTTGGTGTCAAGATGAAATTTTAGGTTAGAATACAATATATGTCCAGAAGATATTATTCCTTTGAAATATTTGTGGTGAATTTTATTTACTTTTATTCAAATAAATCATGGTATAGTAGTTACAGAACTACCTCAGAGTCAGTAAGACTATATCCCACTTGTGTCATATAAAAGCTGTGTTACTCTGGGCAGACCATTTAACCCTGCAAGACTGTAATTGCAGAGATGGTGTCTATTATGGTAGAGAAAGTTCCTTTTTGTTTTGTTTTTGTTTTTTGTTTTTGTTTTTTGCTTTTTGGAGGGGGAAAGTAGGGCAATTGGGGTTAAGTGACTTGCTCAAGGTCACATGGCTAGTAAGTGTTAAGTGTCTGAGGCTGGATTTGAACTCAGGTCCTCCTGACTCCAGGGCCTGTGTTCTATTCATTGAGCCACCTGCCTACCCCAAAAGTTCCTTTTTGAGGAGTTCCATGTACCAATGAAATCACCGGTCCAGTTTCTGTCTCCTAAGATAAAAAGTATTTTATTTTTATTTAAACAAGAGGTTTTTAACTCAGGATTCACAACACACACACACACACACACACGTGCATGCATACCCATATATGTATATGTACATACATGCATTTATATATACATGTATATGTATGTATATATATATATGATAGATATAGATATAGATATGGATATAGATATAGATATACATATATATATGCGTACATATATATAGAGAGAGGGAGACAGACAGACAGAGAGACAGAGAGGGAGAAAAAGAGAGAGTGTGTGCATGAAAGCTTAAAAATGCATGATGACTTTTGGATCATCCTATATTTTGATAATTTTATTCAATATAATTGGTTTCCTTTATAATGCTATGTGTTTTATTTTGCATTTAAAAACATTTTGATAAGTAGCCTAGGACACAAAATACACTAAGAACACCTGATTTAGAGAAACTTCCCTCTTTCTCCATATTATTGCCTTGTCTTTGGGCAGATCATATATGTGGAAAGGGGTTCATAATGAATTTAGAAGCAGGAATTTTCATCTGTTTCTGTCTATTGCCTTTACCTCCCGACAGTTAACTATTTCAGAAATTGAATATGTGTGTATATGTGTGTGTGTGTTATGTGTGTGTGTGTGTGTGTGTGTGTGTGTGTGTATGTGTGTGTTTTGTGTCTGTCTGTCTGTAGTGTCTTCATGAATACTATTTCATTTTAGTAGTCTGGGTGGTATAGGTAAGCAAGAGAATCATAGGTGGTATAGGTACCCTTCTGAGAAATGCAGTCCAAAAAACTTCCTCCAGTTATGAGATTTTCAACTTCAAGAACTGTGGAAATATAGACATCATGATATTCTTTTCATGTAAAAAAAGCAGGAGGTAAAAAACATTGCGTGAATATTTGAAGGGTTTATCTTTCACCATATCCTTAACCAATGAAAGGGAAGCAATTGCCTACTTAAACCTAAAGAACCATTCCATCAACACCTTCAAGTAATTATTAAATGGGGAGGAAACTTATTCTCTTTCATATGAATGACAAGTCTTTTGTCTGAAAGAGAATGATAAAGGACACTCTGTTACCACAGAGAAAAGCAGAGATCGACTCTGCATTTCCTAGGCTCCTTTTTGGGATTACAGAGCCAACTTTAAAACTTCAACTTTACAGCAGGAAATGAGGAAGAGATCATACTCTCCAGGAACTCCTGGAAAGAAAAGAAAGAAAAGAAACAAATTCCTAGACCTTAAACCTTAACTTCATCTTCAGATTTACTATATTGGATCTGGGGTTGAGAATGATAGAAAAAGTTCAAATATGAAAATAATTTCTAACTAACTGGGAATACCTAGTTTTAGAAGTGATTGATAATAGACTCATAACTGGAAATACTTGTTGGAGGCAGAGGGGAGATAGGGGCGGGAAGGGTGAAGAGAAGACAATAAAGAATTCTCCGTTCTATATATACAACACACATTGTATCAAGTGAAATAAAATGACAGTTACCATGGTGATAGTTTTCTCATTAAAATGTAGCTAAACCCTCAAAATCAGGTGTTTTGCTCTTTAGGATCTAAACTTAAAATATTTCCCTGAACTAGGTGATAGAATAATATTTTGGTCTTGGCTTTGCCAGTAGCCCATTAATGCCTCTGGGCAAGTTGCTTCCCCTTTTGGTGCTATAACTAATTCTCTGTAAAATGAGAGTATTGGTCTAGATGATCTTTTAGGTCCCTTCCAATTCTAACATTCAGTAATTTCTTATTTTAAAATTCTTTAAGAATTCTTGAGAAATATATCTATCATGCATCACAGGTCCTTCTAATATTTTGAAGCTTTTCTTGGTGTCTGAGAGAAAAGATATGCATATTCTTTTTAGGTCATCACATTGTTAGCCTCTGGCTAGTTATAACTTCTAAATGCTTCAGTTTTTACAGTTCTGATGTCAGCTCCTAAATGCAAATGCTGTATTAGAGTGGAACCAATGACCCATAAAAGACAAGTCCATTTTGCTGCTTCTGAATGTTTCTCCACCCCCCCCCCCCCATGTTTGTATAGTTGTGAGGGGTAGGGCAGGAATTGATGAGGATGCCCTTGATTGATTTTTCTGACACAGTTGTGTCTCAGGTAAGGGCTATGTAGTAAACAAGATAAATTATCAACATTTTAAATGAAATACAAAAGAAAAAAGTCCACACTTTATAATACTTACCCTTTATAATTTTGGGGTCAATCTTGATGTTTTTGGAAGGTTTCTAGCCATTGACTGAGTAAAGATTAGCCATGTTCCTGATGATTCTTTAAAAAGTAAGACATGCTAGATAGGGAATGAGTTAAGGCAGGCCTATACAATTGTGGCCTGTGGGTTTCTTGTGGCCCATTAAAGGATTTCAGTGACCTGCAAAAAAATGTAAATGAAATGTACAGGTTGTGCAGGACAGCTTTAAGGTAAGAAAGCTCTGAGGAGTATGACATCTGGCAGCATAGAAAAGAGCTCTGGAAGAAGACCCAGATTTGAGAGGGAGTTATTTGATGGGAAGATTTTGCTCTCTTCCCAAACTTGTGGCATTGAAAAAGGTTGGAGAGACATAATTTCCAGATAATTTAATCATTTTATCAATAATGCCAGCATTTTAATTTAAAAAATTGTCATTTTTCTGTTTCTCTCTTGTACCAAACAATAATTATGGTAGCAGGCTCAGCTTATATGGTCATTGGGAGAGAGGTGTTCCTGAGGGTTCTGATTGGTTAACAACTAATGAGAGAATCAATATTACAATGAGGGGCTGAACATATTTAAATGACCTCTGATTATGTCATTTACCTCTAGGTTACCACCACTACTATACTCCTCCCTGCTCTGGACAATCTATTTAAAGAATTTATCCCCACCCAAACTTGAGTAGAACACAATGGCTTCTCCACTTGAGTAAGACTTAGATAGAAGGTTAGCTCAACCTTCAGAGACTGAAGTCTTGGGATGAGAATATAAGAAAAAGGGGTAAATCTAGATCTCCCCAAATCATTGGTTGTTAATAATCATTTCTTTCACCTACTAGCTGTAGTTGTTTTTATTTGTCTGTTTGTTTTCTTTTTCAAAGCTTTTTTACCCACTAGATGATACCACATTCAGCAGGCTCTAGGCCAGTCATTCAAGGCATGAAGTCAGAAGAGCTTTGTGACTTGAGTAATAGCTGACTTACCCTTTGGAATCTTTTTGTTGAAGAGAAATACCACTAGTGGGCAACTTATTCAGGAGTTGACACCATATTCAGAATGAAGACACTATGAAAAGAGAAAAGATATCAGTGCCATGTAGTTTTAGAGATGTGATTGCCTTGGCCACATGTATTCTCTAAGTGTGTGCACATCTACCATTGTATTTTATGTGCTCACTCTTCCTACTACCACCATGTTTATTTGTGGGAAAGTATGATTTATGTTTGTGATTGGAATTTTTTTGTTCTTATTGTTCATATTGTGCCATCTCAAAAAATGCTTTTGCCTTGAACTAACTGCGTCTACTGACTGACTATTAAAGGTAAGCATACCAGTAGGGGCTCTTGAGCTATTATGGTTTTAGAAGTAGTTATCCACAGAGTACCTTGAACTTAGGGGTAGTCATCCAACCTTTGAAGATGGTGGGATAGCCCTGAAAGGTAGTGTATTTATTTGTTTATTTGTTTTTAATTTCCTAAATGAATGACGAAGAGCTTGAGGGAAGGAATTCTGTGTTCTTATTCTTAACAATTTCTCCCCAGCAATTAGATAGGTCTCACAATACAAACTCCTTAAAGAAAGAGATTAATTTTTATTTCGTCTTTGCAATCTCGGTATATGGCACAATACCTTGCATTCAATAGGTAAGTAATGAGTACTTTTTGAATAGAATACTATCCTTCATTTTACTACCTTTTGAATGCATTTAAAGGAGAAGAGAGAATGTCTAAAGGAATGATTTCATTAGTGAGAGGGAACCAGTGTTGAAACCCTTCACTCATAACTGGCAACATCTCTGAAATATACTCCCAGAGAATGGGTTGGCCAGAAGTGGTCATGCAGAGAATTTACATTACAGTTAGGACTTGAACTCAGGTCTTTCTGATTTCCAGGCCAGCCATCTATATTACAATTCCACTCTTTAACATTTATTGATCACAAAATTAGTCAAAATTGCTTTATTTCATGAATGCTTGAAATGGTCCTATGATGGTGACAAGATAACTCTTCTTCCACTTTTTATATAAAGGAACTCTGGCACTAATAAAGGAACTGCTTGTGTCCTGTTAGAAAACATTAATCATAGGATGAGTTGCAAACAGAACTCAAGCTTCCTGACTTCAATCAAATGCTAAAGCAGTGTGCCACTTCTCATCTGTTTGATACCAGCAGTGCACATGGCATTCTTCCTTTAAACATAGTCTGGGCTTTTAAAATAAAGTATTGAGGACTGTGGTGTGATTCAAGATTGTGTAATGTTGCTGTTGCTTTCTTGGTGTGTGTTTAACTTTTTTTTTAATCAGAATGCCATGTAATGATGTTTAAACCACAACATTTGACAGGGAGAATAAGCCTCTTTTCTCTTACCAGAGAGGGGAACATTTGTCTCAATGAAAACAAGTTATGGGAAGACTTATGCCCAGATTACCCTAAAAATGAATTAGTCCTCTGGTTTTTGGACAACATTTATATGTATTGCTGTATTTACTTTATTAGTTTAATCTTTGTTGTAGCTTTCACAAAAAAAGATAAGGTGATCGTAAGCCTAAGGTTTAAAAAGCAAAGAGAAAACCAATTTAAAGCGTGCTGAATCCTCTGAACCTCAAACGTGACTCAAACGTCTCAGTTCTTCATTGAGACAATTATAAAATGAAAATGTTTACGAAGCACATGCAGTGTGTTTTACAACCTTGGAATCTTGTTTTCAGGAACCTCTGAATCACTGCTGCTGTTTTTAATCTGCATCTGCTGTACAATCAAATCAAAAATGATAAGAAGTGGTTATCTTATGAATAAAATAGAAGTGGCAAAAATATAGGAGGGGAAATATATTCAAAGATTAGAGAAAATTAGAATAGAATTCAACATGCCTCAGAGCGTCATTCACTAGGCCTGATAAATGTGAGTATAAAATACTAAGGAAAGAGAGGGCTCATGAGCATTTGAGAGGTCACTTAGTACAACCTCCTACTTTAGGCAAGACTAATTTTAGTGAATAATAGTTCATATAGTTTTTATATATTTAAAAGGGAAACTTTGCTGGAAAAACACTGGATTTAGAAGCAGAAGACATAGATTTGAATCCCAGACCTGGTACTTACTACAATATCTATCTGATCTTGGGAAATCCAAGTAATATGTGCAGACTTAAGTCTTTATCTGTAAAGTGAAGCAACTGGATTTTTTTTTTAATCTCCTGAGGTCAATCATTACCTTTCTATTACCTTAACACATTTTTATAGGGCTGAGAAAAACATTGATCTGAAGAAAAAGTAAGAGAATAACCTTCTATTCCTTGGTTCAAAGAAGATAGCAGTGTTTTTTCCTCATCAGGAAGTAGTTGAAGTCATCGAGAAACTTAGGTTAGAGGCAGAGTCATAGAATTATAGACTCAAAAAGTCGGAAGAATCCTCAGAGATCAGCAAGCCCAAACTATATGTGAACATAGGCATCCAGTGGTACAGAAGAGAGAGTGCCAGTTCAAATCCAGTCTTAGGCACTTATTAGCTGTGTGACCTTGGAGAAGTCATTTAGCTGTCTGCCTCAGTTTCCTCATCTATAAAGTGGCGATAATAATAGAAGCTATTCAGAATTGTCCCAAGGTTGTCATGAAGATGAAATGAGATAATGTTTGTAAAGTACTTCACAAATCTTAAAGTACTCTGTAAATACTAGTAGTGTTATTATTGATTATTATTATTGCTAGTAACAAGAATCTTCTCTACAGCATCCTTGAGAAATGATTTTCTAATCTTTGATTGAAGAATTTCAGTAAAGGAGAATTCACTGAGAACCTCCTACGGTAGCAAATTTTGCTTTTAGATGACCTGAATTAAAAGAAAAAAAAAATTTCTTTATACTAAGTCAAATTTGCCCCTCTACAATTGCGTGTCATTGCATGCTTCTTATTCTGCCCTCTGGGGTGAAGCAGAATGAATATCCCTTTCAGAGGCAGCTAGATCTCATAGTGCTTAGCATACTGGACCCAGAGACTGAAAGATCTAATTTGAATCCTGATTTGGATGCTTACTGACTCTGTAACCCTGGGAAAGTCATTTACCCTCTCTCAGTTTCTTTCTTCAACTATAAATGCTGATAATAGCAGTGGCCTCTCTGGAAGTGTTGTTTTGAAGAATAATTGAGATCATAGAGCTAAAGTACTTTGCTTTGTCAGGCAATAAACACTTATTAAGGACCTACTATATGTCTCACACTGTGTTAAGCTCTGGGGAAACAAAGAAAGGCCAAAGTCAGACCTGGCTTTCAAGGAACTCAAAGTTTAATGGGGGAGGAATATGCAAAAAACTATGTATAAACAATAGATAGATAGACACACACACACACACACACACACACACACACACATACATACATACAGGATACAGGCTAAATTAGAAATTGTCAACAGAGAGAAAGAACTAGTATTAAAGGGGAATAATAAAATCTATAAAAGTATTATTAGTAGCTAGCATTTATGTAATTATTTAAGTACTAACGGGTATTTTATGTATTAAATTTTTATTATTTGCATGATAACTCATATTACTATTATTCTGTAACGTAATCCTTCAATTTCTTGAAGACATCTATCATATCTTTCCTATATCTTCTCTTTTCTAGCCTTAACATCCTTAGCTCCTTCAAGTGATACTTCTCTGACACAGCCTTCAGTAATTTTAACCATCATGACTGCCCTTCTTTCTATGCTTTCAAGATTACCAATGTTCTTCTTAAATTGTGGTAACCCAAATTGTACATAGTCTTATGAATGCCGAGTGACCAAGACAGAACAGTGGCATTACCATATTTCTTGGGCTGCAGGTAACTCTGTCTACTGGTAGGTAATAATCCACTAATAGTTTCGAGTAAGTAGTAGATTATATGATATAACCAATGTCAAATGCAAAATATTTCATAAAAAATTATATCCAGGACAAATTTTCCTAGAAAAGGAGTCATGAGTTAAAAGAAAAAGATAATATAATATTTTATCTGTTTGTAGCAATCAAAAACCTGTCTGGAAAAAAACAACAACAGGAAGTTAGAGTCTTCCTTAGATCTTTTATTCATTACTATTTGTGACTCATTTGGTTATCATACTTTAAGGCAGGAGGATTTGACTGAATGACTCTTCTTGGTCCCTTGGAGCCTTGTGATTTGAAATCATCACAATTAGAATAGCTCAAAACTCATCAAATAAGGATTAAATCAACTTTAAAATGAGATGATTTAAGAAGACACATTATCATTAGAAGGTAAAATCATGATTATAAGTCACTGATGAGTCAGAGACCTCAACATTGGGATCCATCTAATAAGATAACATTTTAAACAGATAAATGTAAAATTTTCTACTTGGGCTAAAAATAAACTGTTGGATATGTTGCTACCTTGCAATTTGTGAGAGAAAGATCATAAATAAACTCAAATGATCAAGAAGTGCCTTTTGGCAGTCATTAAAACTATTTGAGATTTTATTAAGAAAGGAGTAGGTGATGATCCTTTTGCTTGCCCTTGACAGACTACATCTGGAGTAAAATATATAATTCTGAGTGCATTATTGATAAGCTGGAGGATATTCACAGGAAGATGACTAAAATGGTGAGGGACCTCAAGATCATGCCATACAAAAATGAACTAGGGAGGTTGAACCTAGAAAAGAAAAGACTTTTGAGGACAAAATAGCTCTAATCAAATATTTGAGGAGCTGTCATAGGTAACAGGGAATAGATTTGATCTTCTTGGTCCCATAGGGAAGAACTAAGAGCACTAGGTCTAATTGTAGAGAAACAGATTTTAATATGATATAAGGAAAAACTTCCTAACAATTTGTTGTTGTTGTCATTGAATTGTTTCAGTCATATCCAACTCTTCATGGCCCATTTCTGGGATTTTCTTGATAAAAATGCCTGAGTGGTTTGCCATTTCCTTCTCTGACTCATATTATAGATGAGGAACTGAGGCAAACAGGGTTAAGTGACTTGTCTAAGGTCACATAGCTAGGGAGTGTCTGGGGCCACCTTTACTTCTTCCAAGTGAAAAGGAAAAGTTATTAAGAAAATTGATATGAGTCTCTTCCCTATGGTTTATGTGAGCTGAGTCTAATCCCTTGGTATTTTGCTCAGGATCGGTTTACCTGTGTTGTCATGACAACTGGCTGCTGCTATGCTCTTTTAGTAACCACTTTTATTCCTTTTGTCTATTCAATTAGCATCTCCATCTTACATTTTCCCCTATATTTTACATTTGTCAGTCTCAGGATAAGCCCAGCCTTACTTCCTTTCTTGACCCAATCTCAATCTATTTATTTTTAAATTTGAATTGCAATATTGAATCTGATCTCTGTCTGCAACATGTGTTTTTAAATAGAAAAAGCACTGCAGTTTTCTCCACATTGGGATAAAGCAGTGAGTAACACTTTATTATTAGCTTAAAAAATATCTAGGTGAGAAGGAAGAGGGCACAAGAATGTTTTAATGTCCAGAAGAATGAAAATAAATGTCTGGAATACAAGGTTTGGATGTGACAACATAGTTTAGGTTCTGGTCCGGTGTAATAGTACTTAGTTTAGCAGGATACTTAGCACTTAGTACTAAGTGCTAAGTGTAGAAGGTGCAAACTCTGTCCCACTGTTGAGAAGGCATGAATTCCCCTGTTGATGTGGAAGAAGGGGATTGGTTGAGGTGTGTACATAAGCAAGAATTCCAGAGACAGACAGAATTGGAATTTTGCTCCCCTTGAAGGAAGAATCCTGGAGACTGAAGCCAGCTGAGGCAGAGAGCATCTGAGAGACAGAATTTGAATGCTGCTCCTGCTGAAGGGACAGAG
>CM053583.1:104076118-104117310 GCA_028627135.1 Pseudochirops cupreus | reverse complement strand
TGTGAGAGCTGCGATATGTTGCTGCTTCTACGCCGCCATCTTGGCTCCGCCCCCACAAGTTCTGTTTCTTAACAAAGACTTGATATAATCACGGGCAAGGCTCAAAGACATTTGAAGTGAAACAAGGTACTAAAAAATTAAATAGCTGAAAAAAAGGTGCTAAGTACTTCTTTGCTTGCCATTACATAAGTCCATCCCACACTTATTTGAGAAGGCAAACAATATATCAAGTATAATGTGAAATTGTGTAAAGTATATTTCCATATTAGCTACATTGCAAAAGAAAAAGGCAAAAAATTTTACACTCAGAATTTGTCTTTTCTCTCTATGTGGATAGTAGCTTTCATTAGGAATCCTTTGAAATTGTCTTGGATCACTTTATTCATCAGAGTACCTAGATCTTTCACAGCTGATCATCATTACAATATCAGTGTTATTGTACACAATGATCTCTTGATTCTACTATCTTGTAAAGAAAGTCATTTAGGTTTTCCTAAGTTATTCTGAAACCATTCGCCTCAACATAGCAAATAGTATTCCACTATAATCATATACCCCAATTTGTTCAGTCCCTCCCCAATTGATGGGTATCTTTTCAATTTCCAATTCTTTGACAGCACAAAAAGCACTACTATAAATACTTTTGTATGTATAGGTCCTTTTCCTTTTTCTTTGTTCTCTTTAGGATAAAGACTTTTGTGGTGATTACTGAATCAAAGATTTTGTGTAATTTCATAGCCCTTTGGGCAAAGTTCCCCTTTTTTTTCTCTAGAATGGTTGGATCAGACTACAGATCCATCAACAATGCTTTGGTGTCACTATTGTTCCACATCCCCTCCAGAATTTGCCATTTTACTTTTCTGTCATTTTAACAAATCTGTTAGGTATGTAATGTTACCTTAGAGTTGTTTTAATTTGTGGTTTTCCACTTAGTGGAGATTTAGAACATTTTCACGTGCCTACCAACAGCTTTATTTTCTTCTTCTAAAAACTACATGTTTGTATCCTTTGATCATTCATCAAGTGGGGAATAGCTCTTATTTTTTTTATAAATTTGACTTACTTTGAGAAATTAGACCCTTTGTCAGAGAAACTTACTATAACAATGTCCCCCATTTTCCTTCTTTTCTTTTAATTTTGGCTTCATTTGTTTTGTTTGTGCAAAAACTTTTAAATTTAATATAACCAAAATTACTCATTTTACTTTCCGTAGTTCTCTCTCTTGTTTAATCATAATATAATCTTCCTTTATCCATCCATGGATCTGACAGGTAAAATTTTCCATTCTCTACTAATTTACTTTTTATATCATCCATTTTGACCTTATCTTGGTGTATGGTGTGACATATTGGTCTATTTTTAGTTTCTGCCAAACTGCTTTCCAGTTTTTCCAACAATTTTTCTCAGAGAGGCAATTCTTGCCCCCAAAGCTTGGGGTTATCAAACACTAGATGACTGTGGTCATTTACTACTCTGTGTTGTGTACTGAATCTATTTCACTGATCTTACCACTTTATTTCCAGCCAGTTCAAGATTATTCTGTTGATATCTGCCTTATGATATAGTTTGAAATCTGTTACTGCTAGGCCACCTTCGTTCACATTTTTTTTCATTGATTCCTTAGATATTCTTAACTTTTTGTTCTTCCTAAAATTTTTGTGAAGATGGATGAACTATTGAGACTTCTTATTTGAGATTAAGGATTGTGAACCTTCTAGGCTGAGATAAGCCTGAACAGGACCTGGATGGAAGTGAAGTATTATTTTTGTAGCCCTTTGCCCCTAGCTTGACTCTTTATCAGTGTAGCAATTCCCTTTGTGACCTTTATTTCTGCCCCTGAGTTCAGGCATTTGGAAAACAGGAATGCAAAATCTGTGTCTTAGAGCCCCACAACAGATGTAGTATTGCTCACTTAGTGTCTGTTTACAAATGTTTATCTGATAAGGAAATAAAACAAGAATCATGGAAACATCTACAATGTGCTTGATATAGATCTCACGATGTATTTTGAAAAATAATAGAGCAGTTTGTTTAATAATCTTTTTTCCCCCTAATCTCCAAAAAAGTAAACAACAGTTTGTAGTTTCTGTAACAACTGTGGATAACACTTTGTCCAGAAACCTGGAGATTTTTTTGACAGAGAAGCTTCATTGGGGAAATTGCTGTCAGAGAAAAGGCAGGACAGACAGCTTTATTAGTACTCATCCACTTCTATTTCTCAGCCAAATCTCTGCCCTGAGATGCCCTTTCTCAGTAACCAGTAACTTTGTCTAATAGGAAGAGGATTACACTTTCCCCATATTAATTACACATCTGATGACTGGTCTGCTGTTGGTCCTCAGTACTCATTTCAGTCATCCTTACCTGTCTCTTCTCTCATTTGAGTGTCCTCACAACAACCCTGTGACATAGGAAGAACATGAATTTTTAACTCCGTTTTGTAGACGGAGAAACAGAGTCTTGGGGATGTTATTTGAATTGTCCAGAGTAACACAGAAAATAAGTGGAAGAACTCTACTTTACACCCAGATCTTTAGAACAAGTACATTTTCTACTCCTTTGGTGCAAGTCCAAATCACCTCATTGTCTGGACAGTTGCAATGGCGTACTGTTTGGTCTCACTGTCTCAAGTCTTGCCCCGCCACAATCCACAGTATTTAGGCACCTAATTGATCTGCCTAAAACTCAGTTCTGATTCTTCTAATGTAAAATATTTAGTAATGGCTCCCTATTACTTCAAGGTTCAAATGTTTTCTATTTTAGATTATATAAATGTGAATTATTTGTCGAATTTGGTTTTCATAATCTGGCCCTTTCCATTTTTCTTATACCTAATCTCCCTCTTCCCTTTCCCCACATTCTGGTGATCCAGTGGCAGTGGCCTTGCTGTTCCTCAGGCATGACATTCCATCTCCTGACTCAGTATTTTCACTGGCTATCCCCCCATGCCTAGGACACTCTTCCTCCCCATTTCTACCTCTATCTTCCCTGGCTTCCTTCAAGTTTCAGCTAATGTCCCACTTTATGCAAGAAGCCTTTCCCAATCCTTGATCTTGGAGTCATCCCTTTGAAATTACCCCCAATTTTCCTATAATTATCTTTCTTGTACACAGTGGTTTACATGTTGTTTCTTCCATTAGACTATGACCTCAGCATCTTCAGTGCTGAGCACAGAGCCTGGCACATAATCCTTAATAAATATTTGTTGATTAATTTGTGTGTGTGTGTGTGTGTGTGTGTGTGTGCGCGCGAGTGCACGCGCAATACTGTGGGTCAAATTTGGATCTCTTATATCCTATCCTGCAAGACTATGAAATCCTTAAGGTCAGGAACAGTGTTCTGTATAAATGAGGTATGTTCTTAGCATCTAGCATAATCCTCTTTACATACATTCATTTTGGTGCCTGTGTCTGTTCTGGGCCATGAACTAAGAGCAATCAGGAGTATAAATATTGATTCAGAAATGTCTTCTGTCCCAGGAGAAGGCTGGAACCTGACAGGACTCTACAAGTTGGTCCTCAAGCAGGATCCCTTCATTTGGTTCTCATGATAAACAGTTTGGATGCTGATTGGTCCCTTCAAGTTGAGGAAATTAGGAAGAACTATAAAAAAGAAAAAGGGATAGTTTATGAACCTTGCCAAACTTGGATTCCCAGGACCCAAAGGTGAACATTTTCTTACTTGTTAAGATTTTCTAGAGCTTCCTATCTGTTAACATAGCCTTTGAGAAACTAGAGTCATACTGGTACCAAAATGAGACATTGGAGGGAGACTTTTTTTCTTGAGAAAAAAACATCATGGTGGATAATGTAATCGATTAGAGAGTCAATCAAGGTTTTCATTTTTAACCCAGTTATTATGTTGGCTTAAATAAGAATGACTGACCTCAGAATGAACAGGGTAGGAAAGAGGATGTTGTTTTTACACATCTTTTAATGACTCTTGAAACTGTATTGTGAGACATATTGTAGTACTGCACCATTGCCCTCAAATTCTGAAACATTTCTAGATTTTTTTTTAAATTAAGTACCAGCAACTTAAAGAAAATGATTAAGTTGTAGTCCTTTCATGTAAATAACTAGAATTCCACCTGTATTTAAACTTTTGCTTTTGCTCTGACACCTTATAAGCTAAATTTCCATCTTCAGTATTGCTCTCCAAACTAGACCAACATACTGATACCTTGAGAAGGTAACCATGTTGATATATGGTAATGATGCTTTCCTAACATCTCTTGCCTTTAGACATTGTTATTGCCTAGTTTGGGGCTTCATTCTATCTGGACTATTATAGTAGCCTCTTAACTTGTCTTCCTGACTCCAATTGATCACTATCCAATCTTTTTGAGCATAAAAAGGCCGTCTCCCACTGCATCAGGGTCCATCTTCAGTCCTAATAATCTATATCTCCTCACTGGACCCAAATGGTTCAGGTGGAGAGAGTGAGGCTGATGACTTTGCACAGCCCTGTCTCACTTAAATCCAATGCACTTGCAAATCATGACATCTTTTTCCTGATGTCATGGATCTCTTTGAGAAGGAAGGAGGAGCAACAACAATCATCTACATATTTGAATTTTACCATTTACTGGCTTCTGATTGTAGGCATTGACAAGGTTGAAAGGATCAAATGGACCTCCTTATATGACTAAAAAACCCATACAGGTATGTTTTACAAAGTTACTGGAATAGACAAGCCATAGTATGAGGGTGAAGAGCAGAAGATGAAGTGCCTATGCCCCCTGCAGCCATTGGGTAAATCCAAAACTCCTTGTCTGAACCCAGCTGTTGTCATTGTCGAAGGCCAGCCCAGCTTGAATGTTCTCCAACAGATGTGGCCAGGGAGAACAACTGCAAGGTATTCTGAATGGGTCCTGTTTGTCACTTTCTGCCAAACAGAGCCTGTCTGTCTCAGTAGCCCAAGCTGAGCCCTGAGAACAAAGTCAAAGTTTTCCAAGCAATGTCCTGCATGATACCAGTGCCCCAAGCCTGAATGGGGAGAAATGTTCTAGGAGTAATCCATCTTTAATAGTACCTGAAGACTATGGCTGGAACCTAGCAACAGGAAAGAAAGGTGTCAGACAGAGCTTGAAGCACTGACTGGTCCCAGAACCCTATGGTAAGAGGAATCTCCCAGACCCCCAAAAGGTAGTAATCCAGGTGTCCTTTGATGTAGGGGATTGGGTTGAGCCACTGTAATCAGGATCTGCTCAAACTATTCAGCCAGGACCTGCTTTAAGTGCAGGAACCCTGCCCCCACCCCCTACCTCCTCAGGATGAATAAAACAAAAAAAAAGGAAAAAAATAGAATAACATGAGGAAAAACCACAGTTTAAGAGGTGAATTCTGAAGAGCATAGCAACCATAGGAGTCTAAGTAAACCTCTGGAGAAGAAACAAATGTCTTGGCTGTAAGTACAAGTTCTGGAAGATATGAGATCAGAGTTATAGAAGGGAAAAAAAAACAGTGAGTGAAGAATGACAAGAAAAATATGATATCTTAGAACAAATAGTGGAAATTATTCAACAAGGGAATGTCCTGAAAATCGGAATGAGTCAAACAAAACAATGACTAATGAGAAAAAAAAAGTCTATGAAAACAAAATGAAAAGATTGAAAGGAAACAAGAAAATCTAAGAAATATATTACTAAATATAATTTCAAAAACAACTGAGCTAAAAACATCAAGAGAAAAATCAAAGAATTATCAGACTATTTGAAAATAATGATCAGAATAAAATCTATGTACCATATGTCAAGAAATTATAAATTTCCCAGAATGCTTACAGTCAAAGTAAAAGACAAAGTAAAAATAGAAAGAATCTCCTGGTCACCTCAAAATAAAAAATTCCAGGAATCTCATAGTTAAAACTTAGAGTTTTCAAGTTAAAGGAAAAAATGATATAAGTAGACAACAAATTTAAATACTAAGGAGTCAGAAGAAGCATCTCAGAAGATTTAGCAAATAAAACTCTAAAAGAAAGTAGACTTTAGGGGCTGAGTGAAAGCAGAAATGCCTCTGAGCTCTTCCATGAATTCTGTGAGTAATCTCTAAAAAGTGAATCTGAACAGATTTTAGAGTGACATAATCTATTGGGAGACGGAGTGTGGTAGATTCCCAGTAATTATTAAACACAACCAAAAGAATGAAAAATAAATAGAAGACAATGTGAAATATCTCATTGGGGAAAAACAAAAAAACAATTCACAACTCACCTGGAAAATAGGTGCAGGAGAGATAATTAAAAATTACTGGACTAGGCAGAGCCAAGATGTCGGAAAGGAAGCAGGAACTTTTCTAAGCTCCTCCATGAATTCTGTCACTAAACTTTAAAAAGTGAATCTGAACAGATTTTAGAGTGACAGAACCCACTGGGAGACAGAGTGTGGCATATTCCCACTCCAGGAAAGTACCCAGGTAGGACTTGGCAGGGGGAGCATGGAGCACACAGTCTGCACCAGTGCAGTTTTGAGACTAGACCACAGCAGAACGAGAGTGAGCCCTGGCTTTACAGACCTCTCACCATGGGATGGAGGATCTATCAGAGCTGGGTAAGAGAAAGTGTATGGCCTATAGTGACAGCAGCTTTTCCTAGGGCTATCAGCCTACAGCCTTGATGTTTAAAAATCACTTACCAGAACTTCCTGGAGCCTAGGTGGTAGAGTAAACCCTAGCTGCTCTAATCCCCCTCTGTGACCCTGAAAACTGAGAGATTATTGCTCCTGTGTAAAATCCTGAAATAGTGAAAAGAACAGCAGGCTTGGGAGTCCTAGAGGAAGAGTGTGACTGAAGCTGTGTAGAGCCTAAAGTGAAGGGCAGGAGGAATCCCAACAAACCCCATTTCAGCTGGCCAGCGAGAGATCATGAAGCCCAGGGGTGTGGAGCCAGCAAACGCTAAAACCAGAAGCCCAGGTGTGCCTTAGCACACTCAAGGAAATCTGCAGACACTAAGGCAGCAGGCTGCCAGGTGCTGTGCCTACCTGAGCTGCAGTCCAGGGGCACAGAGGTGGAAACCTGAAGTGGCCAGAACACCCCACCCACACACCTTACTCTGTGAGCCTCAGGATAACACAGGGGAAACACTGAGAGTCCTTGCCTTGGTCTCAGTCTAGACACCCAGAGGCTACAGTACACAAAGTCAACACCCAGGCCCCTAGCTCCCAGCTTGAGAAGTGTGGGTCAGAGCCTTTTGTATCCCAGAAACAGAAATCCACTTTAAAAGCCCGAAAATAGGCAATCACAATGGGCCAGAAGCAACCAAAGACAATTGAATTCCATTATTGTGAATGAGAAGAATTACTTTTAGGAGATACCATTGACTCTATATCCACATTTGAGATCACAGAAGGAAATATGAACTGCTCTCAAGCCCAAAAATCATTCTTGGAAGAACTCAAGGAAGATTTTAAAAGCCAAATTAGAGAGATAGAAGATAAATTAACCAATTAAAAAAAATTACATTGGCCAAAATGGAACAAAATCTCACTGAAGAAAACAAATCCTTAAAAAGTAAAATTTATAAACTGGAACAGGAGGTTCAAAGTCTAACTAGAGGAAAAAAATGAATTCTGAACATATGAAAAAGGAGCTTCAAAAACTAACTGAGCAAAATAATTCACTAAAAATTAGAATCAGTCAAGTTGAAGCTAATGACTCTATGATGCATCAAGAATCAGTCAAACAAAACATGAAGATTAAAAAATTAGAAGAAAATGTAAAATATCTCATTGGAAAAAAAAAACACTTGGAGAACAGATCCAGGAGAGATAATCTAAGAATTATTGGTCTACCAGAAAGTCATGATGAAATAAACAGCCTGGACATTGTTCCCCAAGAAATTATCAAAGAAAACTGTCCTGAGGTCCTAGAATCAAAGGGTAAAATAGTTATCAAAAGAATTCACCAGACTCCTCCTGAAAGAGATCCCAAATTTAAAACTCTAAGAAATATAGTAGCCAAATTCCAGAATCATGAGGTCAAGGAGAAAATACTGCAAGCAGCCAGAAAGAAACAATTCAAATATCATGGAACTACAGTCAGGTTCACACAGGACTTAGCAGCTTCTACATTAAAAGACTGGAGGGATTGGAATTTGATATTTTGTAAGGCAAAAGAGCTTGGACTGCAACCAAGGATCAACTATCCAGCAAAACTGAACATAATCTTTCAGGAAAGAAGATGGTCATTCAATGTAATAAGGAACTTCCAGACTTTCCTGATGAAAAAGCCAGAGCTCAATGAAAATTTGATCTCCAAATACAAGACTCAAGGGAGACATAAAAAGGTAAACAAGGAAAACACACACACACACACACACACACACACACACACACACAACTTGTGATTCTATAAGAGCAAACTGTTTACATCCCTATATGGGAAGCTGATACCTGTCAATATTGAGGTCTATATAACCATAATGACATTTTAAAGGGATATACATAGAGGGTGTGGGTATAAATGAACTAATCTGATGATAAAAAAAAAACCTTATTAAGGAGTGCAAAGGGATTGTGATGAGAGAGAAAGGAAAGGAGGAGACAGAAAAGGGTAAATTATACCACACAAAAAGGCATAAAAACATACTATAGTAGAGGGAAAGAAGGGAGGGAGATGAACATTATATGAACTTTACTCTCATGGGTTTTGGTTCAAGGAAGGATTGACATAATCAGTTAAGTTTAGGATTCTAATGTGAAAAGTTTCATAAGTTGCAATTATCATTTTTCAATGTAGGCATGTAAATAGTTCAACTTTGATAAGTTCCTTATGATTTCTTTTCCCTGCTTACCTTCTCATGCTTTTCTTGCTTTTAGTATTTGAATGTCAAATTTTCTATTCAGTTCTGGTTTTTTCATCAAGAATGCTTGAAAATCCTCCACCTCATTGAATGACCATATTTTCTCCTGAAACATTATACCCAGTTTTGCTGCATAGGTGATTCTTGGTTTTAATCCTAGCTCCTTGGATCTCCAGAATATCCTATTCCAAGCCCTTTGACTCCTTGATGTATAAGCTGCTAGATCCTGGGTTATCCTGATTGTGTTTCCACAATATTCAAACTGTTTTTTCTTGGCTGCTTATAATATTTTCTCCTTGGTCTGGGAACTCTGAAACCTGGCTATAATACTACTGGGAGTTTTCTTTTTGGGATCTTTTTCAAGAGGTGATCAGTGAATTCTTTCAAGTTCTATTTTGCCCCCTGGTTCTAAAATATAAGGGCAGCTTTCCTTGAGAATTTCTTGAAGAATGATTTCTAGGTTCTCTTTTTGATCATGGCTTTCAGGTAGTTCAATAATTTTTAAATCATCTCTCCTGAATCTATTTTCCAGGTTAGTGGTTTTTGCAATGAGATATTTCACATTGTCTTCTATTTTTTCATTTGTTTGGATCTCTTCAATAGTATCTTGATTTCTCAAAAAGTCTTTTGCTTCCATTTGCTCCACTCTAATTCTGAAGTGAGCTTTTGAAATTCTTTTCTCATCCACCAAATTTGGCTTTTTAAGGCTTTCTTCTCCTCATTGGCTTTTTGGGCCTATTTTCCCTTTTGAGTTAGTCTATTTTTAAGGTGTTATTTTCTTTAGTCAGGTTGTTGACTCTCTTTTCATGATTTTCTTGCATCATTCTCATTTCTCTTCTCAATTTTTCCTCCACTTCTCTTACTTGATGTTCAAAATCCTTCTTGAACTCCTCCATGGCTTGTAATCAGTTTATATCTTTCTTGGAAGCTTTTGTTGCAGGAGTTCTGACTGTGTTGTCTTCTTCCTGTTCTGTGCTTTGATCCTTTTTGTCCCCAAAAAAGGAATCTAAAGTTGGATGGCTGTGCTTGCTTTGCTTCCTTTGCTTGTTCATGTTGCCAGTTGATTATTTGACTTTTGAGTTCTTTGCCACAGTACAACTCTGCTTCCAGAGGGGACAGCTTTGTTCCAAATCACTGGAGTTTTCACAGCTGCTGGAGCTATTAGGAGGGCACCATCTCTATGGCCCTCATCAGCCTTGGCCCACTGGTCACATACCTCAGGACCACCACCCAAGACCACGATCCTGATCCAGGCAGGTTAAGGTAAGAGTGCTTATCCTCTGAATGGTTGCTTGGCCCCCTATGATCTGCAGGCAGGGAGCTCTGAAGCAGCCACATGGAGTCAGCTTCAGGGCTGCCACTTCCACTGCTTTTTGCTCAGGGAATAGAAGCCAGACCACACTGTGTCCCCCCTGGATCTAGGAGAGTTCCACTGACCTTTTACTTTGTTTTTGGCATTTATGGGTTGATAATTCTGGAAACTGCCATAGCTGCTGTTGATCCAGTCTCCAAAATGCTCCAGCTGTGGCTGGTCAGGCCACCCTGGGACTAAAACCATGGGCTCATGTAGAGCTGGGCTCGGCTCCCAGTGTGCTGTGATGAATGCTTTCTGTCCACCTGCCAGGCTGCCTTCAGTGGGAGATTTGTTTCTCTCTGTCATTTTGTGGGTTCTGTAGCTCTAAAATTTGTTTAGAATCATATTTATAAGTATTTGAGGTGGTTATAGAGGGAGCCATGGTAAGTTTTCCTGCTTCTACACTGCATCTTGACTCTGCCCCCTAGGATTCTAATGTGAAAAGACACAAAAACTCATTATATTAAAAGGAAAGGAGGGAGAGAGATGAGCACAGTATAAAAATTGCTCTCATTGGTTTAAGTTCAAGGAAGGAATAACAGTCTGTTAAGTACAAAAATCTATTGTGCCCCACAAGCAGTAGGAGGAGTAAGGGTGGAAAAGGGATGTGTAGTAATAAGGGAGGGAAATAGTAATAAGGGGTAAGGGTAGGTAAAGGGAAGGAGGTGCATAGGGAGAAAATATTGAGGGAGGCAGTTGTCAAAAGGAAAACTTTTAAGGAGGGGAAGCAAAAAAGAAGAAATAAAAACATAAACGGGGAGGGAATAGGATGGAGGGAAAGAGACAGATAGTAATAATAACTTTGAATGTTAATGGGATTAACTTTCCCATAAAAAGGAGGCAGATAGCAGAATGGATTAAAAAACTATAATCCTACTATATACTGTCTACAAGAAACACATTCAAAACAGGGGGATATGCACAGGGTAAAGGTAAAAGGCTAGAGTAGAATATATTATACTTCAGCTAAAACAAACAAAAAAAAAGCAGGGGTAGCAATCCTCATGTCAGATAAAGCAAAAGCAAAAATAGATCTCATTAAAAGAGATAAGGAAGGAAACTATATCCTGTTAAAAGGCACCATCAAGAATGAAGCAATATCATTACTTAACATATATGCACCAAGTGGTATAGCATCCGAATTCCTAGAGGAGAAGTTAAGGGAATTAGAGGAAGAAATAGATAACAAAACTGTATTAGTGGGGGACCTCAATCTCTCCCTCTCTGAACTTGATAAAACTAACCTCAAAATAAACAAGAAAGAAGTTAAGGAGGCAAATAGAGTTTTAGAGAGGGTAGATATGATAGACCTTTGGAGAAAATTGAATGGGGATAAAATGGAGTATACTTTCTTCTTAGTGGTGCATGGCACATACACAAAAATTGACCATGTACTAGGGCATAAAAACCTCACAATTCAGTGCAGAAAGGCAGAAATATTAAATGCATCCTTCTCAGATCATGATGCAATAAAAATTATATGTAATAAAGGGCCATGAAAAGAGACTTAAAACTAATAGAAACTAAATAATTTAATCCTAAAGAATGAGTGAGTCAGACAAGAAATTATAGAAACAATGAGTAATTTCATTCAAGAGAATGAAAATAATGAGACAACATATCAAAACTTGTGGGATGCAGCAAAGGCAGTTTTTAGGGGGTAGTTTTATATTTCTGAATGCATACATGAATAAAATAGAGAAAATGAAAGTCAATAAATTGGGCATGCTACTGAAATAGCTAGAAAAAGAACAAATTGAAAATCCCCCATTAAATACTAAATTAGAAATACTGAAAACCAAAAGAGAGATTAATAAAATTGAAATTAACAAAACTGTTGAATTAATAAATAAAACTAAAAGCTGGTTTTATGAAAAATCCAATGATGCTGATAGACCCTTAGTCAATATGATAAAAAAAAAAGAAAGAAGAAAACTAAATTATGAGTATCAAAAATGAAAAGGGTAAATCTACCTCCAATGAAGAGGAAAATAAAACAATAATTAGGAATTATTTTGCCCAATTGTATGCACATAAATATGACACTCTTAGTGAAATGGATGAATATTTACAAAAATATAAGTTACCTAGTTTAACCAAAGAGGAAATAAGAAATTGAACAAGCCATCAATGAACTCCCTAGGAAAAAAATCTCCAGGACCAGATGGATTTACTAGAGAATTCTATCAACATTTAAATAACAATTGATTCCAATACTATACAATCTATTTGGGAAAATTGGAGAAGAAGGAGTCCTACCAAAATCTTTTTATGACACAAATATGGTACTGATACCTATATCAGGAAGAGACAAAATGGAGAAAGGAAATTATAGAACAATTTCCTTCATGAATATAGATGCCAAATTATTAAAAAAAATATTAGCAAAAAAACTTAAAGAATTTGTTACAAGAATAATACACTTTGATTAGGGAGGATTTGCTCCAGGAATGCTAGGATGATTCAATATTAGGAAAACTATTAGTATAACTGATCATATCAACAACAAAAATAGCAGAAATCATATGATTATCTCAATAGATGCAGAAAAGGCTTTTGGCAAAATATAACACCAATTCCTATTAAAACACTAGAAAGTATAGGAATTGAGTCTTCCTTAAAATAATAAAAAGTGTCTCTCTAAAATCATCAGCAAGTATTATATGCAACGGCGATAAGCTAGAAGCATGTCCAATTAGATGAGGGGTGAAACAAGGATGTCCGTTATCACCTCTCTTATTCAATCTGGTACAAAAAATGTTAGCAGTAGCAATAAGAGAAGGAAAAGAAATTGAAGGAATCAAATTAGGCAAAGAAGAGACTAAGCTATCACTCTTTGCAGATGACATGATGATATACTTAGAGAATCCTAAAGAATCAAGTAAAAAACTACTTGAGACAATAAATAATTTTAGCAAAGTTGTAGGATACAAAATAAACCTACATAGATCCTTGGCATTCCTATATATTTCTAATGAAATCCAATAGCAAATTACTGTAGACAATATAAAATATTTGGGAATCTACCTGCCGAAACAATTCCAGGACATATAAGAACACAATTACAAAACACTTTTCATACAAATAAAGTCAGATGTAACTAATTGGAAAAACATTAGCTGGTCTTGGCTAGGTCGAGCTAATATAATAAAAATGACGATTTTACCCAAATTAAATTACATATTTAGTGCCATACCAATCAATCTATAAAAAAAATTACTTTACAGAGCTAGAAAAAATAGCAACAAGATTTATTTGGAAGAACAAAAGGTCCTGAATATCAAGGGAATTAATGAAAAGAAATGCTAGGGAAGGTGGCCTAGCCATACCAGATTTTAATCTGTATTATAAAGCAGCAGTCATCAAAACTACCTGGTACTGGCTGAGGAATAGAGTAGTGGATCAGTGGGATAGATTAGGTACATGAGACCGTAGTAAATTATTATAGTCATCTATTGTTTGATAAACCCAAAGACCCCAGTTTTGGGGATAAGAATTTAGTATTTGACAAAAACTGCTGGGAAATGTAGTATGGTAGAAGTTGGGCATAGAGCAATATCTTATGCCATATACCAAAATCAAGTCTAAATGGGTGCATGATCTAGGTACAAAGATTGATACTGTAAGCAATCTGGGGGAGCAAGGAATAGTTTACCTGTTAGATTTATGGAGAAGGGAAGATTTTATGAACAAATAAGGGTTAGAGAGCATTATGAAATGCAAAATGGCTAATTTTAATTACATTAAATTGAAAAGTTTCTGTACAAATAAAGTTAATGTAACCAAGATTAAGAGGGAATTGGAAAATTCGGAAAGAATTTTTACAACCAGTGTCTCTGATAAAGGTTTCATTTCTAAAATATACATAGAATTGAGTCAAATCTATAAGAATACAAGTCATTCTCCTGTTGATAAATGGTCAAGGGATATGGACAGACAGTTTTCAGAGGAAGAAATTAAAGCTATATATAAGCTTATGAAAAAATGTTCTAAATCACTATTGATTAGAGAAATGTCAGTCAAAACAACTCTGAGGTACCACATCTCATGGGTCAGATTGGCTAAGATGACAAAACAGGAAAATCACAAATTCTGGAAAGGATGTGTAAAAATTGGAACACTAATGCATTGTTGGTGGAGTTGTGAACCGAATAAACCCTTCTGGACAGCAATCAGGAACTATGCCCAAAGGGCTAGAAATAAATGCATACCTTTTAACCCAGCCATACCATTTCTAAGGTTGTATCCCAAAGAGATCATACAAGTGGGAAAAAGGACCCATACGTACAAAAACATTTATAGCAGCTCTTTTTGTGGTGGCAAAGAATTGGAAATCAAGTAGATGCCCATCAATTGGGTAATGGCTAAATAAGTTGTGGTATATGAATGTAATGGAATGCTATTGTGCTATAAGAAATGAGGAGCAGATGGACTTCATAATAACCTAGAGAGACTTGTATATACTCATGCTGAGTGAGGAGAGCAGAAGCAGGAGGGCTTTGTACACAATTACAGACACAACCTATACCTATGTGTGACGACTAACTTTGATAGTCTGCGCTCCTCTCAACAATGTAAGGTTATAAGACAACTCCAAAAGGCTCATGATGGAAAGAGATATCCACATCCAGAGAAAGAACTGCAGAGTCTGAATGCAGACTGAAGCAAACTACTTGCTCTCTCTCTCTTTAGTTTTGTTTTGTTTTGGTTCCTCTTTCTCCTTGTTCACTCCATTGGTTATAATCCTTCTTTACAATCTGACCAATGTTTAATGTAAAGGTATTTGCAGATCCTACATTTGAGTGCATGCCTTCATGGGGCAGGGGAGGAGAAGGGGGGGAAGAAAATTAGAAACTAAAGGGATTGTGGAACTGAATGTTGTAAACTAAAAGTAAATAAATTTTTTTTAAAAAAGAAAGTAGACCTTAAAATATAATGTTGCAGAAAGCAAGAGATAAAATTTATAACCAAATACAGCTTATCTAATGAACCAAATATACAATTCTATATTTGGAAAACAAAGAAAACCTCTTTAACAAAGTAGGGGATTTCAAAGCATTCCTGATGGAAAAAGAAGAACTAAGAGAAACTTTGTTTAATTGAAAACAACTACGTGGGGATAAATTATTTACGTGTTAGTAGAGGGATAAGAAATAAATGATTCCTTAGAACCCTGATATCTTTAGATCTTCTAAAGAAAGTTTAAAATATTGAAGTTCACTGAGTGATTTTGTTTTGTTTGAATGTTCTTAGGAAAAGCAAAAAATGAGAAGAGGCAGAGTTCATCACTAAACAAGTGATAGAGAGCATCATGTATGATAAAAAGTATGATTTAGATAATATAATATTCAAAAATTACAAATGTTTGACAGAGAGAGACACGCACAAAAACAGAGACAGAGAGATTGAAACACAGTTGAAGGAACTGGGACATAACAAACCCCAGAAAGAAATGGATACAAGGAGGCTATGACTTAAAGAAAAAAGAAGCATGGAGAAGCAATACTTCTGGCTGTGTGAAAGAGATCCAGCTATGAACTCAAGAGCTCTGGCAAAGGAGAATGATATTAATAATGTGAATGATAATGATAAAATAGGTAACATTTTTTGCTCTTCACAGTGTCCCTATTTTACAGATGAGGTAATTGAGGAAAAGAGAAACTCAGTGACTTTTCTAGGGTCACATAGTAAGTGTCTGAGGCTGGATTGAACTCACAGTCTTCCTGAATGCAGGTGTGGCAATCTATCCCCTGAGGCACCTAGCTATCAAAACATAGAGTATGGGTGACGAATCTGTATCCTCAAGGGCACATTGGTCTTGGGCGCAGCCTTTCAACTGAGTACTAGTTTTATAGAAGAAATCCTTTTATTAAGGGGATCTGTTCTGTGATGTCTGGGTTCAGTCAAAGGGCTGTACTTGAGGACCTAGAGGGCCACGTGTGTCCTCAAGGCCACAAGTTCTCTACCCCTCTTGTCAAGAAGAGCTCTTCCTTTCTCTCTAACTGACTTTCCAATTGTTGGCTGGGTTGCCTCCTATTGATCAAATAGCTCTGCTTCAAATCACTACATGACCAATAGGAGAAAGGGGTAAGAAAGAAAGAAAATTGGTACTCGTCCTACTGATTTTGGTTGACAAAGGCATCACAAGAGCCACACTCAACAACTGCTCAGAGTCTGGACTTCATGCTTTTAAATTGTGGTGTTTTTTTGGGGGGGGTGGTGGTGGTAAGGGGCTTAGTTATTTATTTAAAGACCTTTAGGGACTGTGGCCAATTTTAATCTAAGCTAAGGGTATTGCCCCTTCTGATTCATTCAGAACCCTTCTCATCATATTCTTGGGATAATAATGTGTTAAAACCTGCTTAACACATCAATACTTCATCATCTGCTATTATTTCCTATGAAATATGTTCCTATTTCCTATGACTATTCCACCTGAGCTGGCTGCAATGACCTCCTACCTTACATATCCATAGAGATATTGAAATGATTTCTAAAATGAACTAACTCCAGGTGATCCATCGATTAAAAAAAAGTAACATGCCTTTGCTTGCTTAAACACTTCAAGAATTTATGATTTCATCAGTTTGGGTATTTCCTCTGTGCCTTAAAAGATAGTGTCTATAAGTTGCTATAACTTAAAGAATGCATGATGTTCAATCTTTATGAACCGCCATAAACTTTTAGCTCATCTGGTCCTTGGACAACATTTTTGGACAACTTGGACAACTATTTCCATTGCTGGGGTCAAGCTCAAAACCTTTGAAGTACAGTCTGACCTTTCAAAGCTTATGTTCTGCTCACATAGCCTTTGAAACCCTATGATCACCTTCATGTTAGGATGAGGCACTGAAGTAAATCTTTAGTGGAAAAACATTCTCCAAATAATTAATTGATTTTATAAAAGTAATCCTATCACTCAAATCTATATAATATTTTCAATTAACAAGATTGAATTACCTCAAAACATAAACTCAAAGAAGAGTACAATTAAAATCGAAGGTTAGAGGTCCACACCTCTTACCTCCAGCTTTAAAAAAAAATTCTCTTGATGATTATGTTATCTCTACATTTGAATATGAGACATCAGCTAAAAGTCCATTGGTAAAATTGATAATTTTTCCTCTAAAGATACAATACCATCCTTCACACTTTGAATATATTTTTGTTATTTGCATCTAGGAGCTCATTTTTATCTTGATCTATCCTTGAGTTTTTCAGCATACGTGGCCTTGGTTTTTAAATAGAAAGAGTGGTGGACTGTTATTGCAGCAGTGGAAATATTGAAAGTGAGAATGAGGAAGTAAGAATATGAGGGAGTAAATTCAGTATAGGACCATTAATGGGAAATTTCCACTAGTGACTCAAACTGAGCTGGATTACCTTAAATCCCAATTTACTGTAACATCTAGATCTTCTGAATAGCTTATTGTTAATCTCTTAGTTAACCTAATGGATACTTCTGTTTCTACTATATTCTCAAATAAATGAGTTATGCCATAAGGGTATAAGAGAGAGCTTTTCAAAAAAAGGAAGAAGAGGAACAAAGTGCAAAATAAAAACAAATTATCAGTTCCTTTGGGCCTTTTATTGGTTTTAATGAAAAAACCAAACAAACAGGTGAATAGTTTGTGGTCGTTGAACCCTATTTATCAAAAAAAGTAGCCATGTCTTCCTGCTTACATGAAATGTAGAATAGTACTGACGTCATAAATGTACTCCAAATTCCTTTAGACTTGTGTTGGTTTTGGTTTATTTATGGTTGACTTGGATTAAATATGGTAAGATCTTTGGTTTTGTTTATTCATTACTGATCTGAGCGAATACCAATGTAGTCAGTTCAATTTAATTTAAACATAATAGCTATTGTGTGCCAGGTGTAGTGTTAGGTGTCGGGGATATAGATATAAAAATGAAATAGCCCCTGACCTCAAGGAGCTTACACTCTACTTGTTGAGGAGGTAGGAGGTAGGTAGCATGTTTAGATATAAATAAATATAAAGCAATTTTAGGAGGAAGAGATCACTAACAACTAATAAAACATTCTTACCTAATTCCTTTTTTCTTCCTCGCAATTTCCATTCAGTCACCTAAAGGTATGAGTGTGGTATTTTCATCCACAGTATTAGGTAAAAGCAATTAGATCTTCTATTAAATGCATATTGCCATTTCATACTGCCAGGAATGGTTCCGCATTTACTGCCCACAGCCTGGCAAAACAGGCTATTTTTATGCAATAAAATATGATCTTGATGAAAACTTTTATTTTTAGTTTGGTCTCATAAAGAAGGCTTATGAAATCACTGAGTCTGTTTCTGTGAGTTCTCCTCTACCCCCACATGCTGTCATAGGCAGTTGGCATTGCCTTGGCAACTTTACAGGATAAAATTGCTGCTTTCTAGACATCTGTATTCAGTGAAAATGATCCTGGCTCTGTTTCATGTCCCTGGTTGTTACTGAGAAGAAACCAACCTTCTTGATTTGGGGGACTAAAACCCTTTTTATCTTCTTTGATAGTTGGTATGACTATAAATTAATGAGGTTATGTCTACAAGCCCTCCATACAATCTATCCTCTGTACAAATGCCAAAACAATATTCTGAAAGCACATGTGAACATATCACTGACTCATTCCAGAATCTTCTATGACTCCCCATAGCCTCTGGGATAAAACACAAATTCCTTAGTTCAACATCTCAAGCCATCTACTGTCTGCTTCTGATCATATTGACTTCCTATTTTTCTGTGCCCTCTACATTCCAGTCAAGTTGTTTGATTTGGCCTTTGAACTGAGCATTTCACTTGCTATACCTGTATCTTTGTATTTTATGCTCTAGGCCAGGAGTAGACCTTACCACTTCCTCTCACAATTTTCATTTCCGTCAAGTCTCAGTTTAGGTGCCATCTTCTTTTTCCTTGAAATTCCATTTCCTTTTCCTTGAAATTATTAATATTCTTTCCATCCTTAATTTATCTTCTATATATTCATCTGGATGCATTTTGAATGTATATTTCATAGCAAAAGACAAGTTCCTTTGATGATAGAGATTATTTTTCATCTTGTCTTTGTTTCCTGAGCATCGGAGTAGAGCCTTGCACAGAGGACCTGCAGCAATCTAAGGGGAGAGAGGGAACCCAATTTTAGAAGCATATTACAATAGCCCAGGTTAGAAATTGTGATTTCCTGTGCTAGGGTGGTGACTATAAGAATGAAGGGAAATAAAAATCTATGAGCAATGTTGTAAAGGTAGAAACAACAATATTTAACAATAGATTGAACATATATATGGTTACTTGAATGAAGAATTTAGCATGACACCAAGGTTGTGAACTATGCGGAGGAACCCTCGATAGTAACAGGAAAGTTGGATCTAGTGGAGGGTTTGAGAAGAAAGATAATGATTTCTGCTTTGAACATGTTGAGGTTGAGATGGTTTTAGAACTTTCAGTTTAAATATTCAACAGGCAGTTGATGACTTAGAGACGCAGCTCAGGAGAGGGGTTAGTACTGGTATATGGATCTGGGAATAATTAATCCCAATATTGGTAACCATCTCAAACTATTTTTCACTCCATGCTAGAAATTAAAAATCAACTGTTCCAATGATTCAATTTCTATTTTTGTACTAGCTCTTGTCATAGAAATTCCCTTTGCTTTATAATATATATTATAAACATGTACTTTTTCCTCTGGGCATGTTGTGTGATAATGAGGAGCCACATTACAGAGTATAAAGCGCCCTTGTTTTGAAATCAGAAGACCTGGGTCTTAGCACATACTCTGCCTGTATCATTCTGGTCAAGTCCCTCCCCCTATCTGATCCTCAGTTTCCTCACTTGAAAATAGGATAATAATACTCGTACTATGCCTCTCCCAGGATTATTGTGAGGAAAAGTGCTTGGTGATGTCTTAAAGCATTACTTAAATTCTTAAACAGAATTTCAGTCTCATAGATTGAATGATCCTTCTAATAGTGTTAAATTTAACCCAGTTATGTTGTTATAACCTTTACCACTCTTATCTGTGACTTACCATAAATCTTCCACAGGGGATACAACCACCATGTTGAGGATTTTCTTCTATTTCTCCTGACAGCTAGTGGGAAAAGCTCTAAATAAATATGTCGATGCTGTTTTAAATTTTCACTTGTATAATTGAAGTGTGAATATCTCCAAATTGCTGTATTAAGTTGAATGCAAAGTTTATGATTAATGTTTAAATGTTTAAGAGACAAACTCTTTGAAAGTATCCTCGCTTTATAATTATGTTGGCTTGGAAACAATGGATATCATAATTATAAAAAATTCTCAACTACTATTTAAAATAAGTTATTCAAGAAATTCTACTGAACATAACTTTTTTGGCCTGATTTCAGTTACTAAATGCAAATTTGAAATTTTTTATTATTCTTGAAAAGTACTCTCTTGTTTAAAGATTTGAGTTGTTTTAGGGGCAAGGATAGGGACTGTAATTTCATCGATATGGGGTGTATCAAGTGGGGAACTTTACTAATGCAGGTCAGCACCTTCTATATAATTTATAGGCTGAAATTAAATGACTTGCCCAGAATCAAATAAGTCAGTATGTTTCGGGGTCAGCACTTGAACCCAGGTCATCTTTTCTCTGAGACTGTGTAGCAGCAAGCACCCTAGCATACCCAGGATGGCTACTAGCACAGGTTCTTTGATCTGCTTTTCCAAAGGAAAGCAACTCAAAAAGGATTAACAATCTTACTTTAATCAATCAAACATATATCATTTACCTAGTTCAGGGGAAAAAGTCAGCAGCCTGAACTTCAGAGAATAAAAACAGAAGTTACAAGAGAAAATAACACAATTCAGCAGATAGGGCTTCTTGCTGTATGACCATGACGTCCACACCTAGTTAGTCACCAGAGAAAGAAGCACCAACATCTGGGTTTTCAAAGCTGGGGGGCTTGAGAGCTGGCCAGAATCTCATCTGGACAAATTACACAGCTCTTCCCAAAGTGAGCCCCAGAGCAAAATCTCACCTCAGAGGCCTATATAGCCTTCTCCAGGGTCAGAGAACATCTTGACCCACTTGACTACAAAGTAACCAAAGTTATGCCTTCCTGAAAAATAAGCCTCCCACTGCAGGCTCCAGGTGAGCACATGCAGCCTATTAGGGGGCAAAGTATGTTTTCAAATCAGGAAAGGTCCTCAAATTCAACTTACGTTTATTAAGGGGTGGGGAAGATCTTAAATTTCTATTACCATTACTGACCAGTTCTCTATACATTGTGGGGTGAGCCTGTCCTGGAACACGCTACAAGTCCAAACCTTTTCCTTTCTAAAAAAAAAAAATTTAAGTAGCAGTTTCCATGATTCTTCAATCACGTAAAGCATATACAGACATACATGTATTTTCCAAAATCAGTTTCTTTGGTTTAGTCAAATTCAGAAATTAATAGGTTATTATGCATAATATTCCTCAAGGATTCCTGTCTATGTTTGTTCTAGGGAAAATCACTTTACCCATTTGTTTCTATAATTCTACATTTGTAGAATTCAGGATCATATTAAATGACTTCTAAAGTTCTGTATATTAATAGTATTCTCAAATTCTATTTTTCACTTCTTCTGGGACCTCATGATCATCTTTCTCCAATTGGTGCCTTCACTCCAAACCTGTAAAAAAGCAGCAAATACGCTACATTGTCCCTGGGAAACATCTACAGTGATAATCTTTTCCATTCCTGAAAATAAATAAGTTGCTGCTACCATTGGTTTTGGAAGTGGGCATGACCATTTCTCATCAATACTACAGGAGGTTCCCCTTGCCATGTTCTTTTTGGATTTGCCTGGCCCATCTATGATTTGTCCTATGCTGTGATTTCCTTGGGATATGAAGTCTTCATTGACTGAGGTATCAGAGAAGGCTGTAGTCAGTAGGTTCCCTCTTAGGGAAAAATCAGAAAAACTAGCTCAGTCTCAGAGCTGGAGAAAGAGACTGATGAACTAAACAGCGACAAGGTAGAGGGAGACAGAAGGAAGTGAGGAGTGAGAGGCAGAAGGAAAAGAGGTCTGAATATCAAAATAGGGTTTGAGGGTTAAAAGAAGCAAGAGCTAATTAGGTGATAGAGTGAGAGGCAGAAAGACCCAAAGGGTCATCTATTCCCTCATGAGTAAGACTGAGAGTCCTGGAAGAAAAACTCCACAAAGAGTGAACAGAATTTACGGTCTGTTTTCTGTAAGTGTGGGCATATTTTTATGCCCAGCCACATGAGGCCAGACTTCCTTCTAGCCTCTCCTAAACTGGTTGCAGCTGGACCAATCTCACCATTGCCAGCAGCACTGCTTTATAAGGAAATGACCATCTCTAAGCAGCATCAGACACCTTACAGGGAAACCTTTTCCTGGTAGTGTCAGCAGGTACAAGTGTATGGGAAAGATTTGGAGTCAGAGGACTTAGGTTTAAATCCCAGATCTGCTACTTAATGTCCCTTTCAGCTGTAAATCTATGCTTTTGTCTATTTCTGGATGCTTGCTAGCTATTAACAAAAATAGGAAATAGGTGAGATATTGGGTGACAATATCATAATGTTGCTGGGAAGATTCAACAAGCATTCATTTTCTTATCTGCAAAAATTTGGGTAACATTACTGCCTTACACAATCTACATGTATAGAAATTTTCTCTGATTTATTGTCCTAGAAAAAAATATGGCTAGAATGTTTCTTCTTTTATTCTAGTAGCTTAAACCCATATTCCAGTGAGTTCTCCTACTAGTGACTAATTCCCCAGTTCCATTTAGCCAATTAACAGTGATTATATTTTACAAATGGATATTTACTTCAAAAATATAGCAGGAACAGAAGTACAAACAGTTCCCTACCCCTAAGTACTGGGAGGAAACACTTTTTTACTATAGCACATAGGTTTCTTGGGAGAGTGGGCTCAGACTTGATGCGCTGTCTACATAGCATTGGTCACACTGAATTCATATCCACTGTCACCGTTGGAGGAGTTCTCATCCCAGCTACAAGTTGACTATGTTCCCAAGGCAACTCTTTGCCCTCTGGGATGTTAATGCTGGATTGACTATAAAACTTGGAATGGATTTTGCTCCTAGACCTCCATCTCTAATCTCTTTCACCTAAAATGAAAGAACAAACACAAAGGCAAAGAACAAATGCTCATATGCAAGGCCCATATGCTGGCGTCAGCTGGGGAGAGTCCAAGGCCTGTTTCCCTTATATTATAGTCTTTTTTTTTTCTTACTTGAATACTTCCAGGAAAGAAGAGGCCAGACCAAGAAAAAGGAAGGTACTTTGTTCTTGAACATACTCCATTTCTGTCAATCAGAGAAGTTCTTCATCAGATCAGTAACAGACCAGAACTAGTGATTCAATCTCTGTGCATGCCCCCAAAGCCTAATGGGGATTACATCACTCAAGTTTTTGCACATACTCATAAAGATTAGTCTCACTGGTCATCCCCCTAAATTTTTGATTTTCATCATAAACCACTGAGGTAGATATTATGATCTCCATCTAAGAGATAGATAATATAATAGCTAAGATATATCACTTTAAAGTTTGCAAAGTGTTTTACATGCATTCTCATGCTTGATTCTCACAAGCAGATGCTCTTATTCTCATTTACAGCTGATATAACAGAGTGGGAGAGTCAGTTAAATGACTTTCCCACAACCAAATATTTATTAGATATTTGAGGCAGGATTCAAATCTGGATCTTCTCGACCCTGAGTCCTATGCTGGATCTACTATGCCAAACAAAAAAAGGTGTGTGTGTGTGTGTGTGTGTGTGTGCATGTGTGTGTGTATACACATACTTATAACACATAAACATATATGTGTGCATGTATATAGCTATATGTATGTATATATGTACACACACACATACCCACACATCCATATGCCTGTGCATGTCTAATGGTAGCCTTCTCTGTAGTGGAGGGAGAGGGAACACCAAAAAGAAAAAAAAAGTAAGTTATGTGATCACTTTATTATCTATTTAAAAGGAATATAGCAAGTTATACGTAACAGATTTGCACTTTCACATAAAATTGTTTTTTTTTCTTTTCTACTATATTATCGAAATGCTTCTTTTATTTTTTAAGTTCAGAACAAAAAGAATAATTTCTTTTTAAAAAGGTACCTCTTGAACTTAGTTTGAATGTCTTAGATAGAAATAGATAAAAATGTAGTTTTATAAATCAGAAAGATGTGAATTCCAGTACTGTTTCTGACATATAATAGGTATGTGACTCCTGGGCAAATCATTTAACTTTTCAGTGCTGTAGGTATCTTTCTAAGACCAGAAATTAAAGAGAAGGTGTGATTTGCTTTCACATATGGAGTTTTGTCTTAGGGAATATCCCATGCCATTGAAATAATACTTCCAATCCCATTCCATTTTATAGAGTAAAAAGACAGAGGCTAAGTGACTTGCTGAGGGTCACACAACTAGTTAAGTGGTAGAGCCATGACTAGGGACCTGGTTCTTATGGCTCCAACTCAAGTGATTTTTCTCTTGCTTCATGCTGTCTCTCTGGGTGGGCTATTCCATCCTGCTTCTTTGACTCATAGTGAAATGTTCTTAAAAGAAACATGTCGTGGTATAAAAGCAGTTTTGTCACTGATGAGTGATTAATATTTTTTCCAATTTTTTTTTCAACCCACAAACTGCAGATTCTATTTTAGAGGAGAACTTTTAAAAGCAACTTTTCCCACTCCTAATGCTATGTGAAAATCAGACTTTTCCACTCACTATCACTTATATTTGGATCTTTCATCTTCTAGAAATGATTGTGTTTTGGGGGGGGGGGTGAGATTTAAACTATACAGTATCCCAAATTGTAAATTTGCAATACACTGAAACTTTATTCCCCTAATCTCTAATCTTGTGCCGCCCTTCCTCAACCCTGTGAAAAAGGGATTGAAAAGCAGCTCTTTGAAAGTTGACTTCCTTAGTAATAATGTGGTTACCTTTTGCCCACATCTAATTGTAAGGACACAATTGGAACTGATTCCTTTGATTTTTTTCTCCCTTTGATCTGTTCAAAAGTATGATCAGAATAAATTTTACACCATTTGGAAGCATGTAAAAAATGTTAGCATTTGTTAGCTACACACTTGACTCATAATATACTCACACACAGATGCATGTTCCACATACGTAACACTGGCCTCCCACTGCTTCTCTTCCCACAAACATACTAATAATGCCACATGGCATAACACCCACACCTCCTCTGGCCAGCAGGATCACTATGCTGCATTATCACGAAGATACTGAAAGCAAGAACACACACGCAAACACCCACCCTTTCAGTAACAATCATGGAAAGCAGGGTATGCTCTCTCCTGTTTTTTTCCTTTCTCTCCCACTGATAGGTAAGCAGAGATGAGGATGAAAATGCTTTTATAATTTTAAAAGCCACTAAGGATTCTACAAAATAGTCAGAGGTTATGGTCTGAGGGAAAACCACTTCTAACAGCTAACTGAGTTGTCAGGAGACATATCACCTTCTGAAATCTGAAGAACTATTGTGTTCCCTTGGCACGTGCTCTTCTCCATTTCATCCTTACAAATGAGCCCATGTCTAGACAGCCAGGAATAGAAAGGTCTACTACTGTGTTTGAATATAAGCATGCCTCACATTTGTTGGCATTAGAGGGACCATTAAAACATACACCCACACAAGCGTACATGCACACACACTCACACACACATAAGTACATGCATACATATACAGTCTATTGGGATCATAACCAATGCCATCTTTTTACAAATGCCAACCATGGAACAAGAAAGTGATTTGATGGTAGGAGACATTTTTAAAGCTTATACTTTCTAGTTATAATGTGCTTTGTTTAACCTATCACAGAATTTTCATTATGCAACTAATATGTGCCAGGAATTTTGCTATTAAATGGGCATACAAAGCTAAAAAGATGAATAGACTCTGCTCTTGAGGGAATTGCGCTTTATTTTATTTGATAATTTCAATAAAATTTAGGTAGGCAGTGCAAGTATTACCATCCCTTGGTTACATGCTAGAAATGAAAACTCAGAGGTAAGTCAATTGATCAATAAGTATTTACGAAGTTACTACTATGTATCCCAAGCACTTTGTTGTTGTTGCTGTTTAGTCATTTTAGTCATGTCCCACTCTTGGGACATTTGGGTTTTTTTTTTTTTGGCAAAGATACTGGAATGGTTTGCCATTTCCTTCTCTAGCTCACTTTACAGATGAGAAAGCTGAGGCAAATAGGGTTAAATGACTTGCCCAGGGTCACACAGTCAATAAGTGTCAAAGGCCAGATTTGAACTCAGGAAGATGAGCCTTCTTCACTTTAGACCTGGCACCCTAGTCACTGTGCCACCTAGTTGCCCCTAGCTACTAAGTCACTTTGTTAGGTACAGGGAATAAAAGGACAAGAATGAAGTAGTTCCTACTGACAATGAGCTTACTTACCCAAGACACACAGCTTGTAAGTAACAGAAAAATACTTGAATCTAGATCTGATTATGAGGGCAATTCTCTTTCCACTGGTGCAGGCTGTCTCTTATCTGTTGTCCATAGGCATGTGAGCACTAATAGGATAGTTATGTGTACTCTACAGCATAGACCTGAGATCAATGATATCAATGTGCTAGCCTCATCTTCCATTTTGTGACCTCAGGCTATTCACAAGCTTTTGGGGGACTCTTTTTCCTCATTTGTAAAACTAACATGTTTAGCTCCATAATTCCTAAGGCTCAACTTTTCCATGATTCTTTTTCATCCACACCATAAACATCATGGTAACTCAGTTTGAATAGAAGTAAAATTCAAACATAATGGATGAGCATAGACACCCATCTAATGAGGACACCTGGGGTAAAGCTAGTGCCCCACCCTCTACTTTCCCCCTGATTTTCTGATAGTGTGACATAGCCTCAACCACAAACAGATTGTATCTAGTTTCCATGTGTCTCACGCAACATAAAGTAATATTTGGCTGCACAAATTTAAAGTTGTCCCTAAATAATTCTTTTGTGTAGCTGGCTGTTCATTGATATGTTGATAGTAAACATTTAAAGCTACAAGAAGAAATCAAGTACTTTTTTGGGTGGAGGGAGGCAACATTTACTCTACTTAGACTTGTAGGAAAGGTTGAATTGGCCCCTGGAAACTTCAGGGGACTCTGAATATATGATTACAACATGCTTAGGCCTCCTGGGGCTGATGTACTTCCTGGTTGCTTCTAGGTATGTGGTTGTTGTTGTTGTTGTTGTCGAGCCATCTGGTTGCTGAGTGCTGAAAGACTTATATCTTTGGTATGGTTCTGAAAAGTATGGATAGTCCCTTTTTCCTCCTGTGCCTGTTTATTGCTCCTCTTCCTTCTCTCAGTGATATTGTGTCATTAAAAAGGACAGAGGGCTTCCAAGCTGTTGTCTCTTCATGAGCCCCTCATGGTAGCATTGTGTAACTCAGACTTTCAGGAGGTTGACTGTGGGTTGACCTTTCCCCAGTCTATCATCACAGAGATCACTGAATTATGGAACTGAGAATACAGGGACTCTGCTAGGTAAGCTTGTGCCTAGGCCTGGCCTTTCCCACTCTGGGTGAGCTTTCTTGAGCAGGGGACGTAGCTTTCCAAGGTCCTCCCTTAATCTATGATCCACATCACTAGGTGGGACCTAACATCCCTTTCAGCTCAAACATTCTGTGAGTCCAAGAGTTCTATGAATTAAAATAAAGCAAGAGGAAACAAGTTAGGTATAAGGGTTTCTCTCAGAACACAATGAATGATAATAATGATAATAGCAATAATAACTGACATTTGCATAGAACTTCAAAGTTTGTAAGGCACTTTATACACACTCTTGTAGGGTCGTGACTTATAAGTCCAGTCAAGTCAATTCAAACCAGCAAAGGTTTATTAAGTGTCTTCTATAGGCCAGGAATATTGCCAAGGAATGGGAATTAAAAACAAAAAAAGACAAAAGGCAAAAGGGCTCCTGCTCTCAAGAAACATGGAATCTAATTTGGGAAACAATATGTAAAGAGCTAGGAACAACTAAGATATATGTATGTATGTATCTCTTTATCTATCTACAAATTAAACAGGCATATTTCAGAGGGAATGCTTTAACATGAAGGAAACTGGGAAAAGCTCTGTGCAGAAGTATGGGATTTTAACCTAATTGAAAGAAGCCAGGAGACAGAGGTAAGAGGGAAAGCATTTCAAGTATGGGGGAGACCCAACAAACATGCTTGGAGTCTGGTGTGAGGAACAGCAAGGAGGCCAGTGTGACTGCATTGGAGAGTCCATAAAGGTGAGTAAGGTGTAAGAAGATTGGAAAGCTAGGAAAGGGACAGTTTATGTAAGTTTTTGAATGCCAACCAGAGGAATTAATACTGGATCCTGCAGGTAATAGGAAACCACTTGAGTTTATTGAATGGGAGGGAGAGGTGTCATATGACTAGATCTGTGCTTCAGAAAGATCATTGTAGGAACTATCTTTCCCATTTTGTAAGTGAGATTATTGTGGCTCAGAGAAGTCAAGAGATATGTTCATGGTTATCCAATTAATTGCAAGAAACAATTTTGACTCAGGGACTCTCTTGAATCTAAGGTAAGCAATCTCTCCATTAATACATGCTGTCTGAAATACAACTTCAAATAATGCATTCTATCTACAGCCTACTGAGATGCCAGTGCCGATTTAGCCTTTGTAGATCAGACAATGGGTTAAATCTTCTGAGCAAAGGAATTTTGGATTCCATGGAGTGAGGAGGCCCAGTTACAGTGACAGATTCTACAAATAGTCAATAAAATGAGAAACTAAAGTAACAGTTTGCATGTCTGAGACAGTCTGGTGGAGAAGAGAGTCACAAGTGAAGAAATAATGTCACTCATTAATATTCAGGTAATTTATATAGCACTGAAGAGTTTACAAAACCCTATACAATCTTGATTGTACAACCTTCGCTAGGGACTGATGTATTCAAAGATGCCTTTTAGTAAGTTTGTTCTAAATGGGTTTATTTGTAAAGGGTACCAATTTATTCTTGAGTATAAAATATTTTAAGTCCCAATGTTCCAGAGCTACCAAGGTCAGTCTGTAGTGCTAGTAAAGTTAACCACCTTTATTAGTGGGGAGTAGTGGGAACTTCACATGATCTGTGATATGAACTGAGTTGGGGTAATGGTGATTAGATACTTATGTCACAGAGAATGATGGCCTTAGACCTGAGTCTGAATACTGCCTCAGACACTAGGAAGTATCAGAATTTCATTGCCTTAGGTTCTTCAACTATAAAATGGGAATGAGATTATTACTTAGCCCATAGGCATGTTGTGAGAATCAAATGACATAATAAATGTAAATTGCTTTGCAAATCTTAAAGCACTTTATAATTATTACTATACTATTATGACTACCACCACCAAGACCACCATCACCACCACCACCACCGCCACCACCACCACAATGGAAGTTTCCTTAACTTATCTTCTTTGAATTAAAAAAAAGGAACTCTCTCTCTCTCTCTCTCTCTCTCTCTCTCTCTCTCTCTCTGTCTCTCTCTTTCTCTCTGTCTCTGTCTCTGTCTCTCTCTGTCTTTGTCTCTCTCTCCCTGTGTCTTTCTTTCTCTCTCTCTAAATATATATATATATATATGTATATATGTATATATGTATATATATACATATATATATATATATATATTTTAGCCATGCCTACATGAAGATAATATGTCATAATAATTGTTATATTCAAGTATGCACATGTTAAATAACAGTGGAAAATCACTTTTTTTCTCTCTATACCCAAAGTACATACCACTTCAGAACTCATTTGAAATGGGATAGGGATTGATCATCAAATTGACTCTGCATCAAACTCTGCCCTAAAAGCTTCCCAAAACAATGTTGAAAAATCTCAGGCTAATTGGTGACAGAGCAACAGATAGAACTTTAGGCTGTATGTCAGGGGAGTAGGTTCAAGTATCAGTTCTGGCATTAACTCTGTGTGTGACTTTGGTCATATTACTTGATCCTTCCAGGTTTAAGCTTCCTCAAATATAAATGTGGCACTATCTCCTTAAGAATCCCTGCTGCCCTCACAACTTTGGGGCAGTGTAATAGTAATTAATTTAAATTTGAAGGCCCCTTTGTGTTATGTCAAGTAAGCAGGTACTTAGCCCTTAGTAACTAATCAAACCTTTGTGGCTAAAAGGCAGAGGGTGTGAACTCTGTCTCCTGTTGCTGACATAACAGGAAGGGTTTGGCTGAAACAGGAACCCAATGCTTTGTGTATATAAGAAGAGTCTTAGAGAGAGACAGTCAGAATAAGAATTTTTTTCTCCCGGCAGGCTCCTAGGGGAGGAAGCAGGATTTTCCCAGCATCTGGAAGCTGGGCTGCTACTTGCTGGACTGAGAGCTCAGTTGGAGTTTTCTTGAGACCAGAATCTGGTGAAGGCTGATGTTGCTGCTGAGAAGGCAGCCTGGAAGGCTGAGATTCCTTCTGGGTCCTAGGGCTAGCAGAATTGCTGAAGACTGAAGAAGCATGATCAGGATGAGACTTTGTTTGTTTGTGGCTTGGTTGATCCTTGAGTTCCCAGCAACAGAAGTTGTAAAGGTTTTGAGATGTGCTGGGCCCTGTGAACTTCAGTGTGTAGCAAGAACTGCCAGGAGAACTAGATGAGAACCTGGGAGCTGTCTGCCTCTGAATCCAGGTGACTGTTTAGTGGATTCAGGTAGGAGCTGGGACCATGGAAAGGGATCCAGGGAATCTGAGAGACCACCCCGAGTCAAGATGAAGAAAAGGCCTCTCCTATTGAATGCAGTGATGAAATTTAATTTTTTTAGAGACCAAGGGGTAGAGGGTTTATGCAATTTTCTAATGATTGTATTTAGTGAATAAAGATAATTAGTGATGGATTGCTAGATAAGTGACTGATTAATTTAACCTGTGATTGCCCCATGAGTGGAAGATTGACTATTGTATTGTGAGATGACTGAATGACTGAATAAGGAGGTTAATCTCCTTAGAGATAACAGATGTTTGTTCTTTTATTCTTTGTTCTTAATACTGTGACGACTTTGGTGAAAACTAAGTGGCCATTTTAATGTTAAGCTGTTGTGAACACTATATTGTGATTTTCTCTGATAAGATGTAATGTTGTGAATATTATATTGTGATTTGTTGTGAATGTTTGCCTTGATTTGTTATGGAATAAATGGAGTGTTCACTATACTGCATAATCAGAACCTTAAAAGCTGTTCACAGTAGCATTCTTTTGGGAAGCTGCTCATGCATGGTGTTACAGGCAGTTTAGGTCTTTTATTGCATTCCAGGCAATCCCATGGAAGTATGGGGAGACTCAATGGTGCCCACAAGCCATTTTGTTGAATAAATAAGATTATTGGACTAAATAATCTCTAAGGTCTTTTGTAGCTCTAAGATTCACTGATTTGAGAAAAGTGGTCTTCCAGATATTTTTCCATTTGTGTTAGAAATAAGGGAGAGACTATAGGAGAAAACATATGTGTGTGTTTGTTTGTGTGTGTGTAGTATATGTGAACATGTATGTGTGGATATGTATACACGGATATATGTATATGAGTACATGCATGTAAGCACATATGTAGGTATATGTATAAACAATATACACCTGTATATATATGTGTGTGTGTGTGTGTGTGTGTGTGTGTGTGTGTGTGTGTGTGTGTATTTCCATATTTGAGGTCCATTTGACTCTGAAGTATATGTGTGGGAAGTAGAATGTACTTTTCAAATGTGATTATTTAGAGCCTGATCACAGAGAGTCAGTTGATAGGTTGGACTGACAAGTAGTTCTGACCAAAAAATGCCATCCTAGGAAATACACCTAGGCTTTAGAAGAGCAAGATTTGTAAACAACCACAATATACATGTGGATTCTGGAAGAGATACTCATGATACATTGATGACATATCTAATTCTTTTAAATAGTATTTTCATTCCTAGTATCATTCCTTAAGGCAAGAGGGATCCCCATATTTAAGTCCATATTCCTTCTTATCACTGCCTTTCCCCAATTAATAGAATATACTTATATTTGAGGCACTGTTTTCTTCTGCAGAATCAATTTATCAATTTCAAAACAAGTAACAGATATAAGTGCTCTTAGTGAATCATTTAACTGGGAGTTCTATGGTGGCATGACCTAGTAAAGAGAAAGCCAGCTTGGGTTCTAGTTCTGCCTCTGATACCTCCTGGACGTGTGGTCACCCCAAGTTATTGCACATCACTGTGTCCTAGGCAACTCTTTCGTTTTACTCCACCTCAAAGTGGTGAATACCTTATTTAAGTAAAATCGCAGATGTGGCTGCCTCTCCCCTCCCCACATCCACCTTAAGGAAGTTTGAAAAAATGTGAAGAATTTCATGGTCCTCTTGAGAGTTTGAGAAATAGAAAATTAACTGGACTAGAAATGAAGGAGGGAAATCAACTTTCCTTATCCCAAAGGGCAGAGACTTAACTGACATAAGAAATAATGAAAATTTTCATATCCAATATTTAAAATATTCATTTAAGTAAATTAAAAAGCAATTAATAACAGGCAAAGTATTCTAACAAACACAACTTTATTTTGAATAAGATTATGGTCTACTTGTCTTTATTGACCTCAAATACTTTTTTGTCTTTTTTAGAGGGAAAATATTTTTGAATGGCAAATTATGTCATTAACTAAGAACTTTTTAGAGGAGGGCCACTGTAGCTATCCCATGATCAGATTCGAGAATCTCTGTTCTAAGCCTGATAAATAAGGTGTCTGTATATTTTGTAAATATCCCATGAGGAAGTTAGTCTGTAAAATATAAAAATTGCTGAAGTGCAAATATTTATCACTGATGCAATAAGATTTTATGTGCCTTGTAACTGCAATATTACATGTTTTATGCTGTCTCAATCTTTGGTTCAGTATACATTTAGCTTCTTCCACGTAAATAATTTCATAATCAACAGAGATCTCTAAACAATATTTGGTAACAGGTTTATGAATCTTAGATGCTGAGAGGGAGTCATTATTCCTCCATATGGTATAAATAAGGGGTCATTCAAACTGAAAACAAACAAAAAAACCCTTCTCTCATGTTGTGGTGCCTAAGATAGTAATTACCTTTGCTTCATTGGCTTTGTCAGGTTTATAGACTTTTCTATCCATTAGAACGTGGCCTCTATTAGATAAGAATTTACACTTATTTATGGATAGGTGACTTATTTAACATCATAGTTGTAGGATTCAGGCATAGAATAGGCTGTACTACTGCATTAGATGATTAGAAAAAAGAAGCAGTCTGAGTTGCTTCCTTTATGTGGGACTACCATATCAGAAAAAAAAAAAGGAAGCTTTTGATTCTGCCTGGTGTTTGAGAACCTAACGCCACAAGACTCGAGCACACGCATTCAACTCCTGGTTATATATCAGCATACTACCCGAAATCTTAAGTAATAATTGGAGTTAGTTGTGCAGAGAATTCAGTGAGCTTAAGTGGAGGATTTGAGCTCTGTGAATTTCAGTGCCATTTCTGTCATTGACCTGCTTTGTGAACTTGGAGAGTAACTTGCTCTGTTATACCTTCATTTTTTCATTGGCTAACGGGTTTGCTGTACCAATTTAGCTAATGGTCTTGTGATGGGAAATAATGAATACAAGTGAAAGTGAAATCATTTGCCAAAGATGGTTATGCACATATTTAATTGTAGACTCGGGGACCCTGGATATGCTATCTCGTCTATTCTTTCATTTCTGTTCCTTTCTGCAGTATAAATATTGCATCTGGTATCAAAGAAAATCTTTTCTGTTTAGCTTTTAAAGCTTCTCCTAACCTACCTTCCACCAATGTTTTCAGCCTTGTTCTACATGATCCCTCTGACATGATGCTTCACTTAGTGTTTCCATTCCTTTGCATTGACTAGCCCATGTGCTTGGAATAATATATGCATATGTGATATTATTTATAATATAATAAAATAACTACATGCACACACAGTAGCATACATATACATACATATATATTATAAATGCTAAAACTAAAAGCTGGTTCTTTAAAAAAATTTGGTAAAATTGGTAAACCTTTAGCTAATCTGACTAAAAAGAAGAAAGCAGAAAATCAAATCAATAAAATAACTAATGAATAAGGTGATCACAGCAAAACCAGAAGAAATAAAAAAATAATCAAAATATTATGCAGTTATATGCTAACAAAACTTATATACACACATATATACGTGCATATAGATACATATATACGATGGATACATATACAAATATGTATACATATATATGCATTCATATACATACATCTATACATACATATGTATGTTTCTATGTATGTTTATACCTTTTCATTTCTGCTTTATACAGTACTTCTCTTTATTTAAAACAGCTCAAGTACCATCTTCTGCATGAATCTCTTCTGGATTCTTCCAATTGTTGGGGCAGTCCTTTCCCCTGAAACCATGAATTGCTTTATGTGTTTTTATATTTGTTAAGTTTATATGTACACTGATAATATTTTTACACATACATGCTGTTTTCCTTATTAGAATATAATGGGGAGGGGTAGGAAAGAAAAAAAAGGGGGGAAAGTTACATGACAACTTTTTTATACATTGAAAAGGAATAGCAAGTTGTACATAATAAATTTGCAGTTTCTTGTACAATCATCTTTTCTCTTTTCTAATATGTTAGAGAAATTCTTGTTTTTTCTTAAGTTCAGAAGAAAATAAATAAAATTTAAAAAAAGAAAGTAAGCTCACTTCCACTATGATTTATTTCATTCTTTGTACTTGTTTCCCTAGTGACTATGACAGTTTCTGGCACAAAGTAGGTGCTTTATAAACATTTTTTGATTGATTAATTAAGGAAACAATTATTCCTTGAATTCTTCAATCATTGAAAGTGAGTTCACCACTCTATAATTCCATTTATCAAAATTGATGCCAAAGAAGAGAGGAAAAAATATAGCTCCCTCACTTCTTTATAGTGGTGAGGGCTTGGATATTGAGTGGGGCATGTCCAGTCAGTCAAACATAGCTAATGTCTTGGGTGATTTTGCTGAAGTGTTCGCCCTGACTCTTTCTTTTTTATTCTTTATTATAAGGGTGTCTGGGGAGCAGAGGGAAAAGAGGCTTATTTGAATGTTAAGATAATATAAAGATAAATATGATATATATGGCATGAAAATAAACGAATGTATCTACATCCACATCTATACATCATGCATACACACACACACAAACACACCTATAGACACACAGATATGTAGGGAGAGAGAGAGAGAGGAGAGCAGAGGAGATGAGTGGAGACGAGACAAGATGAGATGGGGGTAGGAAGGAAGAGTGAGAAAGAGATAGACAGACAGAGGCATCAGGAAAGAAGTCCTAGTCCTACCTCTGTCCCTGACTATGTAACTTTGGTCAAAATATATTTCTGAGCTTTAGTTTCCTTATCTGATAAATGATGATATTAAAGCCTTCCTGCTTCATTAGACTAGATAGATAGATAGATAGATAGATAGATAGACAGACAGACAGATATGTATATAGGTATTTAAATTTGATGTAATTTTTTCAATCAATAAACATTTTTTCCATTCTCCCTCCTTCCACTGTAATGGGAATCTGAAGATCTTCCCTGCCCCTTGGCCTCTTAAGTGAATCTGAGAACCTTCACTGATTTGAATATATACTCTGCCAATAGGCTGAATGTGGTCACATGGAGCCTGTGGTGGGAGGCTTGTTTTTCAGGAATGCCCACACCTTGTTACTTTGTGATTGGGCAGTGGGTCAAGAGCGCTGTGACATTCTCTGATCCAGGAGAAGGCTATATATACCCCGATGTGTGGTTATGCTTTGGGGTTCACTTTGGGAAGAGTTTTTGTGTGATTTGGCCAGATGAGACTCTGGGCAGCTGTTGAGCTCCCCAGCTTTGAAAACTCAGATGCTGGTGCTTCCCCTCTCTGGTAACTAACTAGGTATGGATGTAATGGTGGCAGCCCTGTCTGCTGAATTGTTATTTTCTGTTTTAACTTCTGTTTGTATGCTATGAAGTTCAGGGTGCTGACTTTTTCCCTTGAGCTAGGTAAATGATATATGTTTGATTGATTAAAATAAGATTGTTAACTTTTTTTGAGTTGCTTTCCTTTAGAAAAGCAGATCTAAGAACCTGTGCTAGCAGTCATCCTGGGCATGCTAAGGAGCTTGCTGCTAAATCCACCAACTGCAAACACAAAACAAAGCAAAAACAAAATCTCTTGTAAACATTCATAGTCAAGCAAAGCAAATGACCCGTTAGCCAAGTCCAAAAATGCGTGTCTTATTCTTCACACTGAGTGCATCTCCTTTCTGTCAGGAGGTAGGTAACTTTCTTCATTACAGGTAATTCAGAATCACATCTGATCACTGTGTTGATTAGCATTCTCAAACCTTTCAATGTCGTTCATTTTTTGAAGCTGTTTTTACTGTATAAATTGTTCTTGTACTGGTTATTTTACTCTGTATCAGTTCATATAGATTTTCTTAAGTTGCCCCTAAACTATCCCTTCCAGCATTTCTCATGGCACAATAGTGTGGCATTATATTCATATACCATAATTTGTTGTCATTCCCAATTAAATGGGCATCCTTAATAAATCAATATTTCAATAGATATTTGGTGTGATGGATGTGGGCAGTTTCTCCAATGGTATTGATCCACAACCAATCCATGGCTTTTTATTCTATATACTTCTTAGGGGTATCCTCCTATAACTCCATACAGAATCTACCCACTGGATATCTTTCTCTTCATCTTTTGATAATAAATATATAGGTACAGCTAAGTGATGCAGTGGATAGAATATGCAACACTCAGGCTGTCTGTTACCCTTTCTTAGTACATTGGCAGTACACATACATTCATTTTCAATCATATATTTTTTAAATATTATACTTTATGTCAGTTTTTGCACATCTGTCAATGTTGACAATACGCTACACGTATCCACATGTCCACTATGTGTCTCTTTTTGTAACTTACAGTTTTGTTCCAGGTTTTGCAACTATATGTATCACTGGAATATTACTGAAGGAGAAAAGAAATAAGCATTTATTAAGTGCTTACTATGAGTCAGTGTCTAAAATGTAGATTTTGGCATAGTAAGTGCTTTATAAACGTTTATTGGATTGTTATTCTACATGTAAGAACTGAAGTTTCACAAACACATATCCAGGGTGCCCCTACTTCATTTTTATGGTTTAATAGTTTAAAATTGCACTAGGACCTTTGGGAATAATTTGTATATCAGAAAGTGTCATATTGTGTAAAGTGCATTTTATTTGGAGTCAGACAACTCAGGTTTTAATGTCAGCTATACTATTTTCGACCTGCATGGCAAAGCACAAATCACTTAATCACTCTGGGGTCCCATTTTAAAAAAATCCCTAAAACAAATGAATATGAATCTCTATTAAACCCTTGCCAGTCTTAAATCTGATTTTGTGATTCCACAAACTTACTCTGATCGTCTTAGATAATTGTTATATACAAAAATATTTTTCTCTGGATCCTGTGATTAAGGCAATATCAGGATAATCATGATAACTAAAATTGAACCCTGCATATCAAAGCCAGAAGTGGATTAGTCTAGAATTAAAAAATGAATAAATTGAATAAAAATGAAAACGTTGTGAAAATTTTATTTCTAGCATACTTTTCTTATTTGGGCTACAGGTGTTCTCTATTCTCAGAATGCTAAATGTGAGAAGGGATGGGTCTTTATATTTTTGTTCAATGAGTTATTTCCAATGGCTCCAATTTCTGCTTTTTTTTTTTAATGGGGCTACTTCAGTTTTTCCCCAAAAAAGAGTTCTTTAAAAGACGTGGTATGTAAAGAGCTGACTTCGGAGTCAGGAAGACAAGAGGTCAAGTCCCACCCCTGATGCAGAGTAGATCTGTGATCACCAGCAACTCAGTGAGACTGATGTACAGACTAGCTACTAATCTGAATTGGTAGAGGGAGTTTTCTCCCTGAGAATTTCCTATTCCAATGAAATCATAGATAAGACCTAAACTAAACAAACAAAAAAATGCGAATTGCTTAACTTTTATATTTTGTTATAAGGGTTCCTTTCTTACAAAATTGGTTGCCAGCTCTGCATAATTGCAATTTCTCATAGACCTGTATATCCCAAGTGAATGAATAGTTTGATAGTCTTACTTTCTAACTTTAGATGGGTTAATCATAGTAAGACTTTTTTCTTTCCACTTATAAAACTTCATGACACTATTTAGCTTCTTTTTTTTTGTTTGTTTTTTTTCGGAGTGGGAGAAGTAGGGAAATTGGGATTAAGTGACTTGCCCAAGGTCACAAGGCTAATTTTTTTGTGTTGATTGTCTGAGGCTGGATTTTGAACTCAGGTCCTCCTGACTCCAAGCCGGTGCTCTATTCAATGCGCCACCTAGCTGCCCCCTGCTATTTAACTTCTTAGTCTCACAAAGGTTACATGTTATCATTAAATGTAATGATGAAATTATACTTAAACATTTCTGTACATTTCCAGAAGAGAAACACTGTCAGTATAAGAAAATGTTACAACCTTATATGACAATTTTTTAAAGGTAGAATTGAAAAAGAAAGATTTTCAAGTTGAAGTATCGTAAAGAGCTTGAATTCCCATCAGCTGTCGGCAATTGGTTCACAAACATGTTAGCTGTGCTTTTATAGAAGCCTACAGGGCCTGAATAAGTTACGAATTACAACAGTGTGGATGTATAAGAATATTTGCCATGGGCCCTTTTAAGTATAATAGGTACTTATGTTTTAACATTTTGCACGTTGCTCAGCTGTTCTGCTGTGACTTTTGTCATTTGGGGATATATGCATTTATATATTGACAATACCAACTGCAGTGTTATCCTGTACTTAATCCTGCCCAAAGCATATTACCTTAAAGATGTGCTTTTGTTGAGTTTATTATAAACTTCTTGAAGGGAATGGCTTTTGGTAGTGTTTGACTCCATTTAAAGGCTGATTTTCATCATGTTATCCTGGAATGGTTTCTTTAGGATGAGTAGAATTACATGAGAGAAGAATCTGGTTGGTTTTCATTATTTGTATATTTCTGTATTTGGGGGTAAATGCTTTAGCTTTCCTCAGTATAGGATACATCCACAGTGATGTATTATAAAAGGAATACTTTTGAGGCATATATTCCTCCTCCTCCTCTTCCTCTTCTTCATCTTCCTCCTCTTCCTCCTCCTCTTTTTCATCTTCCTCCTCTTCCTTCTCTTCTTACCCAGACTAAAAATGTATGCCTAATATAAATAAATATGCCTAAACCTACTACTGGTCATACCAGGAGAAGGTTTTTCCTACCTAGTCTGGTTTATACCTCCTTAGCCAGTTTTGTAAGACTCTTACTCAAAGAAGATCATCATATTGATGTGACTTAGTGTGGATACCCCAAAAGGTTTTGTTCTACTGCAATTCAAAACTCCTGAATGCTGGAAGATCTGCCAGATCATTTTTATCTCAGCCTCCTCTATAACAGAGATTATAGCTGCATGACACCTTGCCTGTTCTAGAACTACTTATAAAATGCATTTTTCCCCTGGGCTAGGTTTTGAGGATATCATTAGCATATGAGACTAGTAGGGCAAGGAATAACTTCATTGCTGATTTTGTTCACATGTAAAAAAGTGCAAACCCTTAATGAGATAGGGTGAGAAACTACTCAGTGTTAAGGGTCATTGTTAGACAGTTCTGTTACCTTTGAAAAGGAAGTAAAAAAAGAAATTTGAAAGTGCATCATTTTTTTCACATTTGTAGGCTCATGTTGATGACATTAATAGTGTTTCATCTGTCAGACACAAAACTGTTTGTTTTTTTACGAAGTCAATAAATAGATTTAAAAAGCCCCCCATTCTAAACCCAAAGACTCCAACTTCTGGGACAAGCACTCACTATTTGACACAAATTACTAGGAAAATTGGAAAATAGTATGGCAGAAACTTGGCATAGAACAATATGTTACAGTATACCAAAATAAAGTCCAAATGGGTACATGATTTAGATATAAAGGCTGATGCTATGAACAAACTGGGAGAGCAAGCAATAGTTCATTTGTGAGATTTATAACCAAACAAGTGGAAGAATTTATGACCAAACAAGAGAAAGAGAACACTATGAAATGCCAAATGGATAATTTTGATTAGTTAAATTGAAAAGTTTTTGTACAAACAAAGACAATGCAACCAATATTGGGAGTGAAGCAGAAAACTGGGAAAGAATTTTTACAACCAGTGTCTCTGATAAAGGCCTCATTTCTAAAATATACAGAGAACTGAGTCAAATTTCTAAGAATACAAATCATTCCCCAATTGATAAATGATCAAAGGATATGAACAGGCTGTTTTCAGAGAAAGAAATTGAATATATCTATACTAATGTGAAAAAATGCTCCAAATCACTATTGATTAGAAAAAAGCAAATCAAAACACCTCTTAGGTACCGCATTACACCCTGTCAGATTGACTAAAATAATAAAACAGGAAAATTACAAATTCTGGAGAAGATGTGGGAAAACTGAAACATTAATGCACTGTTGGTAGAGCTATCAGCTGATCCAACCACTCTGGAGAACAATTTGGAAGTATGCCCAAAGGGTTATAAAAATGTGCATACCCTTTGACCTAGCAATACTACTTCTAGGGTGTATCCCAATGATTTCATAAAAATGGGAAAAGGACCCACAAAAATGTTTATAGCAGCTTTTTTGTGATGGCCAAGAATTGGAAATTGAGGGGATGTCCATCAACTGGGGAATGGTGAGCAAATTGTGGTATATGAATGTAATGGATACTTTTCTGAAGGCAGACTTCAGAAAAACCTGAAAAGACTTATATGAACTGAATCTGAGTGAGGGGAGCAGAACCAGGAGAATATTGTACACAGGTAGAGCCACATTGTGCGAGGACTAACTTTGATAGATTTGATTCTTCTCAGCAATGATAGTTTCTTTTTTTTTT
>CM053583.1:104044602-104075618 GCA_028627135.1 Pseudochirops cupreus | reverse complement strand
CCCCCTGCTGTCTGCAGGCCGTGGGCAGGAAGCTGCAACGCGGAGGCGGGTGCAAAACCTCTGCCTTTAGCTTTTCCGCTCTGGAGGCCTTTTGGCCAGACTACTCCCCTCCCAACTTTACAAGTGCCACTCGCCGCTGCTGCTAATCCTCTTACCAGAGAGACTCCTCTGCTCCTCCCCTCCAGCTGCCCCCAGGGCACAGCCGGCGCTTCAGGCCAGGCTGGTTGTTCACAGTGCTGATATGGTTCCTTGTAGCAGAGCTGACTTTAGTGGGAAGTATCTTTGTGTGTCTTTTGGAGTTCTAGGATTGGTTTAAAGTCCTATTTTATGGATATTTTGGGGTTGCTATGTGAGAGCTGCGATATGTTGCTGCTGCTGCGCTGCCATCTTGGCTCCGCCCCACCAGCAATGATCGTTTCTAAGACAACTCTAAAAGGTTCATGATGGAAAATGTTATCTACACCCAAAGAAAGAATTATGGTGTCTGAATGCAGATGAAAGCATGTTATTTGTTCTCTCTCTTTTTTGTTTTGTTTCTTCTTTCTTGTAGTTCATTCCATTGGTTATAATTCTTCTTTATAACATGACTAATATGCAAATATGTTTAATGTGAAGTAATATGTAGAGCCTGTATCATATTGAACACTGTCTTGGGGAGGAGACTGGAGAGGTGGGGGTGAAAACTTAAAAGTCAAAAGCTTATGGAACTGATTGTTGAAATCTAAAAATTAATTAATAACATTAAAAATGCCAATAAAAATAGTTACTCTTTAAAAAAGCATACCATGCTCTGAGGCAAGAATGGATGCCACTGGAAAATAAATGAATAAGGTTAGATTTGTTGCTTTGAATTTTTGAAACCCCAGCAACTTGCCATAGTATCTGGCACATAGTAGGCTTCTAATAAATGTTTATTGATTGACTGATTGTCTTAGTTCCCTTTTTTCTTAAGTGTTCCCAGGAATGGGCCATATTATGGCCTCCCCTCTCTCCTGGTCTTACTAGTGCTGAACTGCTATTCCTCTCACATACTCCCAATGATACTCCTGAAGATTAATTTCTTCAAACTTTCAAAAATCAGGATCTGTATATATACTCATCATACTTAAATCATTAAGGGATGAAAAAAGGATTCCCTGGATTTCCTTTTGATTGTTTTTTGAACCGTAATGTTTAAGTAGAACTCTCATTCTTTGTATTTAATATTACTATTTGTGATGCAATTGATGTGATGGGATATTTTCTTGGCATATGTATTTTAAACGATTGATTCTTAAAATTTTTTTGCTTTGAATATTTTGCATTTCAAATTCCATTAGTGCCTTTATTTTGATCCTTACCTATCCTTTTGCAGACACAGCATAAAAAATATGGGTTTGCTTTTCAAGACGGGATATTCTGTTCTCTACAAAATAAACTGTTTAGCAAATGGAATGTCCTTTCTCTTGGTTATATTTTAGGGTAAAGATAGGCATGTTTAGATTTCTTTTTCCAAGTTTTGACCCTCCCATTCCATCACTAACAGCAGAGGAATATTCTGCTATTAATTTCAAAGTCTACCCTGTCCAAATTTGAATTCCCAGTACCCTTCCTCCTTTACTTACTCTTTGATATATGTGCTTGCATCTTTGTTACTTATGATATATAAAAATCTTTTCCATTGTCCACCACTGATGCCTGCATTGTTACTACTTGTTCAAAGAAGTAAAATTTCAAGAATAGGACTGCCTGTTCTAGTGAAACTGAGTATATTCTTTTTTTAAAAGTACAGCTTCATAGGCTATGTAGTGTTTAATAAGTTATATGTTAAGTTGTAGAGTTTCCAGAGGAGGGCAATCAGTATGGTTAAGAGATGCTTCAAAGTTTATTGGGTTACCTTTGGTATTGGTAGGTTCCTCCTTGTTGGGGATCTTCCAGCAAAGGATGGACAAGAACATCTCATATATTATAACGGGGATTTTTGTATTGTAATACACACATATGTGTGTATACATATGTAAATGTCTATTATTAATATATATGATGTATGTGTATGTATATATGTGTATATGTTGGACTAGATGGTCTCTAATATCCCTTCTAAATATCAATTCAATGATTCTGAATGACAATGATAGCTTTGTGTTTGCCTTATCTAGCTTGTAATCAATATTCAGTCTTTTCTAAGCAGAAATTAAAATAGATCTATTCAACTCTCCCCCTGCACTTTCTACTTCTGTAAGTGGTGGGAAAAACCTTGATCTAATAACTTATTATTTTATAGGTATTTTATTATTATTTTATATTTCATTTAACTGATAAACAACATGGACAATTGTTTTAAATATGTATGTTTATCCCTTGAAAATGTCCTCAAATGTAAGAAAGAAAGTTATATTGCTATTTTGAAAATCTCAAAGAAACTTTGGACTGGTTAAAAAAGAGTGAAAATGGAAACATGATCAATATAAGAATGAAAGTAGGGATATTTTGATTTGTTAAATTTATTGAGAAACATTAATGAAATTAAAAGACAAACATGAAAATCATAATTTTGCTACTATTATCTATATTGTATTTTAATTGCTGGTTGAAACAAGGCATTCAGAGAAGTCTCTCTAAAAATGGATGTTTAACTGTTTTAATGCTTGTTTTCCTAGACTTTACCACTTCTATCATTATTTAAGGATTTCAATAATTTTTCACATTCATTTTTATAGATCAACTTTGCTTTCTATAGTACATTTATAAAATCAACTCAATGATTAACTAACATTCTCTTACTTCTGCTAGGTAGGATGGGAGAAATATTAACTATACCCATTTTCATGGGAAAATGCAAATATAACTGTGCTATTCAAATTGTCAAGATTATCTCAACTAATGGTTTTGTATGAATTCTATGTTTCCACGACTGAGGTAGCACAAGTCACTAATTCAGCTAATTATGGAGAGATAATCTTTATTTCCTCTAAATCCCTGGATATCAAATGAGAGATGAAAAACATAGCTATTTAGTATCTGCATGGATTTGCTCTGAAGAATTAGTCAAACATTGTTCTCTTTTTTTTTTTGATGTGTCCCTCAGATGCAACATGGACTATGCTAGGTTGACTTATACTTTTACCTCATTTCTAGGTCATTTCTGGAGAATACCATCTTCAGATGGCCTTCATCCCCATTTGATTCCCACTGGGAAATTGGGCTCAGCTTTTGAAACTACCTTGGACTCTAACAAGTAGGCTTTTACTTCATCTTATCCAGAATCAGGCTTTGCATACACCAGTTCAACTGAGTCTTATTATACTTAACTAAGGGAGGTACTTTACTATCTCCAGCTTATAGTCTAGGAAACAGGCTTTGAGAGGTTAATTAGTTGACTTGTCTGTAATCACATAACTCTTGGCTCCAGAAGCAGAAGTCAAACCGAATGCTTCCTTTAAAACAGGTATATTCCTTACCCTATTATTCTATATTGCCTCTGGAACTAGGCTTCAGTTCAGTTCAAACAAAGAAATACATATTTATTAAATGCTCATTATGTTTCAGGCACTGTGCTATGTGATTAAAAATAAAAGAACCCCTGCCCTCCAGGAGTTTACACTCTAACTACAGAATAGCAGGCACATATATATATATAAAAAGTATACATAATAAATAGAGTAAATGCATTTTTTTTTGTCTTTTCGGTTTCCCTTTCTCTTGCTCAACTGATTCCTTTCTTTAAAGTCTTGTTCTTGGATTAAGCCAGACCAGTCCTATCAGAAAAGGGTAGTAGATCACACTCTGGGTTTCTACTGACCAGACATATATCTTGTTCTTCCTTCACCCCAAGTGCAATGTAAGATAAAATTGAAAGCAAGAATATTTTATTTTTCTTTGTATTCCTAGCATCTACTACAGTGACTGACACACAGTGGTGCCTAAAATTTACTTGTTTAAATGAATTGAATGTTATCCAAATTCTCTTTGAGGAACAGACTGTAATTTCTGATATTCATCTCTATACAAGACACAAGCATGCACAAATGCAGCACTTCTGAAATGACCCATTTTCCAGGGAATCTGCCCAAGGAATGACAAACTCAATATAGATAGAGCAATGACACTCAAGAACCAAATTTGAAATTCTCCAGTGGTACAATCTAATAGTTGGTGAACACATACATAAAAAAAAAATCAACTCCCATATTATGTAAAAAAAAAAATCTAAAAATAAATAGCCTTCTGTAGCTAAAAAATAAAGTATGTATAAAAATGAAATTGTCACCTCCCCTTCTACAACAAAGCTATTTCTAAATAAACACAAAGCCGCCAAAGTAGCAGCCAGCATTACCCTTTCATTTGCAGTCTTTTTTTAAACCATATCTAGGATTTGATTGATTTGTTAAATTAGGAGGAAAGGGAGAGTTGTTTCATAATTAAATTTATGTTGCCAGTTTTTTTTATTAAGATATCCACGTTTACATTTTAAAATTATAGAAAAATGTGAGCATCATGTCAATGCTGACCAAAATAATTATATGTATATGTATATACCCATACATATGTATTATATATGTGTGTATTCCTGATAATCAAAACTAGGAAGAGAGGAAATGGGTTATTTTTTTTCCTTTCCACACTGAGAAGGCATTCTGCAACAGTGAGCTACAGAAAAAAAAAACTGACAAAATATAGAAAATTTTTGTGGGATTATTTACACAAAAGAAGCTACTAACGACTTAAGTAGATGAAATAAATTTTAGCAAGGAATCTGATATTTTTGAATTAGTAAAGATTAGACGATTTAGAATTCCGTCAATGATGACCAGAGAAGCTAATGGCTGAGCAAATGACCAAGGAATCATCTTCTTGAATTCTATTTCTCCTCTTTCCTGTTCCCTCAGGTGTTCTTAATCTGGCCTTGAGTAGTAGAAGAGGGTCTGCTCTAGGATGGACGTGGGAATATATGAGGCACCCTCAGGAGATCTAGCTAAAGTTTTTATCATCATATTTCTAAGTAGCTCTTGGGAAATAAAAGGTAATTGGGATTGGGGATAGAGGGAGAACAGGGCATCAAGTCCTCTCCAAGTAGACTAAGAGCATACAAAGTATAAAATGAACTGAATCAAACTCTTTAAACCTTTAAGGCAAACCCAGAATTACCTTAACCTCTAAAGTACTCTAGACTAGGCCTATATCTTTTTTCCTGGGGCTAGACTCTCATTTTATTGGAAAGTTTTTGAACCAGCACAGACTTAGATTTGAATACAGTCTTTGATACTTTCAAGTTTTATGACCACTGGCAAGTTATTTAATATTTATGAGCATTAGTTTTTTTTCATCTGCAAAAAATTTATATGAAGTAGTGGTTTCAACTTATAATGCTTCCTTCAGAGGGGTGTTGTAAGGATTAAACATTCCAGTACTATATAAAATACATATTGTTGTTGTTGTTATTTTGAAAGTAATCAAATGTCATCTGCCTTAGCAGTTGCCTGATGTTTGTATGCATTGTTGGACACTAAGTTCTTAGGAATGGATTCTCCTGTGCCAAGGAGAGAATTAACGAGACTTTTGCTGGAGTTTCTAAGTATGGGTCATTTTATTGCCTCTTGACATCAAATAGACCTTTGGCTCACCTTGCACAGAAAGCTCCAGCACTATTCAGAATGGCTGATGGCATACTGAGTCCGTTTTGAGTCTTTTCTTGCATTCAGCGGAGCTCCGGAGCGATCCCCTGCCAGGGATGTTATAATCTCCCACTGGATGTTTTTCCTTTTCTGTCTTTTTTTCTTTGCTTTTGAAAGGATAGACAAGAAAGGTATCCATGCCGAAAGCTGAGTAAACCTGGAGTGCAACTGCCGAAAATTCATGAGTTCAGAGTCAATTTTGCTCAAGCTAACCAGCAGGGTAAACAGTTTGCTATGACTTTAATAAATGAGGCTAATAGAAGTGGTATCAGAACTGTTAATCTGCACATTTTTCATTTTCATACTCAGCTGGTCTTTAAGGAGTTCTCTTTACCACACTATTATTTCTTTTTTTTGAATACCCTTTGCTTTTGTGATCACTTAGCTTATGTTCATCCTCTCAGCCCTCAAGGAGCCAAGGTAGCCTTCAGCAGAAAAGATGTGATTACTGTGAACACTTTGTTGATAAAAGATGGTCTCAAAACAGAAGGAAATTAAGTTGTTACTAACATTTCTCCATGGAAAGCAGCGTTCTCTGCAGCAGAAGGACCACACAGTAGAATATTCATTAAGTGCACTCTGAGATTGTGAGAACTTTGTTGTAATCTCAGAAATGAGAAGCTTAGAACCAAAAGTTTAAATGAATAAAGGGTAGTGTTGAATACTCTGTAGTCCTGAAGCCTGGCTTTCTAGGGAATGTCCAGTGTCCTACATAATAAATCACAGGAAAGGATTAAAAGTAAATAAGTTCATGGCTTTGCTTTTATTTCATTCTCTTGGTGTTAAGTCTAAGAAATATCCAGAAAGACAATTCTTCCTTACCTGATACTTTGCACTCAAAGATCTGTAAGATGTCTGAACACATATTATATGTATGAGTCGGGTTCTCAAGTACCATATGTTTTAATTTATAAGCAATTGAATTAGACCCAAGGCCAGGATATTGTTACAATCCAAGATTGTATCAGCAGGGAGGCGCCCCACATTATTCTGTATCTTACCCACAATGGTGATCTTAGGTTTGGTGGAGGCTGCCAAATATGTGAGGGGGAAAATCTTTACCTTAAATTAGGCAAAGGCAGCTTCTCCCCAAAGTATCTCATTCACAGAGTTTAGCAAAGTAATGCGATCTGATCATTAGATATTCTTATACCTAGATTTCTTTTTCAGGTTGCCAGGGATATGACTGTGCTTTTCATCAATGCCACGGGAAGGTGAAGTTTCTGACTACTTCATTAATAGAGTTTTTATGGGTATAATGATTCTGAAAAAAACCCCAACACCCGTAATTTTTCTTTTAAGAACATGGTGAAACTCATGTTAGAACTACTTCTAGAAATGGTTAATGTCCATCAATGATCAGAAAATTAGCAGACTATGTCTGTGTTGACACTGCTGTTCTCAGCCTAATGGTTTATTTGTACAATTGCTGACTAGCCTCCTCACTAGGGATCCTTAGCATATCAAGTTTGTTCTTAGAACAACAAAAGGGTATTAAACATTAGACATGGGAGTACGAGTAGAATTAACCCAAGCACAATTTATCACTTTCACCTGGAACCACTCACCCTTACAAATGGACCAGTAGTTTTTCCTTAAAACTGTAAGATCTTTAGTGTCTGACTACTTCCAATAACCTGGATATACAGTGTCATGATCCCCTTATGACTGGGGAAGGGGAACCAGGGACATTCTGCAACTGCTGTTGTGATTGATTATAGTGCCAAGGACATTAATTTACGAAAGATAAGGTTTCAGTTTTGTAATGATGATTCAAACTAGGTGACCTCTATTATCCCTAAGAGCTCTGAATCTCTGATCCTATGAACCCATTGCCATAGCAAAGGAATATTTTTTTTTTCACTTTCAGAGGGAGGAAGGAGGGGCAATTGGGGTTAAGTGACTTGCCCAAGGTCACACAGCTAGTAAGTATTAAGTGTTTGAGGCCTGATTTGACCTCAGATCCTCCTCACTCCAGGGCAGGTGCTCTATTCACTGCACCATCTAGTCATCCCACAAAACAGGAGTCTTTATCTAATGATGGCATCTTGTGAGAATTTTTTTCTGACCTGACAATTATATTTTATTTAATTAATGTATATTGAACATCTGCTCCATATTCTTCAGTAGAATGTCTCTCTAATGTGAACTTTCTCTCTCATTTTTCCCCTTTATACTTTTAGTGCCTTGTACAGTATCTTTCACATAGTAAAGGCTAAATAAATTTTTGTCATACTGAAATGAGTTGACCCCATAAATGTGAAAGATTTCAATTTACTTACAATTTGACCCTGGAATTGACATGGAAGCCTCAAATGAATTTGGCAGAGTCGTTCTCTATGGGAGTTACTAGCAAGAAAGACAAAAACCAAGGTTCTCATGGCCAATGAATTTGGAGCACAAGGTGAATTTTGGTGTGACTTTTATTGAATGTGAAATACTTGTGTTTTTGTTCTGGCTAAATAATTGCTATCAACATTGAAAGTGGAGTCAATCAATAAACATTTGTCAAGCTCTTACTATGAACCAGGCACCGTGACAAGTGCTTTCTTTATCTTGAAAAGAAGATGTAGAGGCCAAAGGGATTTTCCTCTTCTTTTTAAGGAAAATGTTGAGATCCTTAAAACAAAACTAAAAAGAGAAGAAAGGTTTCAATATGAAAACATAGGGAAAAAGAGATTTGAAGAACTGAAAAGGAATATTGATCTATTTCAGGAAGAGCAAGTGCAGAAAGATAGAAGCAGCATTGAACAGTTGAAATAAAGAAATGGATAGGAAGCTCTTTCCAAGAAGAGTAGACCTGGAGGTCAAAGAGGAAGCAGCTATTTGTTCTCTAGGGAATTATGTTGTGGATCCACAGATGATATCAGATGAGAGATAATCTAGTCAGTAGAAGAAGAAGAGAGAAATGGTAATAGTTGGTAACTGTTTCCTGAGAGATAGTGGTTTCAGTGATTTGTCTACCTGATAATAATAAGGAAATTTGAAATCTTTCTGGAGTGTGTACTCAAGGTATGACTGATGTAATCTCCCAAGACTTATCAAATTGAGCAATTGTTATCCACTTTGGGTGATGCATGAACTCACAAATATATTACTGGAAGACATGTGAAAAATATGCTAGAATTTATGAACTCATGGACAAGAAAGTAGAAAGATATGAGTGGTGTTTTTATTCCTGCTGTTCATTAATGGCTAAGTATTCAGAAAATAAAGGCAGATTTGGGATGATAATAGCCAGCTGAGGTAGAAGTCTGAGACTGGGTTTTACATTTTTGGGCCACAACTTAAAAATATAGACTCCTGCTGAGGGAGCACCTAACAAGGACTAATTAGGATTTTTATTTTCTTAGAGTCCTACAAATCTGATCCAAAGGGATTTGGACTTAAAAGGTAGGAGGGTAGAGAAAACTTACTATATATCCATCAAAATAAATACCATAGAGACTGTTTGCAGCATGGGAAAAAGATTATCTGTTTTCATTTGATCCAATTTACGTTGTAATTGTGTAGGACTTCTTGTAGTCCTAAAAACCAGACATTTCCTACATTGTTTTTCTTCTCTTTCACTTCTGATGTATTTTCTTCTCAAGTCTCTGTAGTAAAGTCTTAAATTAATGTTGCATCTGTCGTGCGGATATTCCTTTACAGCATTACCTTTCCTCCTTTGGTTCTTAGCAAGGTGATAGTTTATGCATACAGTGCTGTGTGTTTGTCCTAGAATTAATTATTTTTTTTACATTTTCTGTCAAAAATTGGAGATGGATTAATCTATAACTCCTGCAGCAGATATCAGATTTTTAAAGAAGTCTTTTGGTATAATTGGTTTATTGGTTTGATTTATAGCAAAAACTTTAAAAAGAACTTTTCAGAATTCCACTCTAAGTATGCACATCCCCTTTTCATTTTATTTTAAAATGTTGGTTCTGTTCTTGTCATTTGTTTTATTATTAGTTATGATTTTTGGAATTTATATTAAGTGAATTTTTTCAATAGCTTTAGGTTCTTCAACTTTGCTTTCTTATTTTATCCTTTTATTTCTTCTAATCTAAGTTTAGAGACAAAGATACTGCTTACAATTGTCTTTCATTAGTTGGTAATACTTTGTTGTGTGACTTAGGGCTAAGGATACTAAATACAGTATGAAGCCACTGCTTATGAATGACGAAATCTGTTTGCAATTTTGTTATTATATACTACTGACACATAAAGAAGGTATTCATTCTTCAGTCCATTTCATTGTGCATTGTTGTTTTGCCTGCCTTAGTGGTTTATACCATTTGTACTGAAGCATTCTAACAAGACTATCAATAGTTACAGAGCCCTCTGATTCCTATTTCTGACTTCTGAACTTCAAAAACATGCTCCTGCACTGGATATCTTCATCTTCCTCACCCCCTTACTTTTTATCTTCCTTATGTATATTTTCTTCCCTCCATTAGAATATGAGCTTTCTTGTGGACTTTTTTTTTATAGACTGTCTTTTTATTTATATTCATAGTGCTATGCTTAGCACAGGGCATGGTACATGGTAAGCATTAATAAAGGCTTCCTTCTTTCATTCCTTCTTTCCTTCCTTCCTTCCATCTCCACTATCTTCTGTATAAAGTTAATCACCATGATGTTCTTGGACATAATATAACTATTTCTTTCACTCTTAGAAGCAGTTGCCTCTGGGGTGGCTAGGTGGTACAGTGAATAGAGCACTAGTCCTGGAGTCAGGAGGAATCTGAGTTCAAACCTGGCCTCAGACATTTAACACTTACCAGCTGTGTGACTTTGGATGAGTCACTTAACCCCAATTGCCCTGCCTTCCCCCCTCCAAAAAGCGAAGCAGCAGCAGCAGCAGCAGCAGCAGCAGCAGCAGCAGCAGGAGCAGCAGTTACATTATGGTTACTGAGGTCCTTATCCAATCAGTAGCATTACCAGAGTCTAATTTATCATTGTTTCATGATTCTTTTAGGCCTTCTGAGGGAGAATGCTTTAAATTACTGTAATACATCACTTTTTTTCCTGGCAAATCTATAGTTTTAAATCCACATGCTCATTATGTAGATGATGGGCTAGACTTTGAGGAGGTGATTCTTATTATTATGATTATATTATTATTATTGAAGAGGAAGCATGGAATTGTGATTAGGGCTTTGGATTTGTGATTAGAAACACTTTGCTTCAAACCCTGTGTCTGACACTTATTAGCTGTGTGACTTTAGGTAAGTCACTAAACCTCCAGGTACCAACTTAGTTTGTTTTTCAGTCATTTAGCTGTGTTCAATTGTTCATGACTGCATATGGGCTTTTGTTGGTAAAGATACTAGAGTTGTTTACCATTTCCTTCAATGGATTAAGGCAGACGGCAAGTGGCTTCCACAGGTCACACAATTTGTGAGTTTCTGAAACTGAATTTAAACCCAGATCTTCTTCACTACAGGTTTAGGATTTTATCCATTGAGCCACCTAGCTTCCAGGACTTAGCTACTAAATCATAGATAATGATGAAGGAGAAAAAAAAAAGGAAGAAGAAGAAGGAAAAAAGAAAGAGGAGGAGGAGGAGGAGAATCATTTATTTGGGGTCTCTGTATCAGAGGAATAACAAGTTATTTCTTGTTAGTGATAATTGTATATTTCAAATCTAAATGTGTCCAAATGAAACTCATTATCTTCTTGCTTAAACTGTTCAGAACTTCTATATTTTGTCCATAGGTTCATAGGCTCAGAATGATTCTTAAGTCTTCTCTGTCTTTCACCCTTTATATCTAAGCAGTTACCAATTCTTGTGGTTTTATCCTGTGAAGCGCTTCACAATTTTTTCCCTGATCTATGTTCCCAGATAGATTTCACACAACTCCCTCACATGGACCCTGTGCTATATGTAAACTACTTCCTGTCCTCTATCTATAGTGTTCTATTTCTTGGCCCTGTGCTTTGGGGCAGGCTACCCCCAATCCCTGGAATACTCTCTACCCTTACCTACACATTTTTGAATCCAAAGTTATATTGAAAGTACAGTTCAAAGTCAATTGTAACATAACATGTTTGAATTAATAACTGAATGAATAATTGAATAAATGAGTAGATAAATAAAATATTTATTAAGTGCTTACTATGTAGCAAGCACCATGCTAAGTCTTGGGTTAGAAATAGAACAGGAATACATACCTTAGTCAAGTAGCTCACATCGTAATGTGGAAACAACACATACGAAAGTTTTCAGCTGCAAGTCACATGGAAAGGTCACATGATTTTTAAAGTATAGTTGCAAAGCTGATGCTTCCAATTGTTTGTTCACCCTCCCCCATAAAACCCCCCCAAAACAAAAACCTACGACTATATTGTGTTCATTTTGTACATATTTTCTTGTCCTCTCTACCCTATAGAATGTTGTTCTTTGAGAGCAAAACCTTTTATTTTTTTTGGCTTTTTGGAGGGGGGGAAGCCAGGGCAGTTGGGATTAAGTGACTTGCCCAAGGTCACATGCCTAGTAAGTGTTAAGTGTCTGAGGTCACATTTGAATTCAGGTCCTCCTGACTCCCTGCACCAACTAGCCACCCCAAGGGCAAAATCTTTTCATTTTTGTATTTATATGACCAACATGTGACACAGTGCAATTCTTATTTTCTTACTGTGGATCTGAAGCTTGTTGGAAAGCAGGTGGTTGAGGAGATAGTTGAAGAAGAAGGAGTGAGATTGAAAAAAAAATGTGATCAGAAGAAGAAACCAAAATCCAACAATGGAAGATGAATGCAAAAAAAAAATAATTAAGTCCTGCAATAAGACTATCATGACTGCTGAGGCTAAGAAGGGACTAAGACTGGCTAGAAAACCTAAGGATGATTTTTTAAAAAAAGACATTAAAATACAGTTAAATGTTTATTTTAACTTTATGGGGAAAATAAGAGCATCAAAGATGGGACAAGACCACTTGTCGGGGTGGTTAGGATTGTGACAGCAGAAACCAGAGGGAAAGCCAAATCTTTTAACTGTTCTTTTGTTTTGCTTTTATCTGACCAGGATAATGATTTTTGGACTGGAAAGGACAGAATAAAAATGGCTAATAGGGAGATAAGATAGCATCTCCTGTCCTTGATGAGTTTGTCACCTGTCCCAAATGAATTAAATCCTCAGGTACTTAAAAATCACCCCTGCCAGTTCTTTGGGATATTGTAAACGATCTTTGAAAACTAATGAAGTGGATTGGAAAGGAACAGATGCTCTTATTTTCCAAAAATGAAAAAGGGGGAAGAAAACAGATTTTGCAGATTTTAGGCTGATGAGTTTTGCTGGTTTTTGGCAAAATTTTATAATATATTTTTTAAGGGTAGTACACATCTCTCAAAGAAGCAGTGATAACCAAGAGCCAGAATGGCTTCATTAGCAAGAGGACATACCAGTTTCATCTTTTTTTTTCCTTTTCTGACAGGATTAATAGACTGATCTGATACCGTTGTGAAAGGAACAAAACCTGGGAGGTATAAGTAACACTCTGGATAACCCAAAGCAACCAATATGACAGTAAATAAGAGGAGATTGAGTGATAATATGATCAATGTCCTCAAGTATTTGAAGGGCTATCAAGTGAAGGAGAGTTAAAATTTGTTCTGTTTGGCACCAGATTCCGCAGGTTCACCAAAAAAGGAAGACATTTAGGCTTGATATTAGAAAAAAAAAATTAAAAAGTAGAACTATCCAAAAGTGGAATTTCTGGGAGAAGGAGGTACTCAGCTTCATTTGCCAGATGTCATTATGTGTTGTCTACATGACAATATGATGGCTATGTGGTAGAGGAGATTGTTGTTCAGGGATGGACTGAGCATCTCTGGTCCCTCCCTATTCTGAGATTCTTTGATTCGATCTTCATATTTCTTCTGCCTAGGCAAGATTTAAATAAGGCAAGACTAGAATTCATTCCCTATAAGATGATTTAAAAACCAGCCCTATTCTTATCTCCTGGTACTTAGTGAAATGTGTTTTAAATGAACTTGCTGGATATGAAACAAAGTACAAATTTCAGTCTTATGAAAGCTAATGAATTGTCATTGTTAGAAAGTAAATTTCTTTATCAGTAATGATGAATACACCTTCTGACCACACAAAAAGCCTCAGCATAGCCTAAATGGCCATATTTTCTAGATAAACCCCATTTTCAGCGATAAAGTCAATAAGGTCAAAACAGCGTCAGCCTAGTGAACTGTGTCTATTTGCCCTATTTCTAAATGATGCTAAGGGGGAATCAAATATTTAAGAACAAGAGATAGAAGGGACTGTGTTTTAAGATCACACTTCAACTTTGAAGTTTGGGATAACGGTAAGTGCTGTATTTATTAGCATCATGCATTAGACTTGTCATTCCTTTTGTTTGCATTCTATCTCAACATTAAAAGTTTTCTAAGAAAAAACAAAGACAAAACTGGGCATTTCTGCCCCAACTTTTCAATGTTTTAATGACTTAAAGCCTTATGGAGGCATGACAGAATGAACAGATTTCCTTTAATTCTTTTGTATTTTATTGATCCTTATAGAAGCTTAATTATCCTCATTTAGGTGGTAGTCATTCAGTAAATATTAATTGCTTAATATGTGCCAGGTGCTACGCTAAGTACTGGAAATAGATATACATACATACACATACACATATATATGCCTACACACATAATATATGTAATATATATGTATAAATACACATACACACATATACATAAACAACATCACTTCATTGATCCACTGGATTTTTTTTTCTCCTCTCTTAGATTGTAAGTTTCTTAAGGGAACTTACAATCTAAGAGAGAAGAAAAAAAAATCTAGTGGATCAATGAAGTGATGTTGTTGCTTTCCATGGCATTTTTTGGTCTCAAAAGAGGATGACATACTTTACTATTTATTATATAACATTAGAGCATATATTAATATGTTACATGGGTACTTTCATGAGAAATATGTTTTCATGGCATTGCTCTTGCTTCAGTAGAGGTACTCTTCATACTCTCAGGGAAATAGGGAATTACTGTTTTATTATTCTTATAAGGGATAGAAGACACTAGCTCTGAAGCTGGAGGCTCCTCCTGAGACAATGGTATCTGAAAAAATTTGTTACATTTTTTTCTAAGATTACTGCCTAGTAAAATGACTAATAACATATTGCACAATTTTTCCCACCAAGGAATAGAAGAGGATTGTTAGGTTGGGGTATCATCTCAAAAGGTTATTCCTCTATAAGTGGTGATAAATATTACATGTTTGGAAGTAGTCTCTAGGGAACTACCTTTTACAGTCAATCAATACTAAATTAGCTTTTTTTTTGAGCACCACCTATATGTCAGACAATGTATACAGTATTTGGAGATAGAGAAAAGCAAAAGGTAACCTTTACCCTCAAGACACTCACAGTCTAACAAAAAAAGTCAGAGTACTGAGTCGACCAGGGAAGTTGAATAAGGTTAAATATGTTAGTAAAACTGTTTAAATCATTTTATTTTATAAGTAGAGTGCAAAAAATCAACATATTCACAAGATCCTTTACTTGCTGAAAATAGTTCTAGGATGAAAACCAAACAGGACTCAAATATATACAATAGACATGCAAAAATAGACAGATGCATGGTTAATTATAATAATTATTCAGGCCATTGACAACTCTCAGAAATGCTCATTTTAAATATTTATGCTACTATTAGTGAGGGGAAATCTGAAGAAGTTTTGCCCTTCATTATATCAGAAATGATTCCATTTATTTCTTCCTTTTCATACCAGGGGATGACTACCTGAAATTCCCATCTGGGCATGGATGGATGAGAAAAAAGCTTTCAACTTTTCTCCTCTCCTCATTTTCTCTCCAGAGCAAAACTTAGTCCTGAGCTGAGGGCAGTCTCTCTGGAGCCCTTCAGAACGACATCCGGCTATGTTCCTAACTAAACTCAGTATTTTCTACTAAAAACAGCATCTTTTCAAACTTTCCATTTTTATCAACAGCACCATTAGAAACTGGTTTTATTTTCATTCCTTCCTCTATTTTATTCCTTTATATCCAATTAACAAATAAAACATACTGATTTTTCAAATTATTCCTCAAATTTTCCTTTTCCTGTACCTTCTGACCCAAGTCCTTATTTCCTATTTAGCCTCTTCAACTGTTCTCCTTGATTGCAGTCTCCATTTCAGTTTTTCCTGCTGATAATCTTATTAAGATACCTTTCTTGTATGACTCCTTTCCTCAATAATCTAGAATGACTTCTTATTAATCAACAACTATTTATTAAATATGTTTACTATGTTCCACTGTGTTAAGCACTAACAAAACATAGAAAGACCAAAACAATCTCAGCCATCAAAAAGTTTACATTCTAATGAAGAAGACCATATGTAAATACCAAGACACATACAAAATATTAACAGAGTGACTGGAAAGAGACTTTAGAGGGGAGGGATACAGATATTTCATATTATTTATTTGTTAAACTATAAATTCATTGTTCTTGCATTCAAGGCTCTCCATATTACATAATTTTTTCATTTGAAATAAAAAAAACATTTTGTTTTTGTTATTAAGTCTCATCTAGGCTGGAAGTACAGTAATGCCTCATGGCTAATTTGAAGAGCAACTTTGACTTGCTCTTTTTCCTATCTTATTCCAAGGAAAAAAATGAAAAAAAAATGAAGGAAGGTAGCCTAGCAGTTCCAGATTTCAAACTACATTACAAAGAAGTAAGTATCAAAACAGTCTGGTACTGGCTAAGCAATAGATTGATGGGTCAGTGGAAAGGAAAAGTTTATGACCAAACGAGATAGAGAAGATCATGGGAAGTAAAGCAGGTGATTTTGATTACATGAAATTAAAAAGCTTTTGCACAAACTAAACTAATGCAGCTAAAATTAGAAGGAAAGTAGGAAACTGAGGGAATTTTTTTTACAGAAGATTGTACACAGTAACAGCAATATTGTAAGGATAATTAACTGTGAATGTGATCAAGACAATGATCCAAGACAATTCCAAAGGAATTGAAAATGTTATCTACCTCCAGAGAGAGAGCTAATGAACTCTGAATACAGATTTAAGCATACCTTTTTAAACTTTATTTTTCTTTCTGTTTTTTTTCCTATGTTTTCTTTTGCAACATAGCTAATATGGAAATATGTTTTGCATGACTTCACATCAATAATCAGTTTCAAATTGTTTGCCTTCTCAAGGATAGGGTAGGAGCAGGACAAAGAAAGAAAGTTTGGAAATCAGATTTTTTTTTAAAGATTGTTATAAAATTACTTTGCATGTAATTGGGAAATATTTAAAGAAAATAAAACTATATTAAAAAGAATAAAGGTTAAGATCTTTAGATAAAAGGAATAACATACCAGTTCACATTTATTTTGTCCCATTAGGTTTGTAAACTGTTTTTCCCACATTACCTCATTGGTAAGCCCTGGGAGGTAGGTGCTAATATTACTCAATTTACCAGCTATGGATCAGAAAAATTATTAATGTAAGGTCACACTGCCAGTATGTATCTGAAGAGAAATTTGACCAGTGCCTCATCCCTCTGCTATGTAACACTACATTCTAGAAAAGATATAACAATCAGAGAACATTTCTTTTGACCAAGTATGGCCGTATGAGATCCTTGATCTCGAGCTGGAAGGAACCTCAGAGGCTTTCTAACCCAACCCCTTCATTTTATAGAAGAAGATTCTGTGGTTCAAGGAGATAACAACTTGTCTACAGTTGAACAGTTAATGTCAGATGTAGGATTTTAATCTAGGTTCTCTCATTCCAGAGCTAGGGCTCTTTCCATTGTACCATAGTTAGTAGGTGATTTACAAGTTTTACTGAATTTATTTATTAGGAAAATTGTTTTTCTCTTTTGCTGCAAAATTAATTTTCTTTGCTTAAGAAATTCAAGCCCCAGGGCATGAAATATTTTGAGTTATTTAACCTTTACAAAAGTATGTAATTTACTCTCTAGTCATTAGTAATAGCTCTAAATCAAATAATTTTATTGGGTATTGAGAATCTAGGAATCTGGAGATGCTAGCATTTGGGCATTAGGTTGAGAAGGAGGGAGGGAGCTTTGCCACTTAGTGCTAAAAACTTTCAAAGACTCATACAAACACCTTCACGTGACTAATCTATTTCTGCAGCAACTCTTCAGTGGCACAGAAGACATCACTGAGGCCAAGCAGGTTGGAACAGCCACATTTCCCATCACATACCCCTCAGGCTAATGTTGAAATCTTGTGACTCCTTTTCCTGCCCAGTGCTTCTTTTAAAGTTGATTTTAATCTGAATTCTCTTTTGTCAAAATGGTTGATGACATTAAAAAAAAAAAACTGAAAAAAATGACAACCCTGTATCTACCTTGGGTTATCCACTGATAACTATTGGTTCAACCCTAAAATGTCCTATCCTGATTTCTCACACACAATGCAACATTTTGGAAGAGTACTCTTAACAGTGTCAAGTCTCATTCTTATGCTGTCATTGAAGTATGTCTCAGTTGGCACCATCACTTTCCTGCTGAGAATTATCAATGGAGTGCCTTAACTACTAGACCACAATAAATAGTGTCCTGATTGAATTGTCCCTTCAATTAGTGCATAGCTGCCTCATTCTTCTTAGAGGGCCTTAAACATCACTTTGACCACACCTTCAGTGCGGTCAGCTTCTGGGAGATGAGAAAGGACTTTGTCTTTTTCTTATATGACAAGGAACACAAATCTCTCTATGTATTTTTTTTACCTTTTCAAAAAATCCCCTGAAAGTTATATTTTCTGACGCTCCATGTTCTCTACTCTCACCCAAACAATTTGTGGTTATGTAAATATTGTAATGCAGTAAAATTTATATTTTGGCTTTGCATTTGAATGTAAATGAAACAATAATAACACACTTTTTATTAGAAATAAATTTGAAATTGAGTCTCTAAAGATAAAAAAAATTCCTTATCTAACAATGAAAAGTTGATTTCCCTGGTTGCTTTTGCGCTCAAAATATTCAAATATACCTATGATCTTCACTGTTTGGATCTGGCACTGTCAAATTATTAATATCCATGGCTTTTTGAACTAGAGATAGAGCAATCTGCTTTAATGGTTGCTTTTTTAGAAGGACTCAAATGTCACGACATTCTTGTGTGTTGCTGTGTGCGTGCCTCTATGCACCTGTGTGTGTGTGTGTGTGTGTGTGCGTGTGTGTGTGTGTGTGCTTAACTATTTTCAAAGGGTAACTAAAACTTGCTGTGACTTTGCAATCACTTAGTTATGTGATTTCTGGCATGTTACTCAGCTGTAAAATGAGGAGTGGGCTAGATGATATCTATAGTGTCATTTCTAGCCATAAAGACCTATGATTCAAAAAACAATTTTTTCAAACTGTTGACAAATTACCTGTAAAACTAAAATTTTGACACCTAGTGTCCCGGAAGTTATTATAAATGATTATATACCATTTTAATTAATTAGCTATATGCTATAATTATATATTAATCATATAATATACTATGTATAATACAAATAACATTATATACTTAAGGTTATATACTGTTATACATTATATATTGCATCATTAGCATTTCCATGATATCCATATAAGAAAGGGAAAAGCCACATGATTTCATAGTCTATTTCAGAGAGTTGAAGTGATCCATTGAAATCATAGGATGGATTGTATCATGAGTCACTACAGGTACCAGGATGAAAAGAAAACAAACACACAAAGCAAATTTGGTTCCTACTCTGGCTACTGAAATGACTTTGGACAATGTCCCTTTTTGGAAATATGACCATTTCATGAACTGACTATTTAAGCTTTGTGTACTGTATTTTAAGTGGAAGGGGGAGAGAAACGGTAGAAGAGAAAGGTAGAGGAGATGAGGAAGGAGAGAGAAGAGATGAAATGAGCAGGAAAATGAGGTGATAGGGGAATAGATATCATTTTGGCAAATTTTCCCCCTTAACAACTACATTGATTATTAACCCTTGTGTTAATTCTTGGTTTTGTTCACATTAGCAATGTCCCCCATTGCCAACTTGGAGAGAAACAAAGAGAAGAAGAAAAGCAGGGGAAAACCAAAACCAACCAAACAATTAAATTAAATCATACTCACAAGATACCTTTGATTTTTAAAAAGTGGAAGGTGGATTTGGGACCTCATAAACTTGCAGAATACCATGCTACCTCATCTGGCACTGCTTATGCCCAAGATAAAAAAGGTAAGGCTGGAAATAAGAAATGTAGTCCTATTAGATAAATAGTTAGAGAATTGAACCTAGTTCTGTTTTACTTTGCTAATAAAGCATAGTATGAAAAGCACTATTTCCTTCTACCCCCTTTCCATCTATTCTTTCTTTCTGACTTTGATATAGGCAAACTTGTATCCTGAAAAGATGGGGGGGGGGGATCCATTTTATTCCTCTTCCTCTCTTCTTTAACTGAGGATGTCATTGAGTTAGATTACAGAAACAATTGCTTTAAACCAGTAAGTTACAAATACAACATTCAGGGTTGTCTCCTTGAAAAAAAGCTAACTGAGGTAGTTATTATCGAGGAACTTGAGAAAACACTTTATGTAGCACCTACTATGCTACACTAAGCCTTTATAAATGTATTTTTCAGGGCCAGCTAGGTGGTGCAGTGAATAGAGCACTGGCCCTGGAGTCAGGAGAACCTGAGTTCAAATCCGGCCTCAGACACTTAACACTTACTAGCTGTGTGACCTTGGGCAAGTCACTTAACCCCAATTACCCTGCCTTCCCCCCCTCCAAAAAAGCAAAAAAAAAATGCTTTCCCCCTCCCCCTCTCCTTTCTATTATTATGACGGTTATTATTCACACATGGGCACTTTGAGGGATCCATGATCTGCTCGATGTGAGTACTCCCTCTGGTAAGACACAAGTAACCCATTAGCCTCTGGTTGCTCTGTACAACACTTGTCTATGTACACAGAGGATTCACTCAACGTAATGAAGGTCTGGCTCTGGATCATTTGACTTTCTGTGGATACTAATGGGGCACACAGATGATTCATTGATTATCTCTTTTCCTTTTTTGACCAGATCATCAACAGATCATCATAATTTTTTGGGCACTATCTCCCTAGAGATATCCCTTAATAACCATAGCCACTAGCATCTTTCTGAAACATCAACAAAAAAGACTACTCCAATGACTCTGTATGGTTCTTAGCTATAGAATACCCTCTACCCCTGGTCTCCTTCCTCCCTCTGATTAGAGTGGGAAGAGAGCTCTCTTTCTAAGAACCTCCTTTTAAGGGGAAACACGGGTCATCTATCTCTTCATTTTCTGCACATCTACATTACTCTGGATTTCTCTGTCATGCTCTTGTGTTGGACATCTTTTCCCTCCTACTTTTTGCTTGTCAGCTTAAAACAATGGTCCTAGGGTAATGAAGACAAGAGTTGAAATCCAGCCTCAGACACTTACTAGTTGTGTATGACTCTCTACAAGTCACTTTAACCTCTATTTGTCTCAGGTTCTTCAAATATAAAATGAAGGTAATCACAGCACCTACTTCACAGGTGTTTTTGTGAATATCAAATGAGATAATATTTGTAAAGGGAAGTGCTTGGTACAGTACTTGACAGGTGGTATGAACTGTATAAATGCATATTCCCTACCAATCCTTTTTGTAGATTATTTCCCCCCATTAGTAGTAAACTTGACAGAACTGTCTTTTGTCTTTCTTTGTATCCTCAACACAGCACATACTAAGTGCTTAATAAATGTTTACTGACTGGCCAGACTCTGAAGAATTAAAGTTGAGGGTCACCTAAAGATAGGAGTGTTCTAGTAAATGTTTAACTTAATAACTGCCTCTCTGGGGAAAAAAACAATCATATATATATATATGTGTGTGTGTGTATGTATGTATGTATGTATGTATGTACATGTGTATATACATGGATGCGCTTATAATTAATTTGCATTATTAACATTTCCCATAATTTTCTGAAGACTAGACATTTAACAATACAATAAATCAAACTCCGACTTGTGGCATTTACTGACTAACTTTTAATAGCCATCTCTGCTTAAAAGAAGGATGCCCTAAAGAAGGGCATTTTCCTAAAATGGAAAGTTCCATGATAGGTGTGAGCAGGATGCAACATATTACAAATGAGATTATTATAGATGAAAAGTCAAATATATAAAATCACTAAAACCAGAAACTTTGGTACCATTCTGGTATGTAGTCCAAATGGATCGGGGAGATGGAACATGTCCTTATGGCTTTGAACCAAAACAAAAATGAGTTGTGAAGACTATACTTGAGCAAGAATATTATTTTCAAATATTGACTTCAGCTGATCAATATCTGCTAATTGTGTATTTAAAATGTCGTGCACAGAAAGGTTATATTCAGGGGACAGTTACGTAGACCAGTCTGGCTATAAGCTGTTGGAAGTGGGGATTGTGAAAAGAATAAGCATTTATATAGTGACTACTATATTTTAGACCCTGGGTTAAGCATTTTATAAATATTGTTTTTTTCATCATATTCACATGCAGTTTAAGATAATATTACTAATATGTGTTATGGACTAATAATAATAACATAGGAAAGACTTTTATTCAGTTGTTTCTAACTTTTTATGACACTATTTGGGGTTTTCTTGACAAAGATACTGGAGTGGTTTGTCATTTCCTTCTCCAGCTCATTTTACAGATGAGAAAACTGAGCCAAACAGGGTTAAATGACTTGCTTATGGTCACACAATTGGTAAGTGTCTGAGGAGAGATTTAAACTCAGGTCTTCCTGACTCTAGGTCCAGCAATCTATCCATTGTACCACCTAGCTGCCCCAGAATAACTGTCATTTATGTTGGTTTCAAAGCTTACAAAATGCTTTAAATGTGCCATCTCATGGGATTGAAGGTAATTGTGAATATGGAAAAAAAAATCAGGTAACTGGGAAAGAAGAGATTTGATTTCTAGTACCAGTTCCACTACTTAGCGCTGTGGTTTGTCCTTTCTGCTTGAAAGGGACCAAAATGACATCTTAGTATCAACATCAATGTTGAGACAATGTACTTGCCTTTAGGCAACCTCTCTTGGTCTAATTTTTTTAATCTATAAAGTAGGGATACTATTACTTGACCTGACTTTCTCACAGGGTTGCTATGAGAACAAAATGCTATTGTAGAAGTGGAATTACTTTAAAAACTTCAAGCAAACATGTTTAAGTGTTGAATCTATTAGTAGAATGTAAACTCTTTGAAAACAGGAGCTATTTTTGGTTTTTCATTTGTATCTCCAATGCCCAGCCCAGTGCTTTGTTGAATTTGGAGGGAAATAATATAACCAGGCAAGTAAATATGATTCAGTCCACCTTTAAAAGCCTGGAGTCTCCTTTCTGTGGGATTCTGGCCTCTTCTTTCTCAGCTTTTGAAAATGTTTCACTCTCTTTTGATGTCTTTTCCTCCTTGTTTAGAACCCCTGTCTTAGATTTCAGAAAGGTACAAGGCAGTTTCACCTTCTAACTTCACATTGAACAAAAAAGGCCACAACACGAATTCCATGGTAGATCTGTCATAGACAAATCAATAGAAAAGCCATGTTAATGCCCGAGCACTGCTCTTCTAAGCACTAGGGACAAGAATGAGTCAGTGTGTCCTGTCTAGTTGACATTAGCAAACTGTTTATGCACAGTACACATTCCTTTGCTCTGTATTTACATAGCTTAATGGGGTTTTGAAAGGTCAAAATCAGAGCCGTAGACATTTTGGAACTGTGAATTACATACAGTGGCATTGTTGAATTCTTAATTATATTATTAGAGGGCTTATACAAGGTTAGCTTTCCACCAAAGACTAGATTGTGCATGGTGCACCTTTATTTAAAACTTTTAATGTGGCTTTTATCTTTCAAACCAATAGACCACTGATGGGGCTTAAGCAGTGCCAAGTCCATTCCAAATTAGAAACTGTTCCTCTTGCAACACTGTCTTCCTTTTAAATGGCCTGTTGAAGCTTTTATTTTGTTTGTTAGTCTAATTGTGGGTTACAATGAATTATCATTGGCAGAAGAAAGATGTGTCAGTGTGCATGCATTAGGCTAAGATGTTGATATTGTAGAATTGCTTAAATAAATGTGATTACATTAAAGTAATGATTGAGACTGTTTTTCTTTTATGAATAGTACACTAAGGCGATGATAAAAAAAACTTTTAAAAAATTAGTGACCCAAAACTCAAGGAAATTGAGCATACTGATGAGATTATATAGTTTGTTTTAAAAAATACAATCATTTTGCTTCTCCATTTTTTGTTTTCATTTTGATTCGGTTCTCTTCTGAATCTGTTTTTAAGGGAAAGCTTGTGACAAAGCTTGTGTTTTCTTAGCCTATTGATATAGCGAACAAAAGAAGTAATAAGGGAATTGAATCATTAGAAAATGTTAGCAGCCATACAGCACGTTTAGTGGGATAAGTAGAATGCTTGTATGTCAAATGAGTTTTTGAAACTATTTCAAGTTTTAATAAGTTTTCCTTATTGGCATTTCATAGAAGAAAAATAGGATGATTGGGAGGTAGTATGTCAGGAATTTGAAAGAAGAGCAAGAATCTGAAACATTTAAGTGACCTTCTATTATATAAAACATATCCCCAGTGTTGCTGACCAAATATTATTTGATGATAATAAGTAGTAAATTACATATATTTTTTCTCAGTGGAGAAAGTGAATATTTTAATAACTAGAGTCTCATACTTGAAAAGTAATATGTATTATATCTGCACCGTATTTTTTTAATTAGAGAGCCATTAGGTTGATGCTTTGTATTATGTCATATTGTAAAAGAAGTGCGCTAATACGTGGTTAAAAGTATCACTAAAGATATAACACAAATTAATTTTAAAAATTCATGTATAAAGTGAAGGGGTTGGGCTATATAACTTACATTAATCAGTCAATCCACAATAATTTTTTTAATTGTTTACTATATGCCAGACACTGTTCAAGGTGCTGGGGTTTTAAAGATGAAAGTGAAAGAGCCCCTGACCTTAAGGAGATTGCCTTCTAAAGGAGAAGACAGCTTGCACCTGCAAGTTATAAATCTATGATTTTTATAATTTTACTGTCAGCTAACATATAAGGTCATTTAAATAATAAAAGTTCTTATACCTGTATACATATTTATACATGGTGTCCATCCCCTACTTTAGGTTCCATGGGTATAAGATATCAGACATCTTAATGGGAAGGAAGTCTAATATGTCATTTACTAACTTTTGAAAATAAATGTGAAATTGCTCTAAGTTACTAGTAATAGAGAAACACAAATTAAAATAACTCTAAGGTGTTACTTTCTGCCCAGAAAACCATCAAAGATCATATAAGTTAACAATAACACTTAATGTCAAAGAGGCTATGGAAAGACAGGTCCACAAATACACTGGTGTTGGAACTATTCATTGGTTATACCTTTCTGGAAAGAAATTTAGAATTATGCAAAGAAGTAAATGAAATGACTTATCCTTTAGTTTAGAAATCTTTTATCTAGTTATATACTCCTTGGAGAATAAAGTCATAATGAAGAATTCTATATGTACCAAAATATCCATTGCATTACTCTTTGAAATAACAAAGGTCAAGAAATAGAATAGTGTTCATCAACTAGAGAATAGATTTTTAAAATGTGGTGTATTAATATAATGACGAAAATGACTATGAAGAATTCGGGGACTATGAGATTTATATAAATTGATGCAGAGTGAAACAGCATAACCAGAAAACAGTATATACAATGACTTTAACTACTTAAATTGAGAAAACAATACAACAAAACACAATACTGTGTAATTTTAATGACCTAGGCTATTCCTAGAGAAAAGTTTAGAAAATCTCTCTCCTTTCATGGCAGAGGTGGGGAAATATGGGAATGGAATATTGCATTTTCTCTCAGATATGATCAATATGATGTTTGGTCTAACTAGCTTGTTGTTTTTCAGTTTTTTAAACTTTTCTTACAGAAGAAGTGTTACTGGGTAATGTCTGGGGGAAGTATATATTTGGAAAAGAACATGTTATAAAAGAAAAATGCATTATTCAATAAATTTAAAGGAAATATCCATCAATAAAAATTAAAATAAAGCAATCTTGAAGGAAGATAAGTTACATCCAAGCTGAGTATAGGTTCAGCAAAGACTGAGTCATTTTTTATTTGTACAACACAAATGAAAAATGTGTCTGCTTAAACGCAATCAGATTTCCTCTGGACAATTTTGCTTTACTTCTGGCTGTCACTTAGTGGTCAGTGGTAGGATTTGCCAGTCAGTTAAACAGAATAATCAAGTGGTCTACTCCAATTACTGACCTTTCTGAGACCAAAAAGAACATAATTGAGTAGATGTGGCTGCTTTTTAATTTACTTGTTGTTGTCTTGAGATTAGCTTTTCTCCTTAATGGGATATGGACAAAATTGGTGGCTTGACAGCACACACAGTCTAGCCAAGAAAAAAAGTAAATGAATGAACTCTTTTGAAGGAACATTAAGAAACCTTCTTTTGATGGAAATGCCAATAAAGCTCTACTCCAACGGTGGTGGCATGATTATCATGGAGTAACATAGACCTTATCCATAAATGCAGTATCCCTGATCATCAATAAATTAGCATTGTTCTTTTATGAAGAATTCCTACTGGTAAGGTTATGGCATCATAAATTTTCCTAAGGGGCACAGTCTAGTATGGTAGATAGAGTACTTGACCTGGAGTCATGAAGAAAGCTGGAAACAAAATCCTTTCTCCAACCCTTACTAGTTGTGTGACCATGGACAAGCCACTAAACTTGGAGCCTCAATGTCCCAATCAATAAAATGTAGTTAATGATACCTCTATTTAAGCAGGTGTTCTTAAGCTTTTAATTCTGTCATAGACTGCTTTCTAAGTCTGGTTAAGCTTATGGATCTTCTCAGAATAATATTTTAAATGCATAAAATAGATACAAAGGATTGCAAAGGAAACCAATTATACTAGAATCCAATTAGTAAAATATTAAAATATAACCAAGTTCATAGACTTCTGGGTAAGAACCTCTATCTCATAAAGTTGTTCAATAAAAAATTTGCTAATTACTTCTTAAAATTTAAAGCACAGTTATTATTAGTATTATTAATGACTTCAATGTATTTCACCAAGAGGATTTTGCATCAAAGATGCTGTTTGATATAATGCTATGTTAATCAGAATCTTGGTTTATGATATACTTTCCATTCATTCACATTTCAATATGCATTTACCTTGTGTTTTATTTTTCAAGCAGATATTGGCACTTGGGATCAACATCTTTTATTCAGTGCTTCACGTGAGAAAAAAAATTCATCCTTTACCGATATTTTAAAGTGTCTTTGCCTTTTCTCTGTCCTCAGGATCCATGTGCCCTTTTGGGGGGATATGCTTAATGCTGGGCAGATGTGTAATCTGGGAAAATTTCCAGATTAGTCTTTTTAACAATAAGATACTCAGTTATCAGAGTCCTTCATTTTCTAAAAAATGCTCCCAGAAAAACCCAAGTTGCAATTTTAGAAAAAAATCCATTCAAAAATTAATCTTATTTTGAGGTAAAAGAAAATGTCTATATTGAAAATTCAATGAGAACTTTCTAGAACCAGCAAGGTTTGTGTTTATATCAGACTTCACAAATTTGGTAAACTCCAGACAATTCCATACACGAAAACTGTGAATAACTTTATAAGGATTTTGGATTGATGGAGTGCTGCTAAATGCAAGGTCTCTTTACAATCCAGAAGAAATTCAATGAAAATAAGTGACAGATGGAAAAATAGTTGCAACATATTTATTCCTGTATAGTAAAATCCTCTTAGATAGCCAGTTTGAATTATAGCATGGTACTGTAGAACAAACCCTGATCCTGGAGTCAGAGAACTTGGCTTAAATTCCAGCCTTGACACTTGTTACACTGATATATGTGTTATTGAGACACATCATGTCATCTTCATTGACTATGTTCCAAAATCCCAGGCTTTGGTAACCTCAGTCATCTGTATTCCTACTTATATTGTACTGAATGGCCATGAAAGAGGTGTGAACTGCATTCCTGACAAATTTAAATTTTCTCATGTCAACTGGGCCTTCCACAGTGAAGCAGTCATCATGTGATGCAATGATCTTAGGTTTTGATTATTTGCTCCTATCAACAAAAACTTTTTGACCATGAGCCACTAACATATTTACGTGTATGTAATATTTTTATAAATTATATATCATTATTCTACTTATAATGCATACTATACACTTTACTCAAATATAGAAATTTTAAAGGGAGTAACTAGAAATGAAAAGTCATGTTTAAACCTAGAACTTTTATCATCTCATCAAACTTTCTGTATCTGTAGCATACCCAACTTCTCATATTTTATTTTTTTAATTTGAAATTTATTGTCTCTTATAATCTTATCCCATTGTAAAAAAAATAGAAAACAGAGATATTCCTTGTAGCAAATATGCACAAAGAATATAAATTCTTTCATTGACTATAAATGAAATATCTCATTCTGCTCCCTAAGTCTATCACGTCTCTGTCAAGAAATAGGTACCATATTATATTACTGGTTTTCTGGAATCATGGATTTTCATTATATTTAATTCATTATGGTTCTTACAGTTTTCAGAGCTGTATGTCTTTACAACATTATTATTATGTGAATTGTTTTCTGGGTTCTGTTCATTTTCATTCTTTATCAAATTTTCGTCAATGTCCCACTTCTTAAAAATAACATCAATATTATATTATAGGTTATTTTTAGTTCTGCTTACTTAATTCTGCATCAGTTCATGTCTCTTTCCTCTTTTCTTACAGCACAATACTACTTCATCATATGCATCTATCATAACTTAGTTAACCATTCCACAATTTATTGGCATCCCTTTGGATTAAATTTGTTTTAAATTATCCCACAAAGAGCTGCTCTAAACATTTTTGTACACATAAGTCCTTTGGGTATAGGTCTAACAGTTGTATAGCTGTGTCAAAGGACATCAAATAATATTCCACAATCTTCTTATGATATAATCCTCTCGAAACCAGAGATTGCTTTTTCTCCCAAGCCTTGTATCCTCAGTACCTAACAATGCATGGAACATGGCTAAATAAATTCTTGTTGTTTGATTAATATATCACTTTCATTTTTTGGCTATCCCCAATTTTTCAACATTTCCTTTTTTGCCAGGTTTTATCTTGTTTTGTTTTTGCTACCACAAGAGATGCTTCCATAAAAATGTTCATACATACTAGATCTTTCTGTCTTAGATCTGCTTTGAGTGTGTACTCACTAGTGGGAGTTCTGGGTTAAAAAAAGTATAAAAAAATTAGTCTATTTACCTGAATAATTTCTAGTAGTTTTCCAAAATGGTAGATCAATTCATACCTCTAGCTACAATGTATTCAAATGCCTGTCTTCTGTTCCTTCAGCATTGACTATTTCTGTCTTTCATTATCTTTGCCAATTTTCTGGGTGTGAGATGAACTGTCGTATTTGTTTTAATTTACATTCTTTCAGTGATTTGTATCATTTTATATAGTTATTGATAATTTTCAAATCTCAATTTGAAAACTATTCATTTCCTTTGACCACATGTATTATAAGGAATGGCTTCTACATAGCTATGTTAATTATTTTAAAAAAGCTTATATATCAGACTTTTATCAGCGATATTTGATACCATCTGCTCCCCCACCCTAATTTGGTAGTTTCCATTCTTATCCTATATGCATGGATTTTGTTCCTGTGAAAGCTTTTCACCATTGATTTCTTAATTGTTAAATCCAATGGCTTTTTCACAGTTCTCATCTTTCTCTCCCTGCCTGAATTATTTGACATTGTTAACCACCCCCTATTCTCTCTAACGTGAGTGACATCATCTTTGTATTTTTTTTTTTGCTGGACTTTCATCTATGTCGTATGTTTTAACCCTGAGTGTGCCCCAAGACTCTGTACAGGCTTCTTTTCTTTTATTTCTCCATACTTTATTTTATGGTGATCTCAACAGCTCCCATGAGATTCTTTATTTTTCTTAGTATATCTAAGCAGGTGATTCCATCATCTACCTATTCACCATTCATCTTTTTCATAAACTCCAGTCCTGTATCACTGATTACTTTCTGGATTTTGGATACTGCTGTCTTCCCCCATTAGACTATGAGCTTCTTGAAGATGGGGGTCTTTATTTTGGGTATTTTTTTTCTTAATTTCTCCCTAGTGCTTAGCACAGTGTCTGTCACATAGTAGAAGCTTAATAACTGGATGTCCTATAGGCATCTCGAACATATTGTATTCAAAACAGAATTTATTCTTTTCCCCCCAGATGCATTCATCTTCCAAACTTTCCTATTTCTTTTGAGGGCACTAAAATCCTTCTGATCACCCAAATTTATATTCTGAAGGTCAGCTCTGGTTCTTTCCTTTCCTAACCCCACAGCCCTACTCCTCTTGTCTAGACTTCCTTCAATCAAGTGTTAGGGTTTGTTGATTTAATTTTGACATCTTTCAAATCTATCCCCACTCTCCTCACACAGCCTATTGAACAGCCTGCTAAGTTACTGGTAAGCCTGTGTTAATGAGCTCTCAGGTTCTCCCCTCTCCAGACTTTCATCCACATGGCTGCCAAAACAACATTATGAAAGCTCAAACTGGAGCATGCTGCTCCACTATTCAAGAAACTTTAGAGGCCCCCTATTGCTTCCAGGAGAAGATACAAATTTCTTAGCTTTTCATTTAAAAGTCTTTACAATCTCATTTCAATTTCTCTTTGCACCCCCATCACCTACCATGGTGCCATACATTCAGCCTGTGCTTAACACATGCTTTTTTGAATTGGATTGACTTCCTCAGAATCTCCCTTTCATTATCTGTAAGATGAGCAAAATCTTATTTGCACAATCTGTCTCACAGAATTCTTAAAGTAGCTCTTTTTAAGGTTTAAGCACTATATGGAGGTGAGAAGTAATATTAATATTATAATGAAATGATCTAATATTTTAAGGCATTTGAAATACAAAACAACCCTTTCTTCTAAATAATTGATTCTTGAATGAATAAATAGTAATCTTGAAACACTTATGAATATTTCTAACCTAGTGACTAATCAATGAAAGCTCAAATACCCTTAGTTTTGGTGTTGGCAATAATTTTTTTTTCTTTTCCTAGCTAGAAATTTAAGGTGTCCCCTAGAAAAGACATGTGAAATTCTGGATCCTTCCTGATTTCAAGACTCCTGAGTGAGCCCAGGACCAGATTAAGATGTTATAGGAAATATTTAATATTGTATTATAATTATAAATATATTAGAATATATTTACATTATATATTTTATTATACATTATATCATAATATAGTATTATA
>CM053583.1:104009763-104044102 GCA_028627135.1 Pseudochirops cupreus | reverse complement strand
GATATAATATAATATATTAGATATACCACTATGTTATATATAACATATATTATATAATATATTATACTAATTATAATATAATGTATTAAATTATACTATATTACAATAAATTAAAGTATAATAAAATTTAGACAACAAGCTCTTCATAATTTTTGTTTTTCTAAGTCAATATTCTAGCCGTAGGGATCATTTTATTTGAATTTGACAGCAGTGCTCTGGATTTCCCTTATTAATTCATTATCTCACTCTCTACATTGGTTCTGCCAAATCTTTCCACGCCTCATCTAACCTCACTCCCATTCTCTCAGATGAGAACCTTGTCTCACATTTTACAGAAATATTTGAGGCCATTCTCCATAAATTCCCTCTTCTCCCCTTTTCTTTGTCTCTTCCCACTCAAGTTCTTTCTGTCACTTTTTCCTCCTTCACCTGTCTCACATAATGAAGTGGTCTTACTCCTTATAAAATCTAATGCCTCTACTTTTCATCCCATTCTAACAGATTCCCTCTCTTGCTATCCAACTCCTTTATTTCTTTTTATTCACAAATATCTGTGTCTCTTCCATGCTGGGGATGGAATTTCTCACTCTTTGCTGCCTTCCCTATTAATATAGAGAGCAACACCTTCCTCCCAGTCCTTTAGGTTTGCTATCTTGGAGTCATCCTGGATACCCTCACTATCTTTCACGTTACACACCCCTCTTTATATCTACTCTATTGCCAAGGCCCATTGATTTAACATTTGTAGTGTTTTTCAAATATGCCCCCTTCTCTCCTCTGACTCTGCTTCCAGTCTTATTAAGGGCCTCATCATCTCATTTCTGAACTCTTGAAGTAGCCTACTGGTGGGTCTGCCTGCCTCAAATCTCTCCCCACTCCAATCCATTCTCCATTCATTAAAAAATGATTTTCCTAATGTGCAAGTCTGATCACATCACTCCCTAATTCAATAAACTCCAGTGGCTTCCAATTGCTTCTATAGCATCAAATGCAAAATGCTCTCCTTGCCATTCAAGCTCTTCATAACCTCTCACCTTTCCAGTCTTCTTGCTCCTTACTCCTAAACAGGTATGCTAATTATATTGGTCTTCTGGCCATTCTGCAAACAACACACTCCATCTCTTTTCTACTCCATGCATTCTCTTGTAATCCCATTCCCCATGCCTAGAACAGTCTGTCTCCTCCACTCTGACTACTACTGATGTCTCTTGCTTCTTTTAAAATCCCATCTTCTACTGGAATCTTTCCCTAACTCCTCACAATTCCAGTGCCCTCCCTCCATTAATGATATCCTATTTATACCATATGTGGGATTTTTTGTATGTATTTATTTGTATATTTTAGATTGTAAGCTCCTTGTGAGCAGGGTTTGTCTTTTGCCTCCTTTTTGTATCACCAGTGCTTAGTACAGTACCTGGCACATAGGTACTTCAAAACGTTATTGGTTAATTGACTGATGTACTAGTGGTATCAAAATCAAATAGAAACAGAATCATTAAATCATAAATGAGTGACACACCGACTTTAAAAGACACATAATAAAAACAAATATAAAAACATATAATAAGATTATTTATGTTCTGTTATATATGGTTAAATATTTTCCATTTACATTTTAATCTGCTTCCCAAGGAATTTTGCAGGCTGGGGGTTTGATATCTTTGATCTAGAATAATATGCTACTTATACAAGCCACTTTTACATATTATTTTTAGTTAGAGCCTTGCAAGTATGCCTGTTGGACACCTATTAAGGAAATAGTCACTCCAGAGTGTCATCATGTTTGGATAAGTTCAACACGTCCAATAGATTTCGCCCCCCTGGAATATGTCACTATTTTCTCTTTAAGAAAAGGGGATTTGTTGTATCTCTACCATGGTGATGCAACAAATGTCAAAGTCTTCTCTCAACATAACATTAGGTTTGTGAAAGAACATCTTGTGTTGAACCAAAGCCATTTTTATATTTCTAAGCTATTGGATTGATTATAGTGTATTTTTAGATAGAATCTCACACACTATTTAAAATACGCCTTTATTCCCTAATTAAAAATTTAAAAATTCCAAATTTCATGCCAACTGTTCTCTTTCTTTTATGGTTTTTTTTCCAACAGAAGCATATGTCAAGTTATTAAAGCTTATTTACTGTATCTTTGCAATGAGTTATTGAAAATGCGTTACTGTAAAAAAAAAACCTCTCTTTAAAATTATTTAATGCTATTCCTATCTACTGTATGTTGTGGGGGAAATGTCTGTATTGCTGAGAAAATGGAACCTATGAAATATTTTTTAATTGCCATCAAGTATTTAAAGATGGAATTAATTGTAATATCTTAATGACCCAGAGAACAAACATGCGCAATCAGCCTGTAATTTGGATTAAAACCAAGTATTTTTTCATTCTTTTACATTATTATTAGAACACTAATTTACAAAAACAGATGCAACATTTGCAAATTAAGAAGAACAAATCACCTTCAAAATCTGAAGGATGTAGCTTTTAGAAAAAATGAAAAAGGAATATTAAATGGATTCATTCCTCGTTCTATATGAACAATTTCAAATTGGAAAGGAAGAGCTCCCCACCTTTCCTTTTCATTCTAATTAATGTTTCTTATGTTGCATTTATCCCTACAGAGATCCTGAAACACATTAGTGTATTAATTATGATAATACTTTAGAGATTTGGGCTGGTAGCAAGGGTCAGTGGACTCTGATACATATATTTCTTTCCCATTGGTGTAAGTGTATCCATGACTTTTGATTTGCATTTCTCACAGAAGACTCCAGAAAATATGTTCACATGAAATATTTGCAGGCTGCAATTTTAAATATGCAAAACTCTGATGAAATCCAGTTAGAGTCAAACGCTGTTACAGTATTTTCCAAAAGGATAGGAAGAAAATGTGGCAGCAGGAAAACATATAAGTAGAAATCATTGCTAATATTTATCAGAGCAGATGTGGAAAAGATGGATATTGTATCTGATGGTAGTTGTGCTAAATATTGTTAAGTGATATAATGGAGTAGTTTTTTTTTTTTAAATGCCTAAACTCTTTAGTCTCAACTTTTAATTGCTTATATAATTATTCACTAATAAGGTTTATCTGGGATAAACCACGGTGTCACATATGCTTCTTTTAAGAAAAAATAAATAAAATGAGGAGTAGCATTTTTTTTCTTTAAGATTATGTCAATTAACTCAATTTGTTGAGGCCCCCTTTGCTTCCTTGATTGGCATGCTTTCATGAGCAGGTCTTGATTTTTTTTTTTAACTACAGTATCATAAAACATGACATATGAACACATATATCATGCTTTCATCTCCTTTGATCTCACATGGAAAGACTGCATGTTTCTGAGTAGGAGATAGTCAGTACTTATGGTAGTGTTGAAAGGTTCTATTGCATACAGGCATCTACATTACTGATATCATTGCCAGCTGGAAAAGTCTCAAGATTTTGATGAGGGAAAAAAGAACTCTGTTTAAGAATGAAAGAAATGCATAAGGATGAACTACAAAGCTCTGGTCGTGTTTATATCTAGTAGGGCAAAGCACATTGAATGTTGAATTTGGAGTTAGGAGATCTGGGTTTGAATCCTGGTTCTGATACTTACTCCATGTGTACCTTTGGGTAAATCTCTTAGCCACTTCTAGTAAGAGATTATTGTGAGCAAAATTCTTTGTAGATTTTGTGCTGTATTTGTCAAATAAGTATTTTTAAAATTCCTTAATGTGTGTTGTTCAGTTGTTTTTCAGTTATGTTCAACTCTTTGTGACCCCATTTGGGGTTTTCTTGGCAAAGATACTAGAATGGCTTGCCATTTTCTTCACCAACTTATTTTACAGATGAGGAAACTGAGGCAAACAGGTTTGAATGACCTGACCAGGGTCACACAACTAATGTCTAAGGATGGATTTGAATGGAGGAAGATGTCTTCCTGACTCCAGACCCAGCCTCCTAAATATATATTTATTTCTATTTCTCTTCAATTCAATAAAGATTTGCTACATGCAATTATTTTTGAGGTAATTGGGATTAAGCAACTTGCCCAGGATCACACAACTAGTAAATCTCAAGTGTCTGAGACCAGATTTGAATTCAAGTCCTCCTGACTTGAGGGCTGGTGCTGTATCCAATGTACCAGCTAGTTACCCCTCAATAAATTGTTAATATGAAATTTAATTAGTTTTATGCAGGAGAAAAGACCATAAGAATAATAAATTTAGAGCTAGAAAGTACCTTAGAAATTATCTAGTTTAATCCTTTGTTTTACAGACAAGGAAACTGAGGTCCAGAAAATTAAGTGACTTTACATGGCAGAGTGAATTTTTGAGTCTATACCTTGATTCCAGGTGTAGTACTATTTCCTCTCTATCACACTGTTTTGTGGTCTTTCTTTCTTCATCTAGATGACAAGCAGACTGATTGAGTAATGCTGCTTTTAAAAACGAGGTGACATGGCAGTCTTTGAACCATAGAATCTTTTCAAAATCAATTAAAATTTCTCAGCTGGAAATTAATTTAATAAGTAGCAACATTTTCCAGTTAAGAACTAACTTATCTTGTCTGTCACTTCTGTCTTCTAAACCATCTGAAGTGAAAATCTTTACTAATTGAATCTCTGCTAAACAAAGTTAGTTCATCTTGTTGAGTTAGGTACTCAAGTACATAGAGTTCCAGTACTAATCTAATGAAGATAAAACCATATTTTTGTTCTGTCTGTCAGCCAAAACAACTCGCCCTAGTATCCTCAATGACTCAAAGCACTTCCTATTTTCTAACCCAAGTCAGTGTTTCCATTACCATGTTTGTATCACCAGTACATGCTTGACACAAAGCAAGGACTCAATAAATGCTTACTGATTGAATGTGAGAGTACAGTGCATACAAGTGATTGCTTAAAATGCCAATATGATCTTAGGCTATATTAATGTAAGCAAAATGTTTAGAGTAAGAGTGATAATAATTGCATTGTTGTTAATACAGACAATATCTAGCCAAGTTATAGGGACAGATATATAGATATAAATGCGGATAGATAGAGATAGTTGGGCATTTCTATATGTATCTATATTAGGTACATACATACTCCATATACTATATAGAATATATGTCATATAACACACAATCACATTATATACATCCACACATACATACAAACATATATATATTGCCATTTAACATTATTAGATTAAAGACTTAAAGTTGGAAGAGACTTTAATGGTTACCTAGTTAATTTAGGAAGAATTTATTGTGTGCCAGGTGTTGTGATGAGCTAGTCCAGCCTTCTCATTCTGGATGAGAAAACTGAGGTCCAGTGAAGCTATGACTTGCTTAAAATCACACGTGAAGTTAAATGGCAGAACTGAGACTTGAAGTCAGAACTCCTGACTTCAAATTATGGCCTCTTTCTGCTCTATTCCTTTCCCAAAGAAGGACATTAAAAAGCCAGAGAAAGTCAATCATTACAGTGTGCATATGGAAATCTATAGTTTTTTAAGGACATCTAAAGGAATTCCGGATGCCTGGAGATGTAGTGAAACCCGAGATAACTAGCTCCAAATACAGAAGAAAACATTGCCTTATTCTGTGTGGCTCTGGTGGAACAGAGTCATACACAGCAAGTAAAAGTCACAGGAAATGAAAAACTGCCAATTAAAAGATCTTAAAGAAAACAAACCCCAACAACCCAGATTAGAATAGATGGCACATGGAGTAGAAAGTGTATTGATAACAAAGTTATTCAAGTTTTAGCTCTGACACTTGCTCCACATGTAGCCTTAGTCAAATTGCATTTCCCCTCTAGACCAGTTTTCAAATGTATAAAATGATCCAGTCCTGGTCAAGGATGTCTAAGGTCTATTCTGCTTCTAGATCTATGATCCCATGATTCTACAATGGTGCTTAATATATGCTGGTTTTAATCAAGAGACTTAATTTTTGAATAATAAATAATTGTGTTTAAAAGTGAAGCAAAATGAAAGGAGGAGCCAATCTATTCAGATAGTAAAATAGAGGCAACAGTCCAACCAAACTTTTCCAACATTCCTCTCCAAACAACTTTAAGATAATTCCTCAAATCAAACTCTGGAGTGACAGAACCAACAAAAGTGTGGGATGAGAGATTTTTTTTCCAGCCTGTGACCACTTAGGAGGTCAGCAGGAGAGGTCTGTGACACCAGTGTGGGGGCCCACCTGGAGCACAGCCCCAATCCTGAGCCTTGGAGGCAGCTGTGAAAGCAACATCTGTAGCTTCAGGAGTCCTCAGACCAGATACTGTTCCGTAGTTGGACAATTGGTAAAAAAAAAAAAAAAATACAAAGGACCCTTTGCTGGTACTGAGTGCATGGCCTGGTAGACTTTGGCAACTCTATTGTCCATATGCAGTTCTGAGTCTCAGTCTCAGGGTGGAGAGGGGGGTATGGTCAGTCACAATGAAACAGGGATCCAGGTTATAGTTCCAAAGCATAGAGGAGTGCTAGCACTCAGTACTGCAGGAGAGCAGGGCACCTGGTCACTGTCCCAGTGCCAAGAAGAGTACCAACATTTGCAACTGCATAGGAACAGTGAACCTTCCTGTATAAAGACAAAAATCTAGACCAGAAGAGCAGTGACCACACCTCTCCTCATAGCATACCATGTTGGAAGCACCAAAAACTTACAAACTCCTAGCATTAGTTCTGAAAATAGCAGCTCAGAAAAGCCTGAAAATTGAGATACTTCCTCCGTACTCCCAGATGAGCAGAACCCAACTTTAATATATAGTTCAAAGTCAAAAAATAGGCAGGAAAAATACTAACAAAAAAAAAGAAGTTGATCATAAAAATCCACTAAGGTGGGAAGAAGATCAAGACACAAACTCAGAAGAAGACAATGTAAAAACAACTACAACCAAAACCTTAAAGTAAAATACTAAGTGGATACAATTCCAATAGGATTTCCCAGAAGAATTAAAGAAAAAGATAAAAGTGGTAGAGGAAAAGCTGGGAAAATACATGAGAATGATGCAAGAAAATTATGAAAAGAGAATTAACAGCCTAGTAAAAAGAGAGAAGGATAAATAGAAGAAAATAAGATGGAGGGAAATACACAATTAGTAAAATCATTACTGATTGTGAATGAGATGAACTCACCCTAAAAGCAGAAGATAGCAGAACTGATTAGAAACCAAAATATAACAATATGTTGTTTATAAGATACACACTTGAAACAGAAAGACACACACAGAGTTAAAATAAAGTGTGAGAGTAGAATCTATTATGCTTCAGCTAAAACAAAAAGGGCAATCATGATTTCACCAAAGCAAAAGCAAAATTAGATCTAATTAAAAGAAGTAATCATGAAAACTACATTTTGATAAAAGGTTACCACAGGCTATAGATATAAAAACAATACAGAAAATTTCTCTGATAAAGGCATCATTTCTCAAGTATATGGGGAACTTAAATTTCTCAAATATGTAGGGAAATTTGTAAAAAAAAAAAGTTATTTCCCAACTGTTAAATGAACAAGGTATATGAACAGGTAGTGTTAAAAAGAAGAAATCAAAGCTATCTATGGTCATATGAAAAATGCTCTAAATCAATATTTAGTAGACAAATACAAATTAAAATAACTGAGATACCACTTCACACCTATCAGAAATGGCAAATGCTGAAGGGGATGAGTGAAAATAGGCACACTCATGAACTGTTGGTGGAGTCGTGAACTGGTCCAATAATTCTGGTCAACAGCTTGGAACTATGCCCAAAGGGTTATAAAATTGTGTCTACCCTTTGACCCAATAACACTACTACTAGGTCTGTATCTCAAAGCAATCAAAGAAGAAGGAAAAGTACCTATATATGCAAAAATATTTATAGCAGCTCTTTTTGTGATGACAAAGAATTGGAGATTGAGGGATTACTCATCAATTGGGGAATGGCTGAATGAGTTGTATATAATTGTGATGAAACACTATTGTATTATAAAAGATGATGAGGGGGATGGTTTCAGGGAAAAAAAAAACCTGGGAAGACCTATATGAACTGATGTAAAGCAGAGGGAACAGAACCAAGTGATCATTGTATAAAGTAACAATAATATTGTGATGGTAATCAACTGTGAAAGAAAACTACTTTGATTAATACAATAATCCAAGATAATTCATAATAACTCATTACAAAAATTGCTATCCACCTCCAAAGAACTGATGAATTCTAAGTGAAAATTGTAGTATGATTTTCTCACTTTATGTTTTTTGCTTTTTTTCCCCCCCATGGCTAATATGGAAATGTGTTTTGCATGATTTCTCATGTATAATGGGAATCATATTTCTTGCCTTTTTAGTGGGTGGGGGAGAGACTGGAGGGAAGGGGAGAATTTGGAACTCAATTTTTTTAATGTTAAAAAAACTATATATTTTAAACTGAAGCAAATTTTAGAGGAAAACTCTGTTTTGTGAGAACTGCTATTTTTCTGCTTTCTAGTATCTTTATTACAGAGCATATTTTGTGCCACCACCTGTACCAGTTTGTAAATAATCAGTCTAAGATCCTATATTTCTTTGCCAGATACTGGGTAATAGCCTGCACCTGGACTCAAAACCCCGACAACCTTTCTGAAGTCTTGAGTTAGAAAATGATGTTGTCTGCTCTTCCTGTGGTTAGGTCTGAGTCTCTGCTTGTCCCTTGTTGGAAAAGAAATGTAAGCTCTTTTTTTGGCACTTAAACAGGTCCAGAGGCTGAGGAAATTTCAATTTTACCTTCATTAGAACACACACAAACATCACACAAGCAGGACTGTGTTACGTTCAATGCCTTGACAACTGGAAAAAAACAAAACAAAACTATAGCATAAGGGAACAAGACTCTTGTAGGAAGCTTCACTTACTAAGGTTTACAAGTATGCATACTGAATAGCAAACCAAATCAGGACACTTAAAAAAACAAACAAAAAGGCTCTGTGTCACTGTGTTCTTTCAGATCTCCCCTCCCTCCTGAATATTTCAAAGTAATGATCCAGTTATCCAGGGGGTGAGGCTATAGGTGGGATGTTTTAAATGGAAATGGGTGTTTGACCCAGGCTACCTTGGTATGAAGAAAAAGAGGGAAGGGAAAACAACCCGAGTGAGGTTTTCCCTTTCCAGTTTCCTGTAGAAAGTAGGCTGCTCACAGCTCTGCCTGAAGTACAATAAACTGGCTAATAATTGTAGTTAGTTTTGAATAGCTCAAGTGGGAGCAGTTGCTGCTAGCGGATTCCTGAGTAAAATTTCAGTTATTGTGAGCTTTTACATTCAGGGTATATACGAGAAGTCCCAAGTACTGGAGTTTAGCAGAGAAATGATTATTTATATGGGGCGCCGTGAGAGGGGTGAGGGAACTATTTCCTTTTTAATCTGCCTTTACCTCCTGACAACCATGTAATATGACTCTTTTAAAAAATCCCAACCCACTTTTGCAACAATCAGAACGTGTGCAGTTGAGTTTGGTAATAGAAGCTGAGGATGAAGGATTATATATATTATGTGTAATGGGTTGTGCTGACCATGTCTAGGCCAAAGGATGGAGCCTGGCAGGGAAGAGAGAGGAGTGAGAGAAGAAAGTAGAAGCAATGAATAAATGAATAAAATCTCTCATGCCTGGGATAAAAGATTTAAATAACATGGACAAAACATTAATTTACATTAATATTACTTGGGGAAAAAAATAAGCCCCACTAACAAGTCCAAAGTAGTACTTTACATAATTCTGACTTTGCATTTCCATCGAAAACTAGCACTTTTAATACCATTATTTTCTCCTGTCACTTTTATAACACCGGTAAATCACAACAGAACATGGAACAGCATTGATTAATGCATGCTTAAGGGCCCAATTGTGCCATCTATTCTCTGGGACCACATGGAGACTACAGATGGTAGAGAATGCAGCAGTCCTCAATTACTAGTTAGAGTTCTTGCCTAGGATCACATCAGCCGAATCCTCTTACTTATTCTTACACTGCTTATTCAGGACTGCATCTGGCTTGGACCGGGACCTTCACTGATGAGATGCTATGAATGATGAGCCCTGTTTAACTGTAGGGTTTTCTCTGTCACTGTTCAGAAATGATCTGGGACTATACATCCTGGTGTGGGGCTGTGGTTCAGGGATTGACATTATAGAACTATTTCATAAGGGGATTTCACTCAAGTGCTCTGATTTAAAATTCTCTACAGAACATGCCAAATTATCATTCTGCCTTGATGGAAGAAGGGAGACTTGTACAAGCTTGATCCTTATCCAGAAAGATAAAATGGTCTGCATTCATTGCAATTCAGTAGGCACTATGAAATCCTGCTGTGTGCCAAACACTGAGCTAGGTGCTACATGAGATTCAAAGTTCAGAAAAAACGAAAACAAAAAAAAATTTCTTATAGTCTGAGAAAATGATACGACATATATAGCATAATAATATTCCAATAATACATATTATGAATAGTACATTGTCCTACCATAAGATGCTGCTTAAATGTACAAGTAAATGTAATAATATAATATATTATCGAAATGATTAACATTGATTTTTGTATAACATTAATATATGTCTGAGAAGGAATAAAGATATGTTATATATCATATGCACATATATAAAGGTTTGTGTGTGTATGTATATATATATATATATATAGTGTGTATGTATATATATATATATATATACACACATACATTATAATATACACAGGTGTGTGAGATATTTTGTTTATATATACACATATGCACATACCACTTACACATGATAGCTAGATGGTATAGTGGGTAGGATGCTCAGGAAGACCTGAGTTAAAATCTGGCCTCACATACTTATTGAGTGGACCTCATCAACACACTTAATATCTGTTTGCCTCAATTTATCTATAAAGTAGATATAATAATAATAACTACCTCTCATGTGTGTAATGAGGGCAAAATGAGACGTTTGTAAAACAAACACAACTGTGCACAACATTCCACATGAACATAAGTACCATTGTGAGAAGAAGAGCCAGAGAAGGCAGAAGTTAAAGAGGCAGGAAGATAACTTGGAGAATGAATTACCATTCTGAGGAAGGGTAGGAGAATGCGTTCAAAAAGGTGATGTGGAAATGGGTAGTGACTGGTGATTTATATAACAGAGAAGTCAAGGAGAAGGGAGACTGAAAAAATGTCATTGTATGTGGCAATTAGGAGGTGACTTTTGAGAGAACAGTTTCTGTCAGTCAGTTGGAAAATAGAGAGTCAGATTTCAAGACTCCTTGGGTGGAAAGGATGGTGTAGACCTTCACAATTCTATCTCCTGCCCCCTATTGGACATTGCCAACTGAAAGTCCCATAGACATCTTAAATTCAACATGTCCAGCACTGAACTCCTTTTCTTTCCTTCCAAATCCCCCATCTTCTGAACTTCTTTATTACTCTCAAGAGTAATGGAATGGAATTCCAGGAATGGAACTTAGATGTATTCCTCAGTTCCCTATACTCTCTCATCTCCCACATCCATTCTGTAGCCGTGTCCTATTGATTCTATCTTTGTAATTTCTTTTGTATACATTCCCTTCTCTCTTCCAACAGAGCAATTACTCTGGAATAAGCCCTCATTACATCATTCCTGGACTGTTTCAAGAGTTGGCTGGCTAATGTCCCTCTCCAGGTCTCTCTTCACTCCAACCCTCCTCTGCTTAACAGCCAAAGTGATCTTCCTGGAGTTCAAGTCTGACCTCTTGGCTTCCCTCTCCTTAATCATTTCAAGTCTAGTGACTTCCTATGACCTCCATAATCAAAGAAGAATCTTCTAATTGGTTTTCCAAATGCTTCACAACCCAATCCCTTCCTACCTTTTATGATTTCTTATATTTCCCCCCTTTCATGTTCTCTGTGATCCAACGACACCAGCAGCTTTGCTTTTTCTTACACACAATACTCTATTCTCTGACTTAATGTCTTTCCATTGGTTGTCTCCTATTTCTGGAAATCTCTTTCCTCTCAACTTTGTCTCTTGGCTTCAGCTCAAATCTGACCTCTTTCAAGAGACCTTTCTCTCCCTTAATACTAGTACATTCCCTCTGCAATTACTTCTACTTTACACACACATACATATTTACAGAAAAATAAAAATATGCACACATGTATATATATGGGTATGTATACCCCTATGTACATAGGGATATGCATAGATACTTATTTATATTTATTTGTTTGTTTCATTCATTCATTGTTTAATTAATTATCTCCCTTCTTCTTTCTGCAGTTATCCTACTAGAATGCTGCCTGCCAGAAAAGACAATTCTTACAAAACTGAATTTTATGAATAATTATCAATTTGAGTGGATGAATTTTGTTAAATAATGATTTGTAGCCAGTTCTGCTTCAATATAATAAAGAGAAAAAGTGAAAATGTGGCAAAGTTATTAGGAACAGAAATATGAAAACTATAAATTAATTAATGGCAACTAGTACTTTGACACCTAACAGGATTTTGTAAAAGTGTGAAGCAAACAGAAATGTACCAAAAAACCCCCAAAAACATGATGCTAATTGCCCAGTAAACATTTTGTTTATACATACTTGGATCCTACTGGCTATATAACATTGTGACATCTGCTTTAATTCATCTGATCCTAAGAGAAGCTTTAGATGATACAAAATATTGGTTGCTTTTTTGCTTGGAAATTACCACCATTTGAATCAACCATATGTCCTAACAGAGACTTCTAGGACAAAACTCAAATTGAAAACCAAACAGTTCTTGCCATGCCACTGATAACCAATAACATAGTCAAAGAGAACTTTTTCCAATGTTTTAATCATTCCCAATGGACTGTGAAAAGCAATATGGCCATTTTCAGATAGAGCTGAAATAGCCAGTCCTATTCACGAGGGCAGAGTTACACAACTAGATCCTTTCCTACTTCTGAAATGAATCCCTTAGAATTTCAGAAGGTATTGCTACTTTCTGATTGCAAGTTGTCTGATTTCTTTTCGGTAATAGCCACTGAGAATGGATCAGCTAAGTATCTGAAGTCATACATACAAGAGATTCACGATTATCAAATCAAAAGACGGATCAAGAACTGCCTAATAATACAAAAATGTTCAATGGAATTATTTTTGAATTTCAGATTTCTTGCCCTCTCACACAATCTCACCATCCTAGAAATAAAAGCCAACTCAGACTGGGAAGACCAGTGTGAGAACTTCCTTCATGTACTTTGGATGGATAAATCTGTCTTTTAATACTTGAAATATTGAATTATCAAAAGAGTAACTTATATTCACATTCTTACTATGTTTGTTGACCAATCTTAGTGTTCAATCTTGTACATCTTAATTTAGAGCTAGTATTGAAAGTTCAAAAGAGTTCATTTCTAATTTTCTTACATTAAGTCCATTATTTATACTTGAACCTTTAGTTATTACTATCAAACTGATTTCACAGTTGAAAAAAATATAACTCCTAAACACAATTTTTTGATTAAATGGTCTAAATTGAAATGACTCAACCTCTTCTCATTAAAAGAAAATCTCTACTATATTAATATGCAGTGGTACAATTGGATATGCCTATTATTTGTCTCATGTTTTGGATACACAAATTCATATTTTGTAAAAAGAATAGACAAGAAAAATGAATGCACGAAATACATTTGCCATCACAAACAAGATATATCTTATGCTACACTCTGAACCTGTCACTCTTCTATAAGGAGGTAGGCAGTCGGCTTCATCCATTCTCCTCTGGAATTGTGATTGACTATTACATTGATCCTACTCCTTCAGTCTTTCAAAGCTATATTTCTTACCATCTTATTGTTACTATATAAATTTTTCTACTGTGTCTGTTCACTTCACTTCGTGCCAATTTCTACAAGTCTTCCCAGGTTTATATGAAACTTTCCCTTTCATCTTTTTTATGGTTCAATAAGATTACATTACAATATGTTTATCTATTCCCAAATAGATCAGTATTCCCATTGCTTTCAGTTCTTTGCTACAACAGAATGAACTATTAATACATGTTTTTTGTTTTGTTTTGTCTTGTTCTTGAATGATTTTTGCTTTCTTTGATCACTTTGGGTTAGTAGTAGACCTCACCTGGTAACTCATATGCCAAATATAATCTTAAATGGTTGCCTGGGCTATTGAGAGATTGTCATTTACATGTGATAGCATAGCCAGGTTGCTTCAGAAGTACAACTTGAACCCAGTCTTCCTTACTTGCCAGCTTCCCGGTCATTTATCCAGCTATTATTGATGTTTTGCTATATTATAAGTATATTCTTTGAATGGATGATCTCAATCGATCTTCATAATGTTAAACTCATAAGATTTAAAAAGCATTTGTCAGAGATAGTAAGTTACTTGACTGAGTTGATGGATAATAGTGATGGAACCAGATCTCAAGACCAGCCCTTCTGACCTCCAGTCTACTTTTCATTTTAATATTCCATACCTCCTTAGTTTTAACAGTTTATATTCAATGTTGACAGATACAATGCAGTTGTATTTGTCTAGACCAGTGGTTCTCAACCTTCCTAATGCCGCGACCCTTTAATACAGTTCCTCACGTTGTAGTGACCCCCAACCATAAAATTATTTTTGTTGCTACTTCATGACTGTAATTTTGCTCCTGTTATGAATTGTAATGTAAATATCTGATATGCAGGATGTATTTTCATTGTTACAAATTGACATAACCCACAGGTTGAGAATTGCTGGTCTATACCTTGTATTTGGATAGACAATTGCACAAGTAACCAGTTTTATATTACTTAAAAATAATTGATAATAGATTTAGTAGATATCATTTTAATTTTTCCTCCTGTAGATAAATTTATTTCCAAATACAGTTTTGTTTAGAGCAACATTAACATTATTTTACATTCTGATCAATTTGATAACAGGAAGAAAAAGTAGTGGAGATACGTATTGTGTACAAGGACAATATGGTATAAAACATTTTCCAAAGATGGCAAAAATGGACCATTAAGAAGTAATGCTATCTTCCTTATTCTTTGTATTATAGAAATGTTTATTGATTGCTAAATTCACAACCGAAAGGTAATCAGAACAATACAACAAGCTTTTATTAAACACTATGTTCCAGGTAGTTTTTGCATGTTGAAGATAAAAAACACAACAATAGAATAGTTTGTGTGCTCAAGGAATTTATATTATCTTGCAGAGACATGACATACACATAGATAAGTAGATTCAAAATGTAGACAAAGTGATTTTTTGGGGGTGGGGAAGGAGGTGGCCAGCAGTGCATTATTAACTGTGGGGAAATTGAAATTCTTTATGTAGGAGGGGGATGATCTGAGCCTTTTAATATGTTTGCTTCTTTTGGGCACAAATGACACATTCAGATTGCTATTTGTTATTCCTTGCTTTTGGTGTCTGACTAGTCGCTCTCTTTCTAGATCACTAATTTCTTAGATGACACTTAAAAAAACTCCACCTAGTAACTGCCAGCTATTGTTGGTAATGCGTGGCAGTATATGTACACATAATTTTGATTCTTTGGAAGTTGCAGCATACCATGATTTATAGCTATGTGACATCACCAGAATGAAATTGTTTGTTTATTTTTATTTCAAAGAGCAGCTTGTGTTGCCTGATTCCACAAATATGGCCCATCCCACTTGCTTCAATATTTCTGTTCCTTGCTATGACTCATTATGAAGCATAGATGATCTTGGGGTGGTGAGGCCTGTGATAGTAGAGCACAAGCTCCACCAGGTCTTATCAAGCTAGAAAGGTTTGATTATATCTGCAGGAAAGGACTAGCCCAGCTTATTTCAGACAGGCTTGTCTTCAGTGGGTAGGATGATTTCTACTAACTTTTCACAATGGCATATGCTATGAAAAGAACTTAGGGATAGAAATAGGGACTGGCCCTGTGATTTCATTGATTTGGAGAACTCCCAAAGGTATAGGGAGGCCTTGACTGAGCTGGTTGGCAGATTCTATGTAACTTGTGGCCATAGCAGGAAGCCTAGGATGTTCAGAAGTAAAATGGCTTAAAAACCTGAAAATATCTATGCAAGGAATGAAGAAGGAAAGAACAATTCCTACAGAGAATACTTTCTAGATGTAGGAAGTGATATTTGAACAAAACTTTTAATGATATGAAGCATTTGAAGAGGAAAGTATGGGAAGTGAACATTCAAGATGTATGGAAGAGAGAAGGCAACAGACATTTATTAAGCACCTACTACATACCGGGCACTGTGCTAAATTCTTTACAAACACTAATATTGGTAGGTAACTGTTGTTATTATCCCCATTTTATAGTTGAAGAAACCAAGGCAGAGATATGTTAAATGACTTCTCATTTGGTTAGTGTCTGAGGCTGTATTTGAACTCAGGTCTACCTGATTCTAGGAACAGTCATCTATCTATTGAGCCAGCTAGCTACCTCTAGAAAAGATATGGCAGTGGGAAAACACTGATTGTATTATTAGTATATGATATGTTTGTAAAATTTCTGTGTATTTCTGCCTCATAATACCAGGCATTCAAGTGAAGATGGGCTATTTCCCTCACTAATATTTTGTTCTAGATTGAAAATAAACTTGGGAGTATTTTCTAGTTCAAATATGGCAACAATTTTCTTACCATAAAAGGGAATAGATTATTGTATTCCTTCTTTTCCAGTATTGGCACAATGGGTAGAACATAATCTTTTACACACTCTGTTGCCATCTGTTCTATGGCATTAAGATCAACTACCCCCTTTTTTTCCTGTTCAGGGTCCTTTTTAAGACTTCTCTTTGGCAACCAGGTCATACCATCTGATGACAACGGCTCCATGCCTGTGGGTGGACATCTGGAGTGGTTGGCTGAAATAGGTTTCTGCTTCCTTCTGGTTCTGGTAGAGACAAGCTGCTCATTGGTGATTTATCTGAGCTTATTAGTTGGGTTGAAACTGTTTTAATCTCAGTGTAAAAGATCATCGCTCTACACTTGTTTTCAAAGGTCTCCCATTTCTTTTTTTTCAGACTTGCCTCCCCTCATTCTTGCATCTATAGTTCATATTCATGTTGAAGATTCTAAGTTTTTTCTTAGTGCTACTTGTTTTTAAATTCCACAATTTTCATATTTTATAGATATCCTATAAATAGATTTATGAATGTTGTAATAGGCTGCATGGTGTTAATGGAAAACACATGAACCTCGGAGTCAGGCAAAGTACATTCTAATTCTGATTCTGCTAATTATTAGCAGTGTGAATTTAAGTTAATCTCTTCAACTTTCTGAGTTGCAGTTTCAGTTTCTGTGTCCTGAAATATAGGACTATTGTATAGATGAAATGAAATAATGGAGAGAAAGTGTTTTATACCCATTTGCTTTACCTGGAGCTTTCTAAAGGAGTGCCTAAGTTCTGGCTTTGGCTTTTATTGTGTTTAACATTATCAAGGTGGAATGGAAGTAGGTATAGGTTGTGCTTATCAAATTTTCAGATAGTACAGAACTCCCTTTATTGAATGATGCTCCTTGAGAGTAGAAGGGCTGTCATACAGAAATTTTTGTTTGTGTCATGAAATAAGAGCTTAGATTGGAGTAGAGTCAAATTTCAGCTCAATATAAGTAAAATCTTTCTGATGATTAGAGCTGTTCAAAACCAGAAAGGGTAAGTAACATGGGTTGAAGTGGAGTCTCCACCACTGTAAGTCTCTACTGGGAACCTGAATGATAATTTGTTAAAGATGTCACAGATTGGATTCTTGCTCAGATATGTACCTTCATGCCCTTCCTTGGGTTTGTTCCCCATTCTCCTTTCAGCTTCCTTTTTTAGGTTACCTTCTCCTTTTATCTCATAAGCTTCTTGAGGGTATAGACTGTCTCCTTTCATTTCTGTAACTCCAGGTCTTAGCACAGTGTCTGGCATATAGGAGGTACCTAATAAATGTTTATTGACTGGCTGACTAACAGTGACTTCTGAGTTCCTTTCCATAAGCAACATATTTTTTCCTATAAATCAAAGCAGACCAGCAGTGAGGGGAAGTTACTTAGGTTATAGATCGAAGATTTCTTCTGTCTTTTCAGACAAGGTACTAGATTAGGTGGTGTGTATGAGATGCTAAAAGAAAACTAGCATCTTTGGTGTGAGTGCTTGCTGAGCCCTTTTCAGGGCTGCTCATCCATTTTTGGTGTCTATCTGGTACTCAACTCTCACTTACAGCTCCAAGAAACTATAGCAGGTGCAGTTAGACACTCCCTGGTAAACTCTTTCAGTAGACAGCCTAAACCAGGTTGAGGTAACTAACAGGTCTCCAAGTCATCAAGGAGTTAGGGTGATGTTTAACCTGAGCATGTGAAGACATGACCCCTGTGGAATGGATGGATGAATGAGATAAATCTGTTCTAACAGCCATGAAAGTGTCTGAGCTTGGTCAGACACTGAGGACTCCAAGGTCCTCCACTGCATCCTGGCCCATTACCAGTCATCCTAACTTATGTCTTACCACTGGACTTCAATGACTCTGGAGGAGAGAGTGAGGCAGACAACTCTGTGCAACTTTGCCTCAGTTAACTGTGATTCACATGCAGACATCACCCAGGGCTATCATCAGTCCTCTTTGAGAATGAAGGACAAACAACTGGATTAGGTACTTGACTAGGTACAGAATGTGAGCTTAGGACCAGTTTTCTGGTAGAAGCTAAGTGAGGTCAGATGTTCGACTCTAGAGGACTATGAAGGCAGTGGAGAGAGCTCTAAGTGCTGGACTTGGGGTCAGGAAGGCTCAAGATCAAATTTTGTCTCAGATACTAGTTGTGAGAGTCTGAGCAAATTACTCAAGCTTTAATAAGTCATTTAGCCTTTCTCAGCCTTAGGTTCCTGATCTGTAAAATAGAGAATGATAGTACCTATATAGTGAGGTTATAATAAGAATCAAATTAGTTAACATCTCTAACATGCCTTGGAAATTTTTGAATGAAGTACCTCTTTAGGCCTCAATTTTGTCAACCTTCAAATGAGGAAGTTACGCTAGAATCTATGATTTCTCACTCTAAATCCTATAATCCTATCTATTTGTGATGAATTTTAGGGAGAAAATAAAACTATTGTGCTGGGTAGAGCTATAGCTTATCCATTCTACTTGTTTCATAATTTTTGTTAGACAATCTTCTGGTAGAAATCAGAGGCCTATAAATGAGAATATAATTTTACTTGATGTAATATTCAGAAAATCTTTGAGGTATGTGGTTTAAAAAATGATACTTAGTAGATTTGAATATATCTGGAATAAAAATGGAAATACTTAGCCAAGAGCTGTGCCTGAATCCATGCTGGGAATTGATCAATTGCTCTGTGCTGATCAGCCAAAGGCAAAGTTGATCTTGCACGCATGGTACATCTATTCTACTGTTGATATGGTAAGTTAACACTGCTGCAAAGTCTTCCTGATTTGCAGCCATTATCTTCTATAGCACTCAAACCATACAAGACACTTGATTTAGTTTGGAGTATAAATCTCGTTCAGCTCCAGCCACCTTCACGTGTTTCCTCTCTTCATGTAGATGTTCAGTCTTCTGGAATTATAGCATTTTCTTTCTGTCTATAAACTTTTATTTTGGCAAATCAAATAAGTCATCTCTGTGTAAATGGCAATTTTTCTATGATGTCCCTTATAGCCCTATGGATTACTCTCCCACCCCCATCCTTGAAATCCAGCAAAAAACCAATAATGACCAATATCACTTCTTAAAAATTGTTTCTTATTCAGTCAATAATATGCTCAGTACCACTTCTGAGTAATTGTTCAGGATTTTTTATATCTGAAAAAACGAGAATTAAACATTTGTAGAGCCTAGTTTCATTCCTTCAGCTATAAAGAGGAGAAAAATGCTACATTATCTCATTAGGCTTCCATTTTTGTTTGCAATTTTCTGATTCCAGGATCTAATGAATGGGAAGTTCTAAAATCCATCATGAAGATGAAAGGTCAAAGAAAAAGCAGAAGGTTCTTTTGTTTATATTCCAGTGGAGATTATAAATATTCTAACCTGTTTTTACTTGACCCTAACAAAGAAAAAGAGTAAAGACCTCAGATACTTCTTAGACCTGTATATGCGAATGATATGGCAGCAGCACTTTGGATTGCTTGGGAGCAGGGTTAGGATTCAAAATATAGTAAAACAGAGACTAATTAACTAATTTTACTAATCCTCAGGGACTCTTCAAGGGTGTTACAAAAATTCTAAAAAAATTGTCAAAACAAATTTCTATAATCTTATTAGCTGTTCACCACCAGCAAATCATCTGACCTCTCAGCCCAAGTTTCTTCATTTGTAAAAGGAACGCCATGTGTACTAGCCCTTTTACAAGATAGTTATAAGGAGTATTGTGTAAACCTACTATAAATACAAAGCCTATATAAACTCAAGCTATTATTATCTCATTATCATCTTTTTTGATGGCTGTTCACACAGAAACAGATGGAGGACAAGTGATATCCTGCTATTATTCTTGTATTACGATTTTTTGCTTTATAATTTCATTTTTCAATGAGGTTCAAAAGGAAACAGTCCTGGGCCATGTTGCTGTTTTGCTGTAATTCCTTTTTCAAGTTAACGTTCTACAGACTATGGAACAGGCAACTAAAGTACCTACTTTTTGTAGCTTAATAAAAGAATGAGACGGTTAGCTTATTCTCCATAGGCTGACTGAAAGCATCCGTGGCGTAATTAATTACATTAGCAGAAAGGACGACAGGGATGCATCTTATTCTATTCCCACTTGATTTTTTTTCTTCTTGGCCAAATCTATATACTTTTAAAGCTTTTTGTTTAATGTAACTTGGAGATTTTGAGTATTGAGTTTTGGGACGGCAACATCTATTAAAAATGCAATTCCTAAGTATGTATGCATCAAAGTTTGTTGTTGTTTTATTTTTCCCCTGGGAAGGATGCATGTTGTCCATTTGTACAACACTTTGTCTTCTAGTAGTGGTCTTGGGTCATTAAAATTTACTTGTTGAGCTCCATGGGATAGTTTCAGTACTGTATTTGTAGCATGAGGGTTTGCTATCTGGTCGTCCATGAAGGATGGTGATCTTTTGATGTCTAATTCTAGTTACCGACTCATATTTTGATAGATTTTTGTTAGGAGGTAAATTCTTACATTCTACACTGATATGTTACATAGTCTCCACCAATTTCCTGCATACTAAGAGCAAACTTGTTAAGGTCAATCCTTCTGGGGTTTCTAGTGGCAATTAAATCATCCTAAAATGCTGTCATAAACTCCCTAGCTAGCTGCCCTGAGATTCATACTGCATGGGTATTAACTGTTTTAAATATACTCTTCCCATTCAGCTTTGATTTAAACATGTCACAACTATCATAACATAGTAAGCCGCATCCTCCTCTTTCACATTGATAATTCTTGTTTGTGCCTTGCCTGGAGGAAACAAAGGTTTTTTAGGTACCTCCTCCAACTATTGATTAAAAGTGATTTCTTGATTGGTGTATGTTGAAAATTTTGTGCTTTAAAGAATGCTAAAAGAAGATTTTTTTTGAAATAACTAATAAAAATTATATAGCTTTAGAAATCCAATTAAATAGAAGAGGAAAGAAAAACTAACAAAATAAAATTTTAAAAAACTTGTTGGTTGAAATCATATTAAAGCTAGAAGAAATGGAAAGATCAGACTGAATGGGCTCTGCAGCCTGTTTCATCAAGTTACATTATCACCGTGGTCCTAGCATCTATCCCTACACAAACTGGAATCCTTTGCCTTTCCTTATGCCTCGGCAGTATCAGGAAATTCCCTTGTTTTGGCCCCCCTACACGCCTCCCCCCCAGCACCCAAAGTACTCAGGGTTCAGTTCACAAGGTTAGGGGAGGGGATAGAAGGGCAGCTGTCAAATAAAGTGGTATTATACACAGTTAGGCTAAAGTTTTGGCATTTGTAGGATATAACTGAAGTTATTTGGAAAAATCAACACTGGTCAATAAAGTATTACTCAACACTGCGTAGAAGTCTTTGCATGCCAGGGAAGGGTTTGGGGTGGTGGTGGTAGAAGAAGATAGTTAACACAAAAGTAAGTAAAGGAAAAGGAAGTATACTATAACAGAAACTTTTGGTGGAAGAAAAGGTAAGCAAACTTTTTTTTTTCAGTACAAATGAAGATCTGGCTCTCCCTGTGTAAGGGTGGTAATGCATTTTTACCCTAGGATATTTGTGGACAAGTTAGAAAGATGGAGGCATAATAAAAACAGAAAATAACTCACTCTTGTGCAGCTTTTAGAGATTTTCTGTGATTGGGGAATAATATTGGCTGAGCATTTGCGAAGCTTTTATTGAACATTAGGGGATTTCACCATCAATTGATACCATTTATTCTCTTCAGCTAGGGATGTATAGAATTTCCAGTAAAGATAGTTGAAAGGAATGTATAGTAGACTGTGTTGTATTTAACTAAGCATTTCCTTCCTCTCCTCTTCTTCCTTCTCCACTTCTTATTACCCTTCTCCATCCTCTTACCTATTTTCAATCATTGAAGTTTCCTATGGAATGCTATGGAAAGCACAGTTGCCCTGGAATCTGAATAACTGAATTCCACTATCAGGACATACATCATACAGAGGAATCATCACTGACTCTGGAATTGGAGGGTCTGGGTTTAAACCCCACATCTACCACCTGCATAAGCCTGTTTCCTCATTGGTAAAATGAAGTAGTCAGATTAGTTGGCTTCTCTGGTCTCTTTTAGTTTAAAGTTGATGATCTGGTAAATAAATCTTATTTGTGACACTTGTGAATTCTGCAACTCTAAAATCTCTGAGCCTTGGTTTCCTCCTATGTAAAATGAAGATCATAATATGTGTTTCTCAGACTGTTTTGGGGAAATTGACTTATTTCCCTTAATGTGCAGTATGAATGTTTATTGTAATAATCTTCTGCTGTTTCCTCCACTAAAATCCTACCCTGATGTGTTATTGTGTCTCCAAGGTGAATCTGGGTTCTTAAAAGTCTGACATAAATATAGCTATCCCATGCCAAAGTTTGGGGTGGCTTTGGCAGGACATCTCAAGTTAGAAAGCATCATAGAGTTGGGAATGCCTGTACTGATCATCCATCTTTGCCTCTGTATTTTATAGATAAGGATGGTGAGCTAATGGAGAAAACAAGAAAAGAATAAAAATGAGAAGTCACCCCCCAGGATATGCCTGTGCACTATGGAGCTGGTACCAGTTCTTGAAATCAGAAGGCTTAAATGCAGGGGATCTCATATACTTCCTTTAATGTTGATTTGGGGGACTACAGTCTGGATTTATTGGTTTTCTCCAAGTATGATATTCAATTAATCAGGACTATCAAGTGTAACAAGTAGGGATCTACTTTTACTCTGTCACTGAATATTTTTCTTTACCCTTAACTTGAGCTCCCACTGACTATGTCCCTTGCCATTTTTAGGGGCTAGTAACCACTTAATGTTAATTGACTTTTACAATGAAATATTATTTCACAGATATGGCAAAAATAAGCAATACTATAATTTCTCCCAATACCTGGGGGTAGGGAGATAAGTAATCTCCCCTATGCCACCTCAGCATGAGTAGAATTAGGTTCACCATTTAGCTCAGTTCCTATGTAACATTCATCTCACCAAGTTCATGTCCAAAGTCATTCTGAACTGGAGATTTGAACCCTTGATTCTTAGGACATCAGTGCTGGACTGACTGTAATACTGGGCCTAGATTCTTGGTATTCTTAATCCTTATGGGTTATATTCTTCACCTAGATTAGAAAATGTGATTCTTTGTGTCTAGAACAGCAAAGAAACAGAAACATTTCTAGAGAGCCCATATTGCCTCAAGGGAGGTGGGGAGGTTCCCAGGTCTTTCTTCTTGCAATATGTTCCCTCACAGGAAGCTGTTAGTGTAGAAACCAGCTTGCTCCCGAAAGCCACATACAGAAAATGCCTACAGTTCTAGCTACCCAATGGAAATAAGCCCTAACAACAAAATGTTAAGCCAACATTTGTAGGCAATTGGTAAATCTATCTTGTAGAAATAATGCTCTTTGGCTAGCTAGAAGCCTCAAGGGTAACTTTGGGGTCAAGATGTCTTAATTCCACAGACTGTCTTCCCTCTTTACGTTTGTTCTGGCTGGTTCACATAAAATTTTTCTCCCAGTTTTCTGTCTTGGAAATTATGAAAGGTCTGGTTGAACAACTATCCTGTCTTTTGTCTTGGACTGCTTTCACTTTAAACCACACTATCAGTCAACGGGTCATTTTATTTCCCTCTAGGAACCTAGGTCATGGACTTATATACTGTACCTGTATTTCTTTGCACCTTACAGTTTCTTTTCCCACCAATTGATGTTATATATTTCCTACTCCCTCGGGTAATATTTATCACTCACCTTCCAGGCTGCAATTTCTAGGCAAAGCTACCTTTGCTCTGGGTATTGTTCTTATCTTAAAGACACAGGAACCCACTCAAATTACCCTGTGCTCTGGGACATGATCTTTTTTTCACCAAATATTTCCAGCAACCAGACCTTGATGACCCTTTTCAGCAACCAGTACCAAACATCTTTCATTTGTGTGTTATCTTCTCCTGTTAAAATATAAACTCTGTAAGAATGGGGGATTTCTTGCTTTTTTTAAAAAAATATTTCTTTACCTTGTATTTAGCACAATTCCTAATAGAGAGTAGGTATTTAACAAATGTTTTATCACTAATTTACCTCCCAATACCAGTTTACTCTCTGGTCATCATATATATTCATCTCCTGTTTCCATGTCTTTGGAGTCACTTTCCACCACATCTGAAATTCATTCCATCTTCTTTTTATTCACTAGAAACCTCTGTTTCTTTTTTTGAAAAGAAAGTGAAAGGCATTTCCTCTTATCTCCATATATTAGTACCTTCCCCCTTCAATATTACCTTTTACAAGAGGCCTTCATTATCCCTGAACTCCAGTGCCTACTCTCTGAGATTATCTTTCATTTACCCTATATACATTGTGTATGTCCAGTGTTTTGCATTTTCTTCCCTCCTCCCCGAACTCCCTTCTTTAGAATGTGAGCTCCTTAATACTCTAGGAGTGGGGATGGAGCCAGGATGGTGGAGTATAAGCAAGAACTTGCTGGAGCTCATTCCTTCATTTACCTCTAATACTTGTAAGAAATGACTTTAAACAAATTTTAGAGCTACAGAACCCACAAAATGACAAAATGAAATACATCTCCCACTGAAGTCAGCCTGGCAAGTCAAAAGGAAGAGTTTATCACACTGGCCTGGCAGTGGAATGCAGTCCTGTGCAGACCAGTAGCAAAGACTGGGCCAGGGAAAATCTCATTGGCAACTGTGGCAGTTTCCAGACTTCTATAAACACAAACACCAAAGAGAAAGTAAAAGTCGGTGGGGAAAACAATTCCTTAAAAATTGGAATGGACTAAATGCAAGCTAATGATTTTATGAGAATTCAAGATATTACAAAACAGATCCAAAAGAAGGAAAAATAGAAGGAAATGTAAAATATTTCATTGGAAAAACAACTGTCTTTGGAAATGGATCCATGAGAGATAATTTAAAAATTATTGGACTACCTAAAAGCCCTAATCAAAAAAAAAAAAGAGCCTAGACTTCATCTTTCAAGAAATTATCAATGAAAACTGCCCTGTTATTCTAGAACAAGAGGTAAAATAGAAATCGAAAGAATCCACCAATTGCCTCTTGAAAAAGATCACCAAAAGAAAACTCCTAGGAATACTATAGAGAAATTCCAGAATTCCCAGGTTAAGGAGAAAATATTAGAAGCAGTCAGGAAGAAACAATTCAAGTACTGTGGAAACATAATCAAGATAACACAAGATCTAACAGCTTCTACATTAAAGGATCAAAGGGCTTGGAATATGATATTCCAGAGGCCAAAGGAGCTAGGATTAAAATCAAGAATCACCTACCCAGCAAAACTGAATATAATACTTCAGGGGGAAATATGGTCATTCAATGAAATAGAGCAGCAGTTCTCAACCTGTGGGTTATGTTCAATTTAAATACATCCCACGTATCAGATATTTACATTACAATTCATAACAGCAGCAAAATTACAATTATGAAGTAGTAATGAAAATAATTTTCTGGTTGTGGGTCATCACAACATAAGGAACTGTATTAAAGGGTTGTGGCATCAGGAAGAGGAAATAGAGAACTTTCAAGCATTCTTGATGAAAAGACCAGAGCTGAACAGAAATTTTGACTTTCAAATATAAGAATCAAGAGAAGCATGAAAAGGTAAACAGGAAAGAGAAATTGTAAGGAAATTATTAAAGTTGAATTATACACATTCCTACATGGAAAGATGATATTTGTAACTCATGAAACTTTTCTCAATATTAGGATAGTTGAAGGTAGCATATGTGTATATGTATATGTATGTGTATATGTATGTGTATGTGTATATGTGTAAAGCCAAGCATGAGCAGCTTTCCAGAAGAATGCTACTATGAACAGCTTTTAAAGTTCTGATTACATACTATAATGAACACTATTCAATAACAAATCAGTGCAAAACATTCACAGTAAATAAAAGTGCAGCATTCACAATGTTACAACTTATCACAGATAATCAAAATACAGCATTCACAACAACTTATTACAGAAAATGGCCACATAGTTTTCACCACAGTGGTCACGCAGTTTTGAACAAAATATAATCATTTAGTCAATCAAACACTTAGTAATTCAATCAACTCAATCATTCAATCATCCTTAAGGACACTTGCCTCCTTAAGGGTCACAAAATATAATAGTCAGAGTTCTCCACTCATGGGACACACTAAGTTACAATATCAGTCACTGCTCATCACTCTCCTAAGAGGTAGTGTAAAATGCCCAGGCACAGTCACAAATAAGTTACAATCTTCTAGTCAGGACACAGTATCCAAGTAAAGTCTTCTTTCAGCTTGCCTCAGGGTAGTTTCTCAGAATCTCTGAATCGCCTTCCATGGTCACAGCTCCTACCTGGATTCACCAAACTGTCACCTGGGTTCAAAGGCAGACAGCTCCCAGTTCCTTGTCCAGCTCTCCATGCTGTTCCTGTTTCACGCTGAAGCTCACAGTGTCCAGTCCACCTTAAATCCTTCACAGTCTCTGTTCCTGGGAAATCAAGGATTGACAAATCATAAACAGGTTCACACAAAGTACCAGTATCACAGTCATGCTTCCTCAGTCTTTGGCAGCTCCTAGAAGAAGCTGGTAGCTCCCCAGCAGAAGCTCTCCCAGAATCAAAATCACTTCACTCAGGTTCTCAAAATCAAAATCATTCTCTCTAGCCTGGGCCTTTCCTCTTCAGCCTCTTTGGCAGCAGCTGCTTCTGTCTCCATGAAGCTTATCCCAAGGAGTTCTGACTTTCCCTCTCTGAGTCTTTTCCTTATATACAGTGTTGCTCCTCCCTTTTCAGCCCCTTCCTGCTATGTCAACAACAGGAGTTCATACCTTCTGTTTCTGTAACAGAGGCTTAATTTGAACTAGGTGCTAAGTACCTCTTAGCTTTCCAGCACAAAGGGATCTTTAAATTTCATGACCATTACAATGTATATGTATATTTGCATGTGCATGTATATATGCACATGTATATGTAGATATGTATATGTGTGTATATAGGTATGTGTATACATATGCATGTATGTATATATACATATATGTGTGTATGCATATGTATATATGTGTATATATGTATACATAGAGGGCACAAAATGAGTTGAATACTAAGGGACAATATCTAAAAAATAAAATTAAGAGGTGAGAGAGGAATATGTTGGGAGAAGGAGAAAGGGAGAGATTGAATAGGACAAATTATTCCACATAATATAGGCAAGAGAAAGCTGTTACAATGGAGGGGAAGAGCAGAGAGGTTAAAGGGAATGAGTCATCCTTACTCTCATCGGGTTTGGCTTAAGGAGGGAATTATATACACACTGAATTGGGTATCTTACTCTAAAGGAAAGTAAGGGGAAGGGGAGAAGAAGGTGGATGATAGAAGGGAAGGCTGATTGGGGGAGGGGGTAGTCAGAAGCAAACATTTATGGAAAGGGACAGGGTCAAAGGAGGAAATCAAATAAATTGGGGGAGGGATAGGATGGAGGGAAACATAGTCTTTCACAATATGACTACCATGGAAATGTTTTGCATAACTACACAAGTATAACCTATGTTGAATTGCCTGTCTTCTCAATATGAGTGGGTGAAGAGGAAAGAAGGGAGAGAATTTAGAACTCAAAGTTTTAAAAAACAACTGTTACATGCAACTGGGAAATAGAATATACAGGCAATAGGGTATAGAAATCCATCATGCCCTACAAGAAAGTAAGGGGGAAGGAGGTAAGCGGGCTGGTGGGTGATATAAGAGAGGGAAGAGTGAGGAAAGGGATAATCAGTATGTTTGCCATCTTGGAGTGGGGGTTAGGGGAGAGATGGGGAGAAAATTTGAATTCAAAATCTTGTGGAAATGAATTTTGAAACTGAAAATAAAAAAAAAAGTTTAAAAAAAAGTCTAGGACTATAGTATTGCTTAACACAGTGCCTGGTACATTGTAAACACTTGTTTTCCTAATAATGTCTTTTGACATCCTGACTGTTTTTGACTTGTGTATGTCTTGTGTATACCTCATTGTGTACATGCCACCTCTATGATTAGACTCTGAACTCTCTGAAGGCAAGGACTAGCCCCTGACTATCTTTGTAAAAAAGCCCTTAGAATAGTGTCTAAGAAATGGCAAATGCTTAATAAAAGCTTATTGATCGATTGCAATCTATCTTATTCCTTTCTTGGCATTTAACCATTGAAAGAGTGATCACTGTAAGAAAGGGTTTTCTTGGAAAACTTTCACAACCTCAGTGGATAAACCAGGACTCTCTGGGACTGGGAGGAGTGATCATTTGAGGAGCAGTCTAGAATCCCCCTTCTAAATGTTCTTCAGAGTGTTTTGGTTTTGGTTTTCTATGCAGCAACGGGTTGATGTGTCTAATAAGATGTGGAGAGTTCGCAATCTACATCAGTAAGGGTAACACCCTCGTGGTCTGAATCATGAATCATTTGAAGTATTTAATAAGCAATTAGTTGAGTGACCTTGAGTAAGTCACTTGATTTTACTAGACCTCAGTTTTGTTTGCTTTTCTTCTTTTTAGACCTCAGTTTTCCTATTTGTAAGAGAAAAGGGTTGGATTAGATAAATTTTAAAGTTCTTTTAGCTCTGAAATTCTATAATTTATACTATATATTTCCATAACAATTTCAACATTTTCAAAATGCTTCACATATATCATCTCATTTTATACTTACCATAAGTGGTAAATATAGCAAATCATTTCTCAATTTGTCAGATGAAGAAACTGAGGCATAGATAAGTGACTTACTGAATGCTCCATATCAGTGATCAGGACCTTAATTAGCTGTAACTATGCTCAGAGCAAATATACTTGATAGGGAAGAGACCTTCCTGCTGTGTGCACAATCCCTGAAAGAGGAGTGGTGCCTTGGCTCCAGCAGGGGTTGGGGGGTGGAAGTAGGACCTCAGAAGAGGGCTACCATACCATTGTGACCCTGGCCCTGATAGTGAAGGCCAAGAGCATGGAGACTGCATTGACTTGGGAGAGAAAGTGCTTCCCTTCTAGGAATGAGCTTAAAATCTCCTCTATCCCTGCATCCTGACATTTCAGGGTTTCCAGAAACTGCATCATTGGAGTTCCCAGAACCCCAAACCACATCACTACCATATGTTTGTACCCTTCTATGACACTGTTGTACACAAAGCCAATGGTGGAAATGATGTCGAATGACCATACCCAAGTTCTCAGTTCTTAGCACACATTTGCTCCCACCCTCCTCTCTATTCTTAGCATAGGGACTGTTTCCTGCAATTGCTGCCATGCTTTTCTTCCAAAATTTCACTGAAGACCAAGTCATTTTCCTATCATTTTGACCTCACATTTCTCCATCTTTCTTCAGAAGATGGAGGAGGAGGAAGAGTGAGGCTGTGGTAGCATAATTCCGATCCCACTAGATCTGTCTTCTATGTCTTTTGGCACTAACTTGCTTATAGTTACATCATAGAAAAAAAGGCGTTATTCTAGGAAGACTAGTATTTCTTAAGGTCCTGGCTCATTGTGATAACCACTCAAACTGTGCTAATTAAAAAGTGACAGATGGTTGGTGATAGTGTGAGAATTCAGTCTCAGACATAAATAGACTTACTTCTCAGATATAATAGCTTGCCTTTGTTATCAAATCTGTAATATGGGAGTAGTCCTTGGGACCAGTAAGAAATATTTTTAGGAATTTAGCTTAGTGGTTATAAATGTAGAACTGAGTAGAAGAAAATGTAATTAGAAGTAGATTTCTTAACTATCCAAACTAAGGAGGTCGAAAAAGAAAGGAAGGGAAGAAAGAGTGACAAGTCACAAGGTATAATGTGGTTCTATGACTATACCCCTAAAAAGGGACAGAAATTCATTCTTAATGTCTCAGCTTTCTAATCAATTTAATACATCTAGGATATACCAAGAACAACAGCAGCACTGACCATAATGGGTACATAAATAAAGCCCCCAGAGATTTGGCCACTATTCTCTTCAGATACCCCGGAGCCACCTAACAATTAAAGTCTGTTCCTTGGTCTGAGAGCCTGGGCATGGATTGATCAAATGAAAGCAAGTCCCTAAAGAAGTAGTTATATTCCTGTTAAGGCACTCAACTTTGCAGGAAAGAATACAGCCAAATCAAAACTGTCCTTTCATGGAGCTATTTGGCTTGACAGCCAACTCCAAAACTTTGCTTAGATTCTGTTTGAGTTTCTTTATTTTCCCCCTCTAGGTAACAAATATTAAGTATATTTTTTTTCCTTTTTCTTTTCTTGAACATAGAAGGATCCTGCCTTTGGAATTTTTCTAAGGTAGAGAAGACTAGACTGAGAGTCTTCATATTCAAATCCTTGTTCTGATTTTGGCATATAAGACCTTGGCAAACTCATATAGACATTGAGTTTAATAACAGAATATTTGGAAGTGACCTCAGCATCCATTCCAAAATCTTGTCCCATGCTGAAATCCTCTTTATACCAGGGATTGCATATCTGAGATAGAGCCTATTAACTGTCTGTTTGCTTGTAATTTAAATAAATTACATACAATTCATAGAATTGCAAAGGAAGCTAATTATTTTGAAATGCAGTTATTGAAATATTAAGGTCACAGACTCCAAGATAAAAAATCCTACACAATCCCTGAAAGATCGTGTTGGGTCCAACCTTTGCATACTTAGAGTGATGGAGAATTCACCACCACACAAGGAGTCCTTTTGGGGACAACTCATTTTTAGCTAGAAAGCTTTTACTTATATCAGGTAGTTTTCCTATTTCTGCCTTTTAGAACTACTTAGGATATTTCATTCTTTTTTTATTCATATAAAGAAAATATTTGGCTAGCAAATATTTGGAAACAAATTATGTCAGTTTCCATATGTATTGTGCCCACTGTTTTTTGAACACTATACTAAGTTTTCGAGGGAGATGTAAAGTTAGATAAGAAATGATCTCTGCTTCATAGACCATGTAGAATATGACACATACACATAAGTACAATACAACATTTTATAGAAATACAGCAGAGATGTGCATGAAATTCTAAGAGAAGAAATTTGTTTTGTTTTTTTTTGGGGGGGGGGAGATGAAATTGGGGTTAAATGACTTGCCCAGGGGTCACACAGCTAGTATGTGTCTGAAGATGTATTTGCACTTAGGTCCTTCTGACTCCAGGGCTGGTGTGTTCTCCACTGTGCCACCTACTTGCTTTTTTTTTTCTTAACCACCTGAGTGAATCAGGAAAGAATTCCCAGATGAGACGACATTTATACTTGCATTCATACATTTATGTACACATATATGTATGGGAACTTTAAAACAGTCACAAAATAAATAATTAAAAGGGTAGGAAGAAGGAAGAAAAAGGAAATCTTTGGCATGATGAACAGCATTTATGATAGTGTCAAGGTTCAGATGTGATAATGGGAGAAGACAATTAGTATAGTTATTTGTAGCATAGTTTATAAACAGAAGAGCATTATTAAACACAGCTGGAAATGTAAAGAAACATCCTGTTTTAGAATACTTTGAGTGCTGGGTTGAACAGATATTTGAATTTAACTGTAGGAAATATGGTGCCATTCAAAAATCTTGAACAGGATGCCATAATTAAGTCTGTATATCTGTCTATTTGTCTGTCTCTCTATCTATTCAGATCTTTCGACTTGTCTGTCTACCTGTTTATCTATCTATTGAAAATCTTAGTAATAGTGTCCTCAAAGAGGGAATGGAGAGAGAAGATACCTCACTCAGCCTGTACATTCCCCATATCTACACAGTGTCTTGCCCATAGCAGGTGCTTAAAATATTTGTCAAATCAAACATTTTGTCATGGTGGCAATTGTTTATCTACTGAATGGCCAGAACTACAGGGTCACTAGGTATACTGATACCATATCGCCTATTATTGAAGTATCTTAACACAGAATCAGCTCCAGATGACTGACAAAGGGTAATGGATTTAAAGTAAACATTGACATGGATTGTGATCCAAGAGGACATTCAAGAAAGCAAGAATAGAAAAATGTATGTCCGACAAGTGATAGACAAGAAAAACCTAAGAAAAATGTGATGAATGCAATGGCATGTGGACTAATTCATTATTGAAACACTTAAGCTGTATTGTAATGCAGGACATTAATCCTGTGTCTTATGTCCCAAGTTTGAGAAAAAAGAAAATAAAAAAGGCAAACCCTCAAAAAGAAGGCAGGGAATTTTGCTGAGAAATAGAATAAATATATCAATTACCAGAGACCTATGAAACAGTTAAAGAGATAGGATTAAAAAGAGAGGGATCTAAAATTTAATGAGGATTAAATGAAAAAAAATCATATAATGGGCTGCTCTTATACTTGAAAACATTGCAGATTTTATAGCAAGGTCCAATAGAAGCATTTTAGCTGCCATACAAACTTGTATTATGCATGTGGAAGTTTTTCTACTTCAAAGAATATCAGAAGGAAGCTCAAGAAGGGTCTGAGTTAGACCTAAAACTGGTAAGATTTTATTTTGCCTGACTGGTGGTGAAAAAATGATAGATTCAGAGAATCTTAGACCTGGAAGAAGCCTTAGTAACCAGCCAATTCAATCCTTTTATTTACTGATGAGAAACCTTAGGCATCCAACAAGTTTAAAGTCATGTAGCTAGTTAGTGACAGCTGAGCCTAGGAACCCAATGAGTTGCTACTATGTGGCAGCCGCTATCCTGGGATCCCCACTGGGATACAGAAGGAGGCAAAAGATCATTCTTTTCCTCTAGGAGCTCACAACACACATCTTTGGGCTGCCAGGTTGGTGCTTTTGGGTGGGGGGGGGGTATAGGAGGAAGAAGTATACAAGTTACTGAAAGCATCTTAGCATTAACAAATAATTAAGAATTTTCAATTTAGTGCAAATTTAGATTACGTTCACCAAAGAGAGTATAAAAGAAGTGATTGTAGAAATCTCAGTTATTGCAGGAGAGTGTCTTTGGGGCATCTCAATGTCTGAATTCTTGATTAGACTAGAACCCACTGAACCTATTCCTGATCCCTAAAAAAAAGAATCCTAGAATCTAAATGATAGAAGGGACCACAGAGGCCATCTGTTCTGATCTATACTGAACAAGAATCTGTCAAGTATACAAAAACTCCTCCCTATAACATCCCCAGCAACTAGTTGTCTAGATTCTGGTGGAAGACCGATGACAAAGCAGAATCATCTACTTCCTAGTAAGGTCCATTTTACTTTTGGTCAGTTCTAAATGTTAGGAATGTTTTTTTTTTGTATTAATGTTTTTTCCTCTGAATGGTGCTCATATCCAATAAGATTTTTTTTTAAAATCTTCTCTTTCATACACCTAATTCTTTTGTCTGGAGCCAATTGGAACAGGTCTTAGAGATGTTTGGATGGCAGCACTTCAAATACTTAAGGCAGTACCTTTCCCCTAAGTTTTTTTTTTCCTATGAAAACACCCTCAATTCCTTCAAAAGATGTCTCTGATTTTTAGGCATCTCATTATATTGTGCACCCTGTTGTGCAGACAGCCCAACTTTACTATCTCTGTCCTAAAATATCATACCAAGAACTATATATGGTGGCCCTCATGTGGTCTAAGCATAATTTGGGGACAGTTAGAGGGCAAAGGGTTACTGTTGAAGGTTGACCTATCACAATTTAAAACAAAAGAGACAAAATACTTTGTTTAGTATTTTTGAAACTCGTGAGAAGAAATACTGCCTGTGGGGGGGGG
>CM053583.1:104005950-104009263 GCA_028627135.1 Pseudochirops cupreus | reverse complement strand
TTTCTGCCTCAGAAAATTGCCTGTTCATATCATTTGACCATTTATCAATTGGGGAATGAATTGTATTCTTGTAAATTTGACTTAATTCCCTGTAAATTTTGGAAATGAGGCCTTTATCAGAGACATTGGTTGTAAGTATTCTTTCTAGGTTTTGAAATTTAGCTCTTCTTTTTACTACTTGTATGACCATGAGAAAATCAGCTAAACTCTCTGCATCTCAGTTCTCACTATAAAATAAGATTATAAAATGAGAAGGATGGACAATTTGATCACTATGATTCTCTTCAAGTTCTAAATGCCAAACACTTAGGTTGAAATAGGAAAATACTAAAAATGGTCATATTATAAGAATCCAAATAAATCAATATTTGAAGTAAGAAAAAGTTGTATTCTTCTTTTGGTAGCTTTGATGACCCTTTTAAACTTCAGCATAGATGCAAATTTCCACAAAGTGAGGCTTATCACATTGCCTTTCCTATCTGTCTTCTCCTTCTTATCATTCTTGATAAAGCCAAAACTTAACATGGAGAGATGAGGTTGTTATGTTGGATAGAGCATATTTAAAAAAACCTAAACAACAATAACACATTTTTTTCTTTATCACACAAGAGAGGCTTCAATTCCAGGTGAGAAGGAAGAGTGGTAACTACATCACACATTTGTATTTTCTTCTGGGATTCTGGGAGGCTGAGGATGATGGATCATTTAAGCTCAAGAGTTCTGAGAGACACTAGGTCAAAGCTTTTGTGCACATTATCAACAGAATGGGGCCCACAGGTGGCCAGTGCACATCCAACCTGTGTAAGATAGGGAGACTCTGTCTCCAAGACCAACAAATCAACCAACAAACAAATGAAAGAAGGAACTAATGAATGAACAAATGAAATAGTTATTATAAAATACATTAAAATGGTAAATGGTTCAGGATAGTGGGAATTTTATTCTGGCAGATCAAGGGAGAAGAACTCCTTTCTCTCCTCTATTCAAACACCTTAATCTTGGCTCTAAATAACTGTAGTCAGGACGTTTATCTGGTCTTAAAAGTGTATGTTACTGAAGTGTGCTAAATTTATGGGTTTCTCTTTAGAATATAAGTGGCTATAAAACAAAAAGTTAACTATGTCTTTATTGCATGTAACACCTAGCTTATTATGATGCCTAAGTTATTAGAAATATTAACAATAAATATTTCTTTTATTTCCCAAAGTACACATTTTGGGAATATATGGTATTTATTACCTTCCCTTCCTCCTCTTATAAAATTAAAGAAAAAGTATTAGAATTCTCTAGTACTTCCATATTTTCATCAAAACTGCATAAGGATCTCCAGCTGTTTATGAAATTTAATTTCAAATTCAATTCAATGAAATTCAAATAAGTATACAAGTACTTATTTAGGATTTTCTATTTGCATGTCTCTCTATAAGGCACTAGGAATAAAAAGAGATAAAAAGGAAAATCATCTTTTGTCATCAATGAGCTTACATTCTAGTAGGGGTTATAACCTATAAACTGATGAATAGGATGGGATTAATAGAATAATTTGAATAAAGAGAGAGAGATTGTTACCAAGTAAGGGGACTGGAGGAGGTTTTGGAAATAAGGCTTTCCTGTTATTTTTCAGAATGTTACAATTCCATTCCACTTAAAAGAGGGTTAAAATCTCTTCAAAATGCTAAACATACCTGATCCTGCTCCTCTTCTGACCCCAACAATTCTTTCCTCCTCTTTTTTTGTTCACTCATTTTTTTTTGTTCACTTAAGTCTCTTCTCTGACTTAAGACTAAACAGAATTGGTCTACAGAATGGGGGCAGGAAAAGAGAGGACAAAACTACTTAGCTCAGGCCCTGAGTATATCCAATCAAACCATATTTGTATTTTGTTCTTCCACAATCATACAGCTTTTCACAAGACTGTGATGTTGCTAATATAGCATAAGTGTCTGAATGTTACTTGAGAACAGAAATCATATCTTTGAAATCATGACATGTACTTGTCATTTATAGTAATTTAACATCTAAAGAATTTGGGTGAATACAAGATTTTATGTTGAAAATATTTGGCAAACTCACCTCTCCCAAATGTCTGTGAATTTATCTTTGTCTATGAATCAAGATATTCAAAATATAAATGTGGGATTTGAGAATGTTAGTGTTCTATTGGAAAAAGCAATGCTGGGACCAGCATTGGGTGGACAAGCATCTCAAGGTCAGGGAGAAGGAGAGAATGAAAAATAAAAGAAAAGCTTTGCTGCTTTTGTGACCTGAGTAGACCTAAAAGATCATAACAATGAATTAAAGTTTTACAATATTGCCAAAGGTAAATCTTTCTATTCTGGAGAATATAAGTATATTAAACAAATTCTAGGTAAAAATAAAGGGAAGAATAGACTATAAAGAGTTCAGGTGGTCATATGAATACAGTCTGATAGAGAACTAAGGGTTGGGATAGGGAGACAGAAAGGAAGAACTAAGCTATTCAAGGTTGGGAGGGTGAGTATATGGTCAACAGAGTTAGAAGGTCACATCTGTGATTGAAAAGTAAAGCAATAGCCTACTAGTGGGTAATGTACCTAAAGAGAAATCAAGTTTAATTGAATTAACAAGATTACATCCCTGTATGCACACTGTCACAAAATACTTTTTGAACTCTAAATGGATGACTAAATGTGATATAGTGAAGAACACTAGAGAGAAGTAAAAATGACAGTTAGGGTCTCAGAGCAAAGCCCCATGAAGAAAGAATACTCATTCTTTGAGTAGTGAAAATGAGAATCCTTCCTTGAGCAGAATGATCAGGTAACTAACTATACCTTCCAGGAATTCTGGACCCATTTGGAGATGGCTTAACTTAAAAAAAATCCATATTCTTTAGTCCCATATTTCAGTATGTCTTTTAAAGGTTATAGAATAAAAAATTACTTCAGGGTTTTAGTTGGTTAAGATTTTTCCTTTGAGTAACACTATATAGAGCTTAGCATCTAAAGGCTTTTATTGCTCTAAAAACTATAATCTCTAAAATGTTGCAGTTTTGTGCGCTTGAAATGTTTGACTTTTGAGGAAAATGAAAACTGATTTTTCTTCTTCGGTTCAGTTATTTTTCAGTCCTGTCTGACTTTTTGTGACCCCTTTTTGGGTTTTCTGAGCAAAAAATATGGGAGTAGTTTGCCATTTTCTTCTCTGGTTCATTTTACAGTTGAGGAATTGAGGTAAACAGGGTTAAGTGACTAGCCCAGGGTCACAATGCTAGGAAGTATCTGAGGCCAGATTTGAATTTGGGAATGTGAATCTTCTTGACTTCAGGTCTGGCACC
>CM053583.1:103985950-104000950 GCA_028627135.1 Pseudochirops cupreus | reverse complement strand
GAACAAAAGAGCTAGTTAAGGATCTTCATTGAGTAGTTTAAATTAATTTACAGAAAAATAGGCATTCATCTTGGCTGACAAATCCATTGTCCTTTTCTCAGTTCTCATTCTCCTTGATCTTTTTTGTAGCTTTTGAAACTGTCAATCCCTCTTCCCTTCTCTCCCACTACTTTATTTTCTTTATCTCTTGACTTCTGTTATTATCTTTTCCAGGTTTTCCTTTTATCTGTCTGGTCATTCTTTCTCAATCTTCTTTGCTGTCAACATTCATCTTGAATTGCTAATTAATTTGTGAAATTATGAAATGGGGGCAATCATGACTTATTCTTTGAGAACTTGTTGGGAAAGACCTTGATGATAGTGGAAAGTGACTATATAATCACACTTTAATAAGGCATAGAGGGTATGGGGCAAAAGGTACAGAAATTATAGACAAAAAGCAACAGGGAGAGGGCACAGAGGCAGATGGCATGGGGACAATGATGAGGTGGTGAAAGAAGAGAACAAGATGGGAAGAGAATGGGAAGGGGGAGAAATGCAGAAAATCATTCATATAACTGTAGATTATAGGAGGGAGCACTTGGCAGTCTGGACCCAGCTGGAGACTGAAGAGTCTTTGGAGAGTAGGAGTTTGAGTTCTCATTTTTGTAGTGTTTTGGGTGGAAGGGGGACTAACTTTTTTTGGTGTTAGTTCATAAAATATTCAAATCATCACAAAGTTGTCAGTAAACTTTAGAGTTAATGTATCCTTGCCATCTTAAAGTTATCAGCACCATTTGGCATTCTGCTAATCTTACAATGGATGTTTGGAATTTATCTGAGATAAGAGACCTTGATAACAAAGCCTAGATGGCTTCCCCTGATTTATCACATATTTATACGATGTGATTTTTGGTTAAGATATGATATAATTTTCAAATTATGCTCCTTTGATCTTTGGAATGGCTTATACATGGCTTCTAGATTACCCTTCGGAATCTTACTTTCTGTTATTGCTACTTTATATTGGCTACATATGAAATTACTTACTGTACTGATCAGAGAGGGACCAGAATAAGATACAATTTCAGCACATACCTCTTGCCTCTTAAGCATGGATGTCCCTTAAACATTTGTCTTCTAAGCCCTCTTTTCTTATTTCTGGACATTTTCTCTATTGGTAATCTTATCAGACACTGAGTTCAATTATTATGGCCATAAAAATGATTTCAAGATCTCTATATCTGGTCATTATCTTGTGCCAGAATTAATGAACTCCATAGTCCAGATAAATTAGATAATGACACTCTATTTTCCACCTTCATATATTTATGTGTGTATTTGAGGGGGGAGGGGATAGTTGGTCTCTAACCAATACTCAGGACCAAATGCAATCACAGAAAGTGAAGGCAAATTATCAAATATTAAGCTTAGTGTAAAGATGTACATGTTTTGCATACATTTCCTTTACAAAATGTGAAAAAATATTCCTTGATTTCATGAGGAGAGGCTGGACAAAATGATTGGCCAATGCCCGCTAAACCTTAAAAGACTTTTAAATACACCTAGAGTTCATCAGTTCAAGAAAGTTTGCGGCATAATTCAGAGAAAAAAAAATACAGCTTGGAGCAGAGACAAATTTTTCATGGGTAAAAGGCACATAGAAGAGTGCCATTCAAAGCAGGAAGCAGCTTTAAGGAGCGATACCTCTGGCCACAAAGAAAAGAGCTGACTTTGGATTCTAGAAAGGACAATTGGATAATAGATGAAATGCAAAATAAAATATCATCTAAAGAGAAAAAAAAATTGAGTACTGACTTGCCAAGAGAAGCTGGCTTAAGGAGCCTGCCTGAGCAACTTCCCCAACAGAGAAACAGTCCACAAGGAAAAATAATGTGAGGACTCCATGGGAAGATACAGGACACAGAGCCCTGCAGTACTGGAGGACCAAATTATGCAAATATTCTGTCTTTGTGTGCCTCTATGAAGGGCCATTCTGTTTGTGCTCATTCTTCTCATGTGTATTATGGGGGAATCTATCTGAAATTTATAATGGTATTTTTTTTTAGCTACTGCTCTTACTGTACCATCTGAGGAATTTCCTTTGCTTTGAGCCAGTAGAGTCTACTGCCTGACTGTTAAAGGTCAGCTCAATGGTAGGAATTATTTTAGCAATTTAGACCTACTATGTAAAATGTGAGAACAGCCCCTCTTCCTGGGGGCCCCACTTGCAAAACTGTGAATACTAAGTTGGAGAAGTAACTTGAGAGTTAGGAAACACACACACACACACACACACACACACACACACACATGCACACATTTGGAGGCAATAGCAATTAAGTTAACTTGCCCAGGGTCACATGACCAGTGTCTAAGGCTGGATTTGAACTCAGGTCCTCCTGACTCCAGGGCCATACTCTATCCATTGCACTACCTAGCTGTTCCAGAAAATATATTTTTTAAAATTTTTTATTTTTATAAATACATGGGTACTATGCACACAGTGAGTACAACACACATGCCTATATTTTGCACACTCTCCTCATCTCTGTGGTTTGAATCTTTATTTTCCTTCAAAACTCTTCTAGAAGTCTTCTACATGAAATCTTTTCCTGAATCCCACTATTTAATGTCCATATCTCATTCCTTAAATTGCCTAGTATTTACTTATCTCCCCAGCCATCTTATCCCTCAGTCCAATATAATTTTCTGGAGAGTAGAATTCTCTCTGTCTCTGTCTCTGTCTCTGTCTCTCTCTTCCTCTGTCTCTCTGTCTCACTCTCGCTCACCCTCCCTCTCTCTTCTTTCTCTCTCTCAGCCTAGCATTAATTTTTTTCTACCTGGACTTTCCATTTTTGAGGTAAATCCTTTGTTTTGAGCCCCTAGCTTTCAAGTCAAAGAATATTGGCTAGCACATGTATCTGCACAGTTCTTAACATCTTGGGTATGTACTTTTAGAAGCCACTTTTGGCCATCTCTGTGTCTGCTTACTGTTACTGAGAGTTGGCTTTTGGTGTCTGTGATGGTTGTCAGCTGTGGTGCAGCAGCTGGTACCGATGAAGTCTTCATATGAAAATATTCATATACAAATTTTCCACTTTGGTTTCTCCTCCTACTCTCTTTCTAATGTTCTAGCTAGGCAAGAAATCAGAATGCAAACCTCATCTATGACTTACAGAGCTATAGAAAGACAGTGGCAGGGAAAACAAACATCATTCCCTGCTTTTCCCTGGGAGCAAACTTTATAGCATGAAAAACATATTTCAATGATATCCTTGGAACAGAAAATACATTGGCAAGTGAGCATGACACCTGCCATTCTTAACACTTTCACACCAGGTGAATCTGAAAGCCCTGCTGTCATGGTTCTTCTGATTGCCTGTTACCCTCAGCCTCTATTACAAGGAAGCAATAGTAACAAACCTCAGTTATGCCCATGTCTTGGCACTACCACCTAAACCCTCTGCTCTCTGGCTATTGGCACTGACTGCTGGCAGGAAAAAGACCACCAGGCAGCAGCATCAACTCCATTAGTGTCTGTCTAATCCCCTGTAATGGGATCTACCCAGGCCAAGAGCAGACACAGTTTCTCCTTCTCACACCAACACACAGCAGGCCACTGCTGAGCGCAGCAGCAAGTAGCTAATTGAGGAGAGGATGGCAGTAGATTCACAATCTTTTTCCAGTGGAGGACCAGATTGTAGCCATCAGAAGACCCTGCTCTGCACCTTCTCACACACCTGACATACTTTTACCCTTTAGCTGTATCTGTCCTAGAGCTCTTTTGTTGGTGCTACCCCTGCACTAACTTTTGAAAGGAATTATTTTTCAGACTACTCAAGAAAGATTGTATGCAGGATGTGTGATTTAAATTATAATGAAGGGTAGAGAGAAATGGACTGTGGGGAGGGGGGGGGAGTTGAGATATAAAGCAGAATATTCTGTGACTGTAGACGTTATGCAACCTCTGAATGCCCAAGAGGACTATGCAGCATCATGAAGATTTCAATTAAATTCAGTAAACATCTATTAAGCATTTCCTAGCAGCCAGGCTTGGGGGTGAAGTGTTAAAAAGATAAAAATCATCACAATTCCTCATCCTCAAGGAGCTCACACTCTGTGAACTGCATATGACACACAGACAAAAAAATAAATATATAATAGAACTTAAAAGGGACAAAGGAAGATGTCTAGTCAAAACGTTTTAAGCAAAGTTGAGCAGAAACAGAACCCTTTCATCATGGGGAATCAGGGAAGATAGACTGGAGGAGACACCATATGAACTGGGCTTAGATAAGAGAACTTCCTCAGGTAGCAATATAGTGGAGTATATTTCAGTCAAAGGGAGGAAGGGAGGAAGAGAGAGAGAGAGAAGAGAGCTCTGAGGGGAAAAGAAGCAGAGGAGAAGAAAGGGGAGGGAAGAGAAGGGGATGAAAGGAGAGGGGAAAAGAGAGAAGAGAGAGGAGAGAAGAGAGAGGACAGAGGAGAGAGGAGAGGAGAGTTCTTGTCCTCAAGGAATTTTCATTCTATTGTGGGGGACATAATGTGTTTACAGATTTTATACACACACATATAATGTGTACATATGTGTGCACACATATATAATGCAAAATAAATATAAATATTTGGAGGGGCTAATGACAGGAAAAATCTGAAAAGTCCTTTTGAAGTAGGTGGCAGGCAAGCTGAGTTGGAAATGAACCAGGGGTTCTAGGATGTAAATAATATGAAGAAGAGATATTGTGACAACCTATAGAAAGGAATGGGGGCTGAATCTGGATTGTTGTTTATAGGGATCAGCAAGGAGGTGAGTTTGACTGGAGGTTGAATGTATGAAGGGGAATACCACAGAATCAGTCTGAAGTCAGAGTGGGGAGAACTTTAAATAACAAAAAAAGAAGGAATTTGTATTTTGTCCTACAGTTAATAACAAACCATTTTTTTTTCTTTTTATGAGAAAAGGGGCTTTATGGTTAGACCTATGTCTTAAGGAAATCAAATTGATTGGTGTGGAAAATGGATTGTACTGGGCAGTTGTTCAATGTAGGCATACCCATTACAGTAGTGCAGGCCAGAGATGATGAATACCTTGACTAAGGTGATGATAGTCATGAGAGTAGAAGACGATAAATGTGAAATGATAACCTATATTAACATGTATCCTAAAGAAGAAAAATCTGCAGTTGTGTGACCTTCTGAAGTATATAAAATACTTCGCTCCCATTATCTCATTTGCTTCTCACAACAACCTAGGAGGTAGGTAAGGCAATTGTTACTACTTTAATTATATGGATGAAGAGTAGTCTCAGAGACATGATAGGACTGAAATGAGGTCAAATAGAAGAGCCTAGACTTGAGCCCAGATCCTCTGATTTCAGAGAACTTTCCCCGTGCCTCACTGCATTTTTTGACTGAATTTTTGACTGCATAAGAAGGATCTGTGAATTTTGGCTGATGTGAGAATTCTCTTTAGTACCTAAGTCCTAGGAAATTGCCTCCTGGACATAGACATCGAGGAAGTAGGGTTGAGTCCAAAGAGTTAGTTAAATGTCACAAGTGGAATTGGGACCTAGGTCATCCTGATTCCAACCTCAAGCATTCTCTGCACTATGCATACCATGTTGCATCTAAACTGCTTTCAACAGCATACTATTGGTATTCATAGTCATCTATGATTTAGGTCAACTGGATGATCAGAGGGTCTCAGAACATAAAGGAAATATTACCACAAACACAAATACAGGATCTGAACAACTACAGAGAATAACAACTCAACTTGAATGCTACTCAACAGAGGCATCTCCTCTCCCTCTCCCTTCCCCCAGGAGAAACAAACATTGAACAATGGATAGGAAATCATTAACAGAGACAAACAGCTTGCCTCTGGGTTTTCCTAAAGTGACAATGTGGCTGCTGACAGTCGTGAAGACTTCAGCTCTCCTGAGCACTGTTTATGTTACTATGATCCTAGCTTGTGCTCTCCAGAAAATCTCAGGCCCACTTTGATCAGTGCTGCTCCTGGATGCAGCACCTGTATATCTATATATCTATATCTATATCTATATCTATATCTATATCTATATATATATGTATATACCTGGGAGTCTGAAAATAGCAATAGTCCCAAAGCACTGCAGTGAATTCAAAAGAACCTCCCGTTGTGCCTGCAGTTTGGATTTCTATCTCACCCCTTGTAATGATACCCACTTAACATACTTTTCCTGATTCTACAAACAGCTGCGGTTTTTGCTTGCTCTCCCTTTTCCCTGTGGTTTAAAAAAAAAAAGTATTTCAAGTATCAGAGAAATGAGTTATATTTGTCTATATTTGAAAGATTATTGGGGATTGTGATCAGTCATTCCCAAAGGTTTTCAATAGAGATAAGAGGAAAGACAAAAGCCTATTTCTAAAAGAGATTCTCACCCCTCACCCTACTACCATAGAGTTTCCTGAGTTTATAAGGAACAGACAAAATTCCATTATAGCTGAGTGTACTCTGATTTACCCTAGTTGCACCAATGAGTGGGAAGGTATGCATTGGTATGGTTATGGGAGAATCCCAGTTTTGACATTTAGGGGCTAGATGTTTGTAGAGTCGTAAGTAGCAAATTTTTTTCCTTGTGTAGCTGGCACAAAGTCTTTCAATTTTTAAAAACAAATTTAATTGAAGGATAAGGATTTGATCTCCCTGGGATGAAACCCTGGGATACTATGAAGCTATTGCCAGGAAAATTGCCATCTGGGGGGGAAAGCAGGGCAAGAATATGGAGAAACTCAACTAGGTGCTGCACAGGGTGGAGGGAAAAAGAGAGGGAGAGAGAGAGAGAGAGAGAGAGAGAGAGAGAGAGAGCATGCTTCCAACATTCCTCCAACACTGTCATGTGCTGTAGAGGACAGTCTGTTTTTGAGGTAGCCAATGTATTTCAGCCTAATGTCACCTTATCAAGAGAGGGAAAGCAAATGAAATATTTAATGCCACAATTCTTCACTCCACCCTCCCCCCAACATTGGTGTTTGCTGGGACATCATAAATGTGAAGATGGAAAATGAAAAGTGAAGTAGTTTTATCTCAATGTACATTATAATATAGTCTTTGACTAATGCTTCTCTTCTCTTAGACCTATTTATAGCTAATATGCACAATGTGAGCCATTGGTAATTCTGACTGCCCATCATAAGTTTTGCTCCTAAGCCATTCTTCACTGGATCAGAAAGGACGGATTCATCCCTTCCTCCCTCTACTCCCCAGTTTTGGATGCTGCACTAACTTTTTCAATATGGAAGTCAGCTCATTTCTAACACATAGTCAAAGTAGGCCATTGCCAGTAATGATTTTGGGGGGCCTAAAGAACTGATACTCATATTTTAGAACATGAATATGAGTTTGATATAAGAAGTTCTGTGAGTGAATGTTTGTGAGGTTTCTTGTTTTCCTTTTTCTCAAGATACTATAAATGATATATAGCCATGAAAAAAGAATTTTATGTTGCTTTTCCTGTTTTCTTTTCAAATGGAATCTATATCCAACTTAACAATAGCTAAAACTGTTGGATTTTGCTTTGTTTCAAACCGAGCTCATTTTTCAACGTTCTAAAGAGCTTTTGAGGCCACTTTTGTTCTTGTCTTGGCTCTCATCTCAGAAGTAGTAAGTGGGGAGTAGACAAAGAACTCTGCCTAAATGGGAGATTTTTAACATTAGACTTTTTTCTACCTACTCCTTCAATTATACCTTAAATTGAGTTTCTGTGTATCTATTTACTTAGGTTGTGTTTTGTAATGCAGCTCATTGAATTGAGCCTAGTACTGTTTATTAGAAATTAAATATAATATTCTAGTTATCTTCTTTGTTCTTTCTTCAAAATGAAACTTACTCTATTATACTCACAATGCAATTTTTGTATTAAAAGAACTGTTTTGAGTTTCACATATAGAAAGGCTTAGGTTCCTGAATTACATTTAAAAAGCCAAATGGAGCAGCATAAATAAGGAAAATAATTGAGGGCATTAAAGGAAAAGACTGACTACATTTTGAGAAGGAAATAGAAGTATGGAAGGACCTTTGAAGCATCTGCAATTAAAAATGTTAATAAGAACCTCTGAAAGAACAAGATCTCTAAATGAGTCTTTTAAGAAGTACAGAAATATGATAAATTGTGCTACTCTGGATAATCACAATTAGCAAAATAGAGGATAATTAAAGAAACCAAATGAGAGCACAGACAGTGATAAATGGGGTTATGCTTGTTAAAGAGTTGTGCTATTAGCTGTTTCTGTGTTGGTGGGAAAAAAGAATAAGGAAAGAGAGGGGATTTATCAGTGAAAATAAAAGATGGGCATTCCATGCCCTATTACACTTAATGAAATGGTAATATAACAGTGAGAGGTCTGCAGGGAGGAGAATACAACAGCAGGCAAATGTCCCTGAACCCCCAGGGAAGCAGCCCCCACCTGGTGGCAACCACTCAGGCAAACACTTAGAGCTGTCAGGTCACCAAGGCCCAAGATTTCTTCATAGGAATCTTTTCCTGCAGGTGTCTTCCTTTAACAGGTGTAGCTATGAAGCCCAGTGTGCTTATGGTGGTGAGGAGCACTAGAAGCAGTCCCAATGCTTTATTGGGCTGTGGGGGCCAGCACAGCACAGACTCTCCTAATAATACTTTGTTATTTAGTCTTTTTCATTTGTGTCCGACTCTTTGTGTGTTTTCATGGCGAAGATACTGGAGTGGTTTGGCATTTCCTTCTCCAGTTTATTTTATAGATGAGGAAACAGGCAAACAGGGCTGAGTGATTTGCCCAGGGTCACACAGCTGGGAAGTGTATGAGGCTAGATTTGAACTCAGGAGGATGAATCTTTCTGACTTCAGGTCTGGCACTCTACCCACTGTGTCACCTAGTTACCCTATTAGTACTTTACCAAGCTAGAAAAGCTTCATTCGTGGAGCTAAGGAAGCACAGGTGTGTGTTATCTAAGAAAAAGAACTTCAGAAGCCAGAGAGCTAGGCAGAAGGATATTTTATCATTTTTGTTATTATTATTTTTTTTTTTACCAAAACAAGCTATATATTAAATTGTAAGATTGAAATTTTTTCAGTGGAGGGAGTACCCACTCTACTGAAATCTTAGTGCTCTTGAATTTTGAAGCAATTGGCCCACAGAGCCTTCACGGTTTGCAGTGGTCTGCTGGGATTGTTGCTACAGGACACAATGCTTAACCTGGTGTCTGTGAATTAAAAAAAAAAAACTTGGATAACTATTTCAATATAATTAATTTCTTTAAAATATTTTGTGTTTTACTTTATGCAGTTTTAAAACAAATCATTATTTTGAGGAAACTACAGGCTTTACCAGACTACCAAAGGGGTCCATGACACCAAAAAAGTGTCTACTGGAGACAGAAATTAGTGCTTAAAATGCCAGGAGGTACGCAATACCGTAGGAGGAGTTCTACACAAGGAGTCAGAAGACCTTGGTTTTGTTCATGGGTCCACCACTTACTAACTGTATAATTTCTGGAAAGTCATTTAACCCCTCCTTCAGGGAGGCAGCTCAGTATAGTGAAAAGATTGCAGGGTCTCCAGTCACTTGACCAAGATTCAAATACTAGTCTACCATCTAATACTTCTCTCACGATCTCCCTGGGCCTCAATTTCCTCATATGTGAGATGAGAAGACTTGACTAGATGAACTCTATGTACTTATCCTACTCTACTTTTGTGAAACTCAGTTTCCTTATCTATAAAAGTGGGATAATGCCATCCCTTGACTGATTCACAGTATGGATATAAGATAAAGTGAAGTATAGTATTTGAAAGAGTTATGAAAAACAAGTTATAGAAATCTAAACTATTATTATTGGCTATTATGGAAGGATTATTGAGGTCATGACTAGGAGTTTCTGTTGAAGAAAATTCTATCCTCTTTTGGTACTTACAGGCAATGGGGGGTGCAGCATGCATGACTGCAAACTTCTACAGCATGAGTTCATTTAAAAAAAATTCCCAATAATATGTAAGAAAAATTTTTACCATTCTTTTTTTATTTTAAATTTTGAGTTCCAGATTTTCTCCCTTATTCCCTTCCTCACTTCCTTTCTCATTGAAAAGGGAAGCAGTTTGATATAGGTTATACGTGCAAAGGAGTCATGCAAAACATAATTCCATTTTAGTCATGTTGTAAAAGAAAACACAGACCAAAAACAGCAACATCAAAACAAAGAAACAATTGTTTTGATCTGCATTCATGCTCCATCAGTTCTTTCTTTGGAGCTAGATAGCATTTTTCATCACAAGTCCTTTGGAATTGTCTTGGATCATTGTATAATTTAAAGTAACTAAGTCATTCACAGCTTATCATCGTACAATAATGCCATTACTATGTACGTACTTCTCCTGGTTCTTCTCCCTTCATTTTGTATTAGTTCATGTAAGTCTTATAAGGTTTTTCTGGAAGTTTCCTGTAGAATGGAAGGGTTTTTCTGTTTCTTTAAAATTTTATTTATTTTATTTTGAACTTAAGAAATAAAACAAGTATTTTCATAACTTAAAATAGAAAAAATAGAATAGATGATTATACGTGAAACTGTGAATCTACTATGTAGAACTTACTGTTCCTTTTAAATATATAATAAAGTTATCAGGTAACTTTCTTTCCCTCCCACTTTGTTTCTCTCCCCTAACCTAGAGATGGCCATCGTTAGACACATATGTGTGTATACTATAATGGTAATGGAAATTTGATGATCTTCCCTGCCTCCTAATAGGCCAGATGTAATCACTTGTGGTAGGAGGAGTTTGCTGAAAGGTGGAGCAGAGGCCACAGGAAGCTGGAAGTCAGAGTCAAAGAGATGATGGGAGAGCAAGGATGCTCAGGCAAGTAGTTAGTCAGGTCTGTGAGTAGATATTTATCTTATATTGTTTTGTGGGAAGGTCAAAAGATGGTGTGGCTCTCTGCTATATTGTGGTACATTAATAGCTAGGTTGCTATGATGGATTTGGTTTCCTGGTGCTGGGATTTGATTTTCTGGGGTCTGAATAAATGGTTTGCTTCTGTCTTCTATATGGAGAGTTTGTTACATTTTGTGATAGAGCACCCTGCAGAAATATTTATAGTCATGGTCAGTATATTTATAGTGACCATGAGCATTGTTAATATTGCCTTGGCACTACACATACATAAAAAGCTAATTAGTCTATCCTTATTGAGTCCCTTGTAATTGGTCTTTAGTATGTGCTTCATCTTTGCCTTGTATGTTAAATCTTCTGTTAAGTTTGTTTGTGTGTTGTTTTTTAACAACATCCTGAAAGTCCTACAATTTATCAAATGTCCATTTTTTTTTCCCCACTCACAGTTATGTTTAGCTTTGCTGGGTATATTTTTGGCCAAAAGCCCAGTTATTTTGCTCTTTCATATTATAGTGTTCCAAGACCTTTGGTCTTTCAGTGTTGCTGCTGCTAGGTCTTGTGTAATTCTAATTGTGGCATTGCCATATGTAAGTTGTTTTTTTCTTGTTCACAGTATTTTATCCTTGAGCTGGTGGTTTCAGAATTTGACTATAATATCCCTGTGGGTTTTCCTCATAGGATCTCTTTGAGATGGTGATAGGTGGATTTTTTTCTATACCTATTCTTGCCTCTTATTCTAATGCTTCAGGACAATTTCTTTAATTATTTCTTGTACTATTGTATCAATAGTCTTTTTAATTTTTTGATCATAGCTTTCAGGTAGTCTGATTATTCTTATGTTTTCTTTTCTTAATCTGTTCTCTCAATCAGTTGTTTTTCTCATGAGATGTTTCACATTCTCTTCTATTTTTTCCATTCTTTATATTTTATTGTATTATTTCTTGATCTCTTATAACTTCATTAGCTTCACCTTGCCCAGTTCTGATTTTCAAGGAGTCATTTTCATCCTTAAGATTCTGGATCTCTTTTTCTAACTGGTTGACTTCCTTTTCATATTCTTTTTGTTTTTCTTGTTCTCTTTTTTTTAACTTTTCCTCAGTCTCTCTCATTTGAATTGTAAAGTCTTTTTAAAGTTCTTATGTGACTTCTTTTTGGGCAAGTGGAGCTCATCATTTATTATAGCACAGTAGTATTCCATCACAATTACATACCACATCTTGTTCAGTGATTCCTCAATTGACAGGCAAACCCACAATTTCTAGTCCTTTACTGCCCCAAAGAAAAGTATAAATTCTTAATGTTTTTTGGAGTTTTTTTGCATGTCATGGACACCTTTTGTAGTCTAGTGAAGCCTATGGACTCCTCAGAATAATGTATAAATAATAAAAATATTCATAATTGTAAATGCCTAGGATTATAAGGGAAACCAAAAAATAGCGAAAATATGGATTTTCTTTTTCCCATCCAGAGTAATGGACCCATTGAAATCTGTCCATAAGCCCCATGATAAGAACTTAAAGACTTTTTTTTTTGTTAAGCAGAAAATTAAATAAAATTAATGGAACTGATCAAAAGTAGAACATAGAATACTCTAGGAATGCATCCAAGTCTGTATTCACTGGGGACATGGATATCCTAACATAGAATTATAGAATCTAAGAATTGGAAGGGACATAACAGATTTGTTGAACATATCTCTTTCATCTCTTTTATCAAAGTATCTTGAATGATATTATTTTAAACATGAGAGACTTTTTATTGGAGAAGAGTGTGATAAGGACATGATTTACTCTAATGTGGCTGTAGCAAAGAATTTTTGAGTCTACCTACTCCCTTCTCATATTTTCATGGATAGTCTTGATATGTTTATGGATTTTTCACATAAAGGTGTAATAAAGACCATAAAGTGGCATATAGGTCAATAGATGCTGATATTTTCTCAATTTCCTTTTTGGGGTATTTATATCACCTGACTTTTTCCCTCTTCTTTCGGTTTCTTCTCCAACCTCTCCCTTTCTCCTTTTGCATGTCTAATAAGTCCATCTTTCAGTGCTTTTGATAATAGGTTACACCCAGGTGACTGATACTAATATGACTCACCCATCAGTAATCAGTCAATTCTTGACTCTGAATATATAATAGATTTCAATGTGAGGGATGGTTTACAGTGCTTTCTATGTGTAGAAACTTCCAGATACAATCTGGAAAGAATCATTCAGGTATTTGAAAGAAAGCTTCTGAGTATTCTTTAAGCCTATTTAACTTTGCAAACCTGGGCCTTAATCTCTAACTTTTTCTGCCATACTCCTTTTTTTCCCCACTTTTAAGTTGTATTACTAGATATCAAACTATAGATTATTCATAGAATTTCTCTACCTCTTCATTTATAATCTTTTTTGGGAGATAAGAGGCAATTAGTTTCATGCTCACCTCTTAGCTTATGCTTTCTCCCTCCCCCTTCCTTCCTCCTTTTTCTCTATTCCTTCCCTTCTTCCTTCTTTCTTTTCTTTCTTTCCTTCCTTTCTTTTTTTTAATGGTTCTGTTGCCAAAGAATTCATAATGAAGTGGCCCACTTATTTCTAATGAAGCTCTCTATAGTCAGGTAGGTCGGCCTTTGGATAGCTGACAACCTGTTGATAGCATTGTTTTGAATTTTCAGCCTCATTGTACTTGTCAGAACCTATGTTTCATTGTCTTATTCTTTGAGAAAACAGTAACCTCTCCAACACAATGAGACATCAGAGCCACCTCTGCTCCACAATGAGTCATCACAGTGAATAGTTTATTTTCCTTTACCTAGAGAAATAATTTCTTGATACATTTCTTCGGAAATTTGTTTTATCTTCAAAATAGATAAGATGTAGAAATGTCAATTTGTCACTTAAGTCAACAATATAATAGATTTGCTGATAATGAGTAGCAGCCAGTAATCTGAAAAATGAAAAATGACTCTTGAGATAAAATTCTGCTTTATTTTTAAATGAATTTTATTTATTCAGTAAATAAGTACTTAATTATTGAGTACTGGATGTTGTACTAGCTATGGTGCTTAGTTAATAAAAAATAAATGAAAGCAAGGTCTAAAATGCATACTTTATCTGCTTTTTATCCTGACAAACACTACTTTCTAACTCATAAGTGTTTTATTAGTACTTTAACAATGTATTTCCTCTTGCTCCTCATTCTGAAGATTTGGCGTTGTTCAAATATTGGAAATGTGTTTGTGATAGAAATGCACATATATCATTGAAAGGAGTGAAAGTTAAAGTCCATTAAGTGATATTTTTTGCCTCAATCTCATCTATATGAAATGAGAGATTTAACTCTTTTGGTAGTCATATTCAAGGTTCAAGTACTGTGGTTAATTATTACAGGAATTAAAAAAAATTGTCTAGATAGCACCATATTCTAAAAGTAAAATACAATACAAAGAAAAAATGAACTTTGTGAAAATTTCAGCCTTGAAGATGAAATAATATTTAGAATTTTTATTTTATCCTTTTTAGCTAAGGACATATATCTATCTATATGTATACCTACATATATAATCATTAATATATAGATTGGTGGGAAAAATTAAAACCTCTGGGTGGTTAGAAAATGCATCGATTCATTCCCATGCCGCTTTTTTTTTTAAGTCGTATTTGAGACTATCAGTAATGAGTATTAAACATGGAAGTTCAAGATAATACAATTTCACTATTCTGTTTTCCAGTTATCTTCAGAAATTGGTTCAGGTATCACACATTATAGCATAGATGAATTCTACTGATGCATAAGGACCTGGACTTGGAATTGATTAGGAAGTTGAGAACAGGATGAATTGTCTTCAGAAATAATGCAGAGCTTTCTTTTCTTTCTTTCTTTTTTTTGAATGACTTGTTTATTTACTTTTAGTTTACAAGATTCAGTTCCACAATCACTTGAGTTTCAGATTTTCTCCCCTCCCTCCCCCCGCTCCATGGTGGTGTGCAATCATGTATAGGATCTGCAAATACTTTCACATTGTACAATAGTCTGGTTGTATAGAAGGGTTGTAACCTATGAGTGATCACTGGGAAAAAAAAAGCAAAACCAAACATGAAAAAGAACGATAGCATGTTATGCTTCAGTCTTC
>CM053583.1:103966231-103985450 GCA_028627135.1 Pseudochirops cupreus | reverse complement strand
AAAAGCAATGAGAAACTAAAACAAAGAATATTTTTGTTTTTTGTTTGTCTTTTTTAAACCTGAAGCTGATGTGACAATCATATTACATTGAGAGGTACCTACATATCCATATGAGGATAATTTAGATTTTCATCTCATTTGGGCCCACAGTGTTTTGGGAGGCTCAATATATAGTTTCCAAAATTTCTTTTCATATACCCCAGGTGACTGATCATCCCATTTTTGAATAGCTAATTAATTGATCAATATTTGTGATATTCTTAGATTACATATCCCCAAATACATCATAAATTAGAAATATCTCAATATGAGATTGATTGTGAGGCCACTCCCTTCACAGTATTGCCTTAACTATAGTTACCTTAATGATACAAAACTGCAACTTTCTGAGTGCTTAGTCAGAAGAGTCACCATTGTTATTTTAGGTAGAATTTGTATCAACAGACTGTGATGCCTGGAATTGGGACAGTATACTTGGGTCCATTCTTTATTCTTGTAGGAGGTCTCAGTGCTTTCAATTTTGCCTCTCCTTTAGTCTAACTGTAGAAATCCACTGCTATATACCAATGTTATTGTTCATCTTTCCTTTTCAAAGAGGACCAATGACATTACAGGATGATGTCTTGTTCAGTCTGTGCATTGGATTTAAATGAGGCAAGATTCCACAAAGTTACCGTAAGCCTCACTCTCTCTTCCAGATCCATCTAAGTCCAATGCCAAGAAAAAGGTCAAAAAGTCTGGTGATACATACTAATATGCTAGCTCTGATACGTTTATATCAGATTTTATTAGCAAATCAATCAATGGATTCATTAGTAAATCAATTCAATAGCTCTCTTTAAAATAAATCTTTTTTTCTTTGGCTATGTTTAAGTAAGAAGGTAGGCTTGGAGTATTGAGTAGAGAAGTTTGAATGTCTGGGTTCAAATTCTGACTCCATATACTGACTATGTGACCATGGACACGACTCATGACCTCCACCAAGGATCTATCTCATGGGAACTGAATGACTCTCACTAAATAGAAATATGAATTTAATAAAGATCTTGCTTTGTTATATGAATGTTTCTAGTAGCTTTCAAACAGACCTCTCACCTTTTTTTTGAAAGCCTTTTGTTGATAATGAATTCCTAACATTGCTATTATATCTAATCAAGAGGAAAAAAAAATTCAGTTTATCAATTCATGTGTTCTGGCACCATGAGCACCATCCTTTGACTAGAACACACCACTTCTTTTTATTGCTCAATTAGCTGCTTTAAAAAAAACACTTATTTCATTGTGTTTATGCCTGTCTAAATTTGATATTTACTCCAATTAACCTCAATAAGGCCAGAGGACTGTGTGAACACAGAGCAGGCAAGTGTAGTGTACTGTGTGACTACAAATTATGACCATTTGTGAATAAATACACTCACGTTGGATAATGAAAGGCTAAATAGATTACAGGTTATAAACCAATTAAGAGGCACTAAAGTGAGTAGAAACCACAAGATTAGAACTGAAGCACATAGTAAGCCTGATTTGTGAAAAACAGAAGTGAAGTAGTATTAATAACAATAAGCAACTGGAGCTTGTTTTATTGCTTAATTCCCCCATTCTGTTCCTGTGTAGGTCATTACCCTTTGCTGTTAACACATTTAAACCAATTATGGAACACGAAAGCAGAAATTAAGGCAGGCTTAGATAGAATCAATTAATCAATAAGCATTTATTAAATGTGGACGATCTGTCAGGGACTGTGCTAAGTGCTGGGGATGTCAAAAGAGGGAAGAGACAGGCCCTGCCCTCAAGGAGCTTGTTACAACCTAATAGGGGAGGTGATGTGCAAACAAATCCATGTAAACAAGCTACACACAAGAGAAATGGGAAATAATTGAGAGAAAAGGCATTCGAATTAAAAGGGTTTGGAAAAGACTTCCTGTAAAAGATGGGATTTTAGGTGACACTTAAAAGAAAATAGGCAAGTCAGTGGGAAGAGTTGAGGAGGGAGAGCATTCTGGGCATGGGGACAGTCAGAATGATATAGGGGGTCTTTCTGTCAAGATTTTGAGGAATTTGGTCAGTCGGCATTTAATGAGCATGTGCTATGGCAGAACGATTCTTTTTCTTGGGACCATTTATCTGGAGATAAAAGGGAATTTTTATCGTTCATTTATTCGGTTGTATCTGACTCTTCACGACCTCATGGACCAACTGTCCATGGAGTTTTCTTGTCAAAGATATTGGAATGGCTTGCCATTTCCCTTTCCAGTTTTATGCAGGCAGGGATTAAGTGACTTGCCCAGGGTCATACAAGTGTATAAGGTCATTTCAACTCTGGTCTTTCTGACTCCAGGCCCAGTACTCTATCCACTTTGCCACCTAGCTACCCCAAAAGGGAACTTAGTCGTCATCTAATATAACACCCTCATTTCATTAATTAAAAGACTGAGTTCTAGAAAGTTTAAGAGGCTTGCTCAAGGACATACAGTTTGGCATAGCAGGGATTAGAAATAACGTCCAGTGACTTCAAATTCAGCGTTCTTTTGCCCGTATGCTGTTCTATGTTTCAGTGCTTCAAAAAATCTGTGATTTCATTACAGCAGGTATGTTCTCCATTGACTCAGGTAACAAGCATTCTATATCTCAGTATAGGTTTTCATAAATTCTGAGGCCAAGAAATTTCACCCGTGGTGGTGAACCCTTAATAATCAGTAATGCTGATAACCTTAATGTTTTCAATAATGGTATTATTAATGATAAAATGTTAATGATGAACCAACATTTAGCAAACATTTATTTAGCATCTACCATGTGCTAGATTCTAGATGGAACTCTGGAAGACAAATGTGAAACAGCTCCTGTCTTCAGGGAGCTTACATTCTTCCAAGAGGGACAACATATATACACTCGTATATGTAAACACTTACAAAATAAATGCAGTTCGATGACAGGGCTATAAATAGCTGAGGGCTTAGGAAAGACCTTGCATAGGAGGGATCATTTGAATAGAGCTCAGAAGGAAACTGCTGGGGTAAGAGGGGAGTACTTTCAAGACACAGAAGACAATTTATGCAGAAGTACAAAGAAAAAAGTGGAATATTGTCTATAACTTAGAGCAAGAAAGTCAGGTTGGTTGAACTGTAGAGTATGTGAAGGAGAACAATGCATGATAAGCCTGAAAAGATAGGGTGGATCCAGGTTATGAAGCAGTTTAAATGTTGAACAGTGGCCTTTGTGTTTGATCGCAGAAATACTAGGGAACGCCTGGAGTGTATTAAAAAGGAGAGTGAAATGGTCAGACCTGTGCTTTAGAAACATCCCTTTGGTTGCTTTGCGGAGGTCAAAGTTACTTAAAGAGAATGGTAGAGTTGGTAATAGAACCATTTCCTGACACCATATTTTTCTGGTTTAATCCATCAACAAGCATTTATTAAGTACCTGTTACATGTCAGGCACTATAGTAGGCACTTGGGAGAGACAGATAATTACAATAAAACAGTCTCTGTCTTCAAGGAACTTACATTTGATTGACTGAGGTAATTTATACAACTATAAATATATTTAAAATGCATTTCCTGTTTCTACTAAATCTGGCTACAGAATATCAGGTCCACAGCATCGTGCCCATCACCCTCTATAAATATTTAAAACAAGCAATGAGATTCATTCCTCTGTGCTGTAGTCACTATCAGTCATTATTTTGAAATTTGCATTTTACAGCTTTGCTCTGTCTCTTGTAGACAATCACTTAAAGCCCTGAATTCCCTCATGCAAAATGGAATATTATGGAATTTTTTTTTACTGAGTTATTGCCTGCAATGCCAAGAACTTATCACCCTCTTCTACTTCATCTTTCCTTCTACTAGCAAAGATGAGGTCTTGGCTCACTGGCATACTCCATGATTTCTCCATTATTATTATGTCAATATCCAGGTTACCATGTAGAAACAATTCAATACAATGAGTAATTATTTGCCACCTACTATGTGCTAGGATACTGATGCAAAGATAAAAATTCCTTTCCTCAAGGAGTTTACATTCTAATGTGTCTTTTTCTTCACTTCTGTTTCCTCAAATAAAATAAAACAATGCAACTCTCATTTAAAATGCTTTGAAGACCTTTATACAAAGCACTAAAGGATCACATTCATGTAGTCCCTTTTCACTTTGTAGTACCAACGCAATATTCACAATGCTGATGGTGACTGTAAATGTGCTGGCATAATGCTCCAGTACAAAATATAACAGACTCACCCTATAGAAGACAGAAGTAAAACATTTATTCAGACACCAGAAAACCGGATTCCCAAACCAGAAAGTTGAATCCATAATAGCTACATAGAAGTTAATACACCACAATGCAGCAGAGAGCCACACCATCCTTTAGCCTTCCCACATACCAACATTTACTCATGACCCTAGCTGTCTCCATGCCTGAGTGTCCTCTTTCTCCCACTGTCTCTAACTGCTGTGACTCCCAGTTTCCTGTGGGCTCTGATCCATCCTTCAGCAAATTCCTCCCACTAAAGTCTGTGGAATTACATTTGGCCTGTTAGGGGACAGGGAAGATCTTCAAATCAGGGAAGGTCTTCAGGTCTTAGGTTTATTAAGGAGCAGGGAAGATCTTCAAATTACCATTACCATTACACACTTCCACTCCCCCAATAGAGATAATAGAATTCAGACTCCTTGTAGTCATGAATGGTTTGTTTGTTTTCATTTCTCTAAAACCAAGAAAGTACTTGCTATGCTATTGGTGCTTAATAAATAATAGATGTAGAGGCAGCTAGGTGGCTCAGTGAATAGAGCACCAGCCTTGGAGTTAGGAGGACCTGAGTTCAAATATGGCCTCAGACACTTAACATTTACTAGCTGTGTGACCTTGGGCAAGTCACTTAACCCCCAAATCCCCTGCCTTCCCCCTCCAAAAAAGCAAACAAACAGAAATAATAGATGCTTACTAATTGATGCATTAACAATTAATTATGATCTTGCAGAGATCTAGACTGTATCCTTTTTTTTAGGTTCTCTGCATTTGCTTGAATAACAATCCTTGTACTTTTTCAGAGACACCCTTGGAGAGTCAGATGGCCCATATGTTATCTTGACTGGATACTCAATCAAATCCTAGGTTTCTGTTCTATGCATTTGGTATGATAAAGCTAGAAGGGGGTGATGCCCCGCTAGAATGGGATTACAAAATCTTCATCTCTGGGTATGGGAATCTCAAACCTGTGGTAAGTAGTCCTCTTAATGCCCCATAAAAAGTCTTTAAACTGAGTGTTCACACTTGTAGGGAACTTAGAGTTTCTTCCTTCATCCTAGACTCTGTAAATAAAGGCCTAAGAATGTTGCCCTTCACCCCTGGCTCCCTAGACAAGAAAAAAATGTCTCTATATGGATGTTCAAGGTTTTACTTTTTTTCCCCAAAAATGCTTGTAAGAATTTATTTTTCTTTTCCTCCCTCTTTCTCAAATTGAACAACAACCACAACAAAAGCCGCATAACAAACACACACAGTGAAATGAACTAATACACACACGTTGTTGTCGTTTACCTTTCTCAGTTGTATCTGACTCTTAGTGACCCCATTTGGGGTTTTCTTGGCAAAGATACTGGACTGGTTTGCCATTTCCTTCTCCAGCTCATTTTATAGACGAGGAATGAGGCAAGCATACCTGAGGCAAAGTTAAGTGACTTGGTCAGGGTAACACAACTAGTAAATGTCTAAGGCCAGATTTGAACTCAGAAAATGAGTCTTCCTGACTCCAGTTACTGTAGACACTGTGCCACTTAGTAGAGATGTAGATAGATAAACAGATGATAGATAGATAGATAGATAGATAGATAGATAGATAGATAGATGCCTCATTCTGCATTTGGGAAAATTTCTGTCCTTCTGTCCTCCTGTCTAAGGGCTGAGCTCCTATTAGTTTCTTCTCTTCTCAAACTGGAAGAACTACAAATCCCAGGGTACTTTGTTTTTGTTTTGATTTTTGCTCCCGGCAAGCCCCTTCTAGAAGCTGTTACAATGTCATTGTACAATTTTTTTCTCCTGGTTCTGTCTACTCCACTAGGTAAAAATTTGTACACATCTTCCCACTTTCAGTTGAAACTGCCCATTTTATTGTTTCTTTACGGCCCAATAATATTCCATTATATTCACATGCCACAGCTTATTTAGCCAGCTTCCAAGAGGTATGTACCTCCTTAGTTTCTGGGTTTTTGCTACTATGAAAATCCCAGCCAAGGTAGGCCCTGGAACTTCAAGGGATCAGGCAGCAAAGAGGGGCAAAGAGTAAAAATGTGGCCCAGGGCACACATCCAGCTGCCTGGAGGGCTTCAGCATCTCAGAACAAACTGTTACTTCATGTTCCTACTCCGCAAGTATCAGCAACAAAAAAGAAAAAAAATGTTATCTAAGAAAAACAGTTTCAAAAAGAAAGAGAGAAGCCCTTGAACATTAGACCCCACCAAAACCAGAGCCCAAGAACTTTGTAAACCAGAGTTTGTGATGTGAAAGTAGAACAATGAAGGACTATCATGTGGAATTTCCCTCAGCTTCTGGCTCCTTCTTACCCCAGAATTTCGCTCCATCATGCTGTCCCTTTCTTCCACTGGAGGCTCCATGGCCCTCTGTTTTAGGGAGGGGCACAGGATGGTCAATTTTCATTTCCCTCTCAGCTTGGATTCTGACTACGTAGGTTTTTCCAGCATGCCTCAGCTGCCATCTCTCTCTGGAACTTCTGGGAAAATTTGTGGATGTGTAGTGTGCTTATTGTAGTGACAGCAACATCATCAGAGAACTTAGAAATTTACATTGTCTTCTGAAGGTGATCTGGGTAAGATGAACTCAGGATGAAAGAACAGGTAGTGATTATCAAAGGGAGGCCTTTGAGCAGGCATTGTACTCAGAGATGTAAGAAAGTGGGGGAACTAGAAGCCACCTGAGACCATAACGTTTCCCCAGGGTTGCACTAGCTGTCAGCAGCTCTCTCCCCATGGTGCTACAGATGATGATAATGACTCCAAGACAGGCCACCTGAGTTTCCGAACACTGCTATTTATCAAGCTTAAGAAGTTTTCTTTTCGACAGAACCTCAGAATTCCATGGAGTTTTGTGTCTTATCCAAAAAATAGAACCATGACCTGAAAATGACATCAAGAAATCGTACAGTGCCTCTTCTTTGCATTTAATCATTCTAAAAAAGATAGTAAGTAATCCTCCAATTCTCCCTGGACTCCCCAAATTTTCCCTGGGCTTCAGAAACTTGCAGTGTTCTAAACATCTCCAGAGAAGAGGACACATATTTTCTTATTAATGAACCTCAGTTTGCACAGCTGTTAGCCAGGAAGTAATTTTTCTAATGTCTCATGCAAATCCCACCTGCTCTGCTTTGAAACACATTCCTTTTAATTTTATCATCAGTTGATGTGGAAGAAAAAAAATAATTTTTCTCTTTGATTTAGCAGATAAATCTAAGGGTTGCCAGAAGCACACAGAGATTAACAGATCTGTCCAGGATCATGAAGATTGGGTGTATTAAAGGCATGGCTTTAACTTAAGTCTTCCCTAATCTTAAACTATACATTCTCTTTAGGTCAAATGGAATAAAATCTACCCTGAAGTGAACAAAAGAGTTTTGGTTTGTTTGTTTTTTAAATAGTGATCACTAGTACAACATATACAACTTCAGTAGGCAGAGCCAAGATGGCAATATAGAGAAAGCAGCCAAGCTTTCCCAACATTCCTCTTCAAACTACATTAAAATAATGCCTCAAATTGGTTCTGGAGTGGCAGAGTCAACAAAAGGTAGGGTCAGATTTTGTTCTTTTCAAGCCCGAGGCATCTTAGGATGTCAGGAGAGGTCTGCAACATTTGTGTAAGGGCTGGTGTGAAGCCCATGTGGCCAGAAAGAGATTACAAGGGATCCTTGCACTAGCACTGTGCACAGGACCAGCCACGTTTGACAACTCCATTGCCTATGCTCCCTTCCAGGTCACAGTTCCAGGTGGACAAAGAGTGCTTGCTGTTACAAGGGAGCAGGGACCTAAGGAATACTAAAGAATAGTATCACTTTAGGTTGCAAGGGAATAGTGATCACACCTCTCCCCAGATTATACCACCTTGGAAACACCAAAACTTCAAACTCCCATAATTAGCTCTGAAAAGAGGAGTGCTAAAAAAGTCTGAAACTTGGGTCAGTGCCCCACTCATATCCCAGTCTTAACCCATGAACAAGGCCCGACTTTAACATAAAGTCCAAAGTCTAGAATAAGGATAGGAAAATGAACAAACAAAGGAAAAAAAAATGAACCTCACTGTAAAAATATAACAGTGGTGAGAGAGATTTCTTAAGCTACAAACGCAGGAGGAAACAATGTCAAAATAGCTACAAGGAAAGCCTAAAAGAAAATAAGCCCAACCAAAATTCCTGGAAGAATTAAAAACTAATTTTAAAAATCAAATAAAATGCTGGAGGAAAAATTGGGGAAAAAGAAATAAGAACTGTATGAGAAAATTCTGAAAAGAAAATTAACAGGCCTGGAAAAACAAGCTTACAAAAAAATAAAACCTTGAAAAAACAGAATTTCTCAAATGCAAAAAGAGATACAAAACTTTCCTAATGAAAATAACTCCTTAAAAAAGCAAAATTTCTCAAATGGAAAAAGAGGTAAAAGAGCTCACTGAAGAAAATAATTCTTTAGAAATTAGAATTGAGCATATGGAAGCTGATGACACCATGAAAATGAAGAAACAATAAAATAAAAACAAAAGAATTTTAAAAAAAAAGAAGAAAATGCGAAATGCCTTATCAAAAAAACAAGTGACCTGGGGAAATTGATATTTTTAGAATTATTATACTGTTTAAAAGCCATGATAAAAGAAAGATCCTAGATAACATATTTAAGTAATAAAAAGGAAAATTCTCTTATATCCTCGAACCAGAGGGAGAAGTAGAAATTGAAAGAATCTGGTGAACACCTCCTGAAAGATATCCCAAATGAGAACTTCCAGGACTATTTTAACAAAATTCCATAGATCAAAGAGAAAATACTTCAAACAGTCAGAAAGAGATCATTAATTATCATGGAGCCATAGTGAGGATCACATAAGATTTAGCAGTACACATGTTAAAGGAGCAAAGGGCTTAAAATATGATATTGCAGAAGACAAATCAGCTATGATTACAAGCAAAAATAACCTACCCAGCAAAATTAAGTATAATCCTGCAGTGAGAAAAATGGACATTTTATGAAAGAGAGGAGGTTCAAATATCCCTGATAAAAAGACCAGAGCTGAATAGAAAATCTGATGTTCAAACACAAGATTCAAGAGAAGCATAAAAAAATAAACATGAAAAAGTAATCTTAATGAACTCAATAAAATTAAATAGTTTACTCTATGTGACTCCTGAGAACTTTATCATTATTAGGACATTATTAGGACAGCTAAGACTCTTTATAGAAAGAGAGGATGGGAATAAATTCAAAAAAATGGATGATTGAGAAAGATGGATGCACTAGGATGAGGGAGAAAGCATAAAATTATCTCATATAGAAGAGGTGCACAAAGAAGAACTTTTACAGTGGCGGAGAAAAATGTTACATGTGGGGGAGAGAGTAGTGTTTGGACATTACTCACATTGGAGTGATTTTCCCATTAAAAGATAGGAAAATATGCACATGTATTCAATTGGTAATAGGAATCTATCTTACACAACAGGGAAGCACAGGTGAAGGAGATAAGGGAAAAGGAGATGGATGATAAAGGAGTGGTTGTATAAAGAAAGGCAATGGTCAAAAGCAAAACTGACATTAGAGGAGGGACAGGGGAGAGAGAGAGAGAGAGAGAGAAAGGGAGAGAGAGAGAGAGAGAGAGACTGAGACAGAGAGGGATAAGTATAGGAAAATAGGGTGGAGGGAAATACAGAGTTAGTAATCATAGCTATGAATGTGAATGGGATGAACTCACTCATAAAATGCAAGTGGATAGGAGAATGGATTAGAAACCAGAATCCAACAATATATTGTTTAAAAAAAACATAACTTGAAACAGAGAGACACACAGAGTTAGAAATAAGGGACTGGAACAGAATATATTATGCCTCAGCTGAAATAAAGAGGCAAGTGTAATAATCATGATGTCAGACAAAGCAAAATTAAAAAAAAAATAGACCTAATTAAAAGAGTTAAGCAGGAAAACTACACCTTGCTAAAAATCGCCACAGGCAATGAAATAATATCAATAGTAAACATATATTGTTTGTCCTTTGCTTTTGAAGAGGACTAATGACAACATGAAATGATGTCTAGGGTTGCACAAAGTCATCAGTCTAACGCTCATTCCTGAGTGCCCTTTTCAGTCATTTTGAGGGCCATTGGAACAAATTGTTCTCATCTACCCATTCCACTGGGGGATGTTTTCTTCTGCTTAGAGTAGACATTCCACTAACTCACCAATGGCCTTGAGGCTCATTGGTTACCCTCAACCTCATTTAGCCAATCTATCTGCTGAGACAGTTTTACTGAGGTGGGACTGCTGTGCATACTATAGCTTCTTGGAGCTACAGGTGAGAGTTGAGTGATGGGCAGACTTCAAAGGCAGGTGAGCAACCCTGAAAATGACTCAGCAAGTCTTCACCCATGAAGTGCTAACCTTCCCTGCACACGCCATACCTTTTTATAGACATATATACCAAATAACATAGCATTCAAATTCATAAGAAAAAAATAAATGAGTTATAGGAGGAAATAGATAGTAAAACTATACTAGTTAGTGACCTCAAATTTTCTCTCCCACAGTTAGATAAATCTAACTATAATATAAATAAGAAATTAAGGAGAGGAATGTAATTTTTAGAAGTTAGATATGACAGACATCTGGAGAAAACGGAATGGGGGTAGAAATAAGTTTATATTTTTCTCAGTTATACTAGGCATCTTCCCCCAAAATTAATGATTTATTAGGGCATAAGAACCTCACAAACAAATTCAGAAAAGCAGAAATATTGAATGCACCATATTCAGATCATTATATTTACAAAAGGGTTATGGAATCATAGATTAAAAATTAATTGGAAGCTAAATAATTTAATCCTAAGGAATAAATGTGTCAAAGAACAAATCATAGAGCCAATCAACAATTTCAATAAAGAGAATGATGTGACAATGTTCCAAAATTTGTGGGATGCAGCCAAAGCAGTACTTGGGGAGGGGTAAAATATATGTATATATACATACATATATACATATATATATACATATATATATAAATACATTATTAATTTTTTTTAAAGAGCATATCAATGGTTTGGGCATGAAACAAACAAACAAAAAAAAGCTAGGAAAAGAAAAAAAGTCTCCAATTAAACACCAAAATGGAAATCTTGAAAATCAAAGGAGAGGTTAATAAAATTGAAAGTAAAAAAGACCATTGAAATAGTAAATAAAACTAGGAACTGGTTTTGTGGGGGAAGGAAATAGATTAACCATTGTTTGATTTAAAAAAAAAAAAACAGAACAAAAAGCCCGATTACTAGTATTGAAAATGAAAAGTTTGAATTCATCACCAAAGAAGATGAAATTAAAATAATTATTAGGAATTAATTTTCCCAGTAACATGTCAGTAAAAATGACAATCTAAGTTAAATAAATTAATGTTTACAAAAATATATAAATTGGCCAAATTAACAGAAGAGGGAATCAAATACTTAAGTTACCCCATTTTAGAGGAAAAAAAAATAATAAGCCATCATCAGTAAACTCCCTAAGAAAAATTCCTAGGACCAGATGAATTCACAAGTGAATTCTATGAAATATTTAAGGAACAAATAATCACCATACTATATAAATTATTTGGAAAAAATAGGTGAAGAGTCCTACCAAGTTCTTTTTATATCACAAATACTGTTTCGATAACTAAAACAGGGAGTTCAGCATTAAGAAAACTATACACATAACTGACCATAGGAATAACAAAAATGCCAACATCATATGATTATATCAATAGAAACCGAAAATGATTTTATGACACCCATTCCTTTAAAAACAGTGGGAAGCATAAAAAGCAATGGAACCTTTCCTAAAAAGAACAACTAGTATCTATCAAAAACCCAAAACAAGAATTATCTGTAGTTGGGATCCTCTAGAAGCTTTCCAACAACGATCAGGGGTGAAGCAGGGATGTCCATTGTCACTGCTATTATCCAATATTGTACTAGAAATCCTAGCTATAACAACAAAACAAGAAAAAGAAATGAAAGGAATAAGAATAGGCAACATGGAAACAAAACTATCACTCTTTGCAAACGATATGATGGTATACTTAGAAAAGAACTAAAAAAACTAATTCAAACAATTAACAATTTTAGCAAAGTTGTAGGATGTAAAAGAAACCCATGAAAATCATTGGCATTTCTAGAAATTACCAACAAAACTTAACAGCAACAGGAAGAAAGATAAATTCCATTTAAAATAACTGCGGGCATTATAAAATATCCGACAAGATAAACCCAGAAACTATATGAGAACTGTTATGAAACTTTTCACATAAAAACAGAGCCAAGCAGTTAATTGTTCATGGGTAAGCCAAACCAATATAATAAAAAATACACTTCTATCTAAAATATTTTTTTCAGTGCCATCCTAATCAACTAATCAAAGACCTATAACAAAAGTCAGGAATATCAAGAGAATGAACAGCAACAAAAAGTGTGAAGGGAAGTAGCCTAGCAGTATCAGAGTTTATGAAGTGAAAGTACACCTTAACAATGAAGAACTACCATCCCTGGAACTCCCCTCAACTCCTGAGGCCTTTTCACTTTGCAAAAATCTCTCTACCGTGCTAACTCCATTCTTCCACTGGTGAGTTTCTCCTCAGGCTTTCATTTTAGGGAGAGTTCCAGGCCAGTCAAGCATCATTCACACCTATATCTAAATCTATATCATCTATAATTATACCTCTATATTGTCTCTATCTCTATCTACAGATATGAAAGAACCTCAAACTATTTTAAAAAAAAACTGATGAAACAATGCTTCAAATTATTGATATATGAGCAATACAAAATTCAAACTCTGAGATTTCTCATCACACCCAGCAAATTGACAAAGATGACAAAAGATTTGAATAGTTGATGTTGGAGGGGCTGTGAGAGACACACTAATATGTTGTTTGTGGAGTTATAGATTGGTACAACCATTCTGGAAAGAAATTTGGAAATAGGCAAATGAAGTGATTAAAATGTCCTTATCCTGGCGCAGCTAGGTGGCACAGAGCACCAGCCCTGGAGTCAGGAGGACCTGAGTTCAAATCCTGCCTCAGACACTTAACACTTACTATCTGTGTGACCTTGAGCAAGTCACTGAACCCTAATTGCCCTGCCTTCCCCCTCCAAAAAAAATGCCTGTATCCTTTGAATTAGAGATTTTAATACACACACACACACACACACACACACACACACACACATGTTTCTTTTAGAGGGCTGGGGTGTGGAGAAGGACTAGAAACTAAGTGGAATGGGACTAGAGAAATTGGTAAATAAATTGTGGCAGATGGAGGTAATGGTAAGTGACTCTATTGTAAGAAATAATGAATGTAGAAAAGCATGGAGAAACTTATGTGAACTGATGGAGAGTGAAGAAAGCAGAGAAAGGAAAAGACTACAATAATAGTAATGGAAAGAACAACAATTATAAAACAGCCTAAATATTGTGAAATTAAAAAGAAAAAGATTAGTTCAAAAGGAGATAAAAAAGACAGCTACTTTACCTTGCCAAATGTGGGTTGCCCAGTGTGGCATGTTGAACATCATATGATATTTGTTCAATGTATCTATTGGCTTTGATTAATTTTCCCCCTCTTATTAAAAACAGATACCTTTGTTGTAAGTGATGGCTCTCTCATGTGGAAAGGGGAGAGATGCAAGGGGAACTGACAGTGTAAAGATGATGCAAAAAGATATCAATACAATGTTATATTAAAAAAGGAACAAAGGAGGAAAAAAGAAAAGACATGGGGACAAGAAATGAAATGTCTCGTAAAGGTATATTGAGAAAACCAGTTGAACTCTAGTAAGTGTGAAAGGGAGTAATGAATAATAATGCTGGAAAAGGTAGATTGCAGCCAGGTTGTAAAGGGCTTTAAATGTCAGAAGGGGTAGTTTATATTTGGCTCTAAAGGTAATAAAGAAAGAGCACATGGATTTACAATATGTTCCGTTATAGGTAATCTCTTACTAATCCCCTCTCCCCCTCCAGTTTGTCCTAGAACTGTTGTGAGCCAGAGCATTGTGGAGTTCCTGGTGTGAAATATCACTTCGCAGATTCAGCTCAGCAACTTGTTGGTAATTTATATCTTTAGAAATTTGCCCAGAAACTAGGAAAGTTTAAGTAACTTGCGCAGGATAAATCATCAGAGGCAGCACTTGAATCTGACTCCAAGGCTGGCTGTTTTTCCGCTACACCAAACTGACTAGGTATAATCTCTGCTTATAAAGTCAAAATGAGGCTTACTGAAAGATTACTTCCCTGTGAAAAGTCCCCTGGAATGCTTTGCTGGCTCTTTGTTTTAATCACATTATGTTCCTGTTGTAATATGTATCTTTGGATCTGGGCCTAGCTATTTTGTTTAAGAGGTAAATTAAAATAGGTAGCAATTTCTGATGAAAAAATTCATACGGGGAAGGAGACTGTCTTATTTTTTTCTATTAATTTAAAACGTTATTCTATTAAGATATTCCTAAGTATAATACTGATATATTAGAAATCAATGAATATAATCAGTGACATATCAAGCCACTATGACAACCTTACCCCTCTTCGAAACAAAGAAAATGAGGGGAGAGAGTGTCAGTGCAGGAAAAACAGTTCTACTTTTGGAGTCAGAAGTCTTGATTTGCAGTCATATCTCTGCTTTATGACTTTCTCCCATGTGACCTTCAACAAGTCACTTAACCTCTGGGGGTGGGCCTTATTTCCCCCTCTCTAAAATGTGTGTTTGACCAAACGATGTACCTTCTACCTTTAAACTTAAATTCCTCTAATTCTAGAGCATCGTCTCCACTTGTGATGTTTTCAAATTCTCTCCTTTAAATCTGACTTGTGCAGAAGGGACAATCTCTGTATGAGAAATACCGAGGATAGCAATAGCACATATGTTGCAGGACAGGGTGGAAGTAAATTGAGAAATCTGAGGATTATTGAGTCCACAACCATAGAAAGGAAGTTCAATGTTTCACACAAATATGTTGCAAAGAGATTCTAAGATCCTCATGAATTTGAGTTAGGTTAGCTTTTCTTTAAAAAAGTATGAAAACTCTCCTTGGGCCATAGGCCTAACATTCTAGGCTCCTGAGTACAAATCCAAGGGAGAAATTGGCCTTTAACTCCTCCATGAGGCACCCAACAAGAGACCTCTATGACCAACACTGGCACAGGAAAGCTGTGCTTAGCTGAATCAAGGATAAATCCTCAACGAACATTTCTCCTTTGAATGTCCTTTCTCTGCTACAGAATAACAAATCTCTTTTTGCAAACTATTAGATGAACTACAAGTGTCTGATTTCAATCAATTAATGGATAATTATTAAGCACCTACTATGTGTCAGACACTGTGCTAAGGCCTGGGGATGCAAAAAAGAAACAAAAGATGAGCATCATCAAATTTGTAATGTAATAGTGGATGCGACATGCAAACAAATATATGCAAAGCACACTATATACAAAATAAACAAAAAATAATTAACAAAGGAAAGGAAGTAGAATTAAGAGAGGCTGGAGGAGATATTTTGTAAAATGTGGAATTTCAATTGGGATTTCAAAAAAATCAAGGGAGGTCAATAGTTGAAGCAGAGGGAGGAGAGCATTCCAGGCATGGGAAATATTGCCAGGGAATGTTCAGAATGGAGAGAAATGGAGTGTCTTGTTTGGAGAACAGCCAGGAGGCCAGTGTCACTCGACTGAAGAGTGTACGTTGATGAGCAAGGTATAGGAAGACTGGGAAAATAGGAGCGGACTAGTTTATGAAGGGATTTGAATGCCAAACACAGTATTTGTATTTGGTCTTGAAGGCAATAGGAAGCCACTGGAGTTTATCGAGTAGGGGGATGACTTGATCAGACCTACCTTTGAGGAAAATCACTGGTAACTGAATGGAGGATGGACTGGTAAGGGGAAGGACTTGTGGCAGACAGATACTAACAGACTACTGAAAACCTAAGGCATGAGGCCATGAGAGCCTACATTAGTGTGGTGTCAGGGGAGAAGAGAAGACATATTTGATAGAAGCTGCAAAGGGGAAATCAACTAGGGGCCTTGGCAACAGATTGGATAAGGGAGATGAGAGATAGTAAGGATTCAGGATGGCTAATAGCTTTCAAGTCTGAGGGACTGGGAGGATCATGTTGTCCTCTATAATAGTAACAAATGTAGGCAGGGTGAGGTTTAGAGGGAAAAATGAATTCCATTTTGGACATACTGAATTTAAAATGTCTTTCTGGACAACTAGTTTAAGATGTCTGAAAGGCAATGGGAGATGTGAAAATGGAGCTCAGCAAAGAGATTGAGAGGATAGGTAGATTTTAGTATAGGGGTGGTAATTAGATCTATAGGAGCTGATGAGATCACTAAGTTGAAGAAGTATAGAGAGAGAAGAAAAGAGGGGCCAGGTGAGAATCCTAAAGGACTCCTATGATTAGAAGGATTGATCTGTAGAAGTTCCAACAATGGAGACAGAGGAGGAGTGGTCAGATAGATAGGGAGGAAAACCAGGAATGAGTTAAGTCCTGAAAACCTAGGGAGAAGAAGTATTGAGGAGAAAGTGATTTCTTTCAAATTTTGGTGAAATCAGCCTACTAAAATAAGAACCAGCCTGGTGAGATCTGGTCTACTACAGTGAGAAAGATGATACTTTAAACTTATTTTCAACTGGACATGGATTTTAAATAGTGGGAAATCTTAGTGCTTGTATGCAGCATACATTTTTAAAGCTGCCATACTTTGTTTATTTTTAGACAGACAAAGGAAGATGACTATGGATGGCATGAGAAACAATTATCTGTCACCTTTACTGTAAAACATAGACAGGACCCAAGATATTATAAATCATATTGTGAAGGTGCTTATTAGAGTAGACAAGGTAGCAGGAGTCAAGCAATGTGGACAGTAACCCGCTACATGCCACAGCATTCAGCAATGTACAATTTGGTACCATAGAACACACGTATGAATTGAGAAATATCACTGTGTTATTAAATAAGGAAATTTTTAGAGGTTCTTTGCATCTTCCATTCTACAAATATAAAATAGTGGTATGAAAAACATCCAAAGCATAGAAGTATAATGAATTTCAGCTAGTGACAGATTAAAAAAAAAAACCACTTAGATTTCTCAAAGTATTGTATGAATGCTAAATAAGGATTGGAAACATTTGCTGATTGGAACATTTTTGTTCTATTTCTGTTCAAAATTATGACATAATAACTATTGACAAAAGCACATGAGACTGGTAGTATATCATGTATAACACTTCCCAATAGCCGTTACAAGGTTAGAGGGCTAATTACTATAATAACTCATATTATCACTTCCACTGAAAACCATCATGGCAAAATAGAGAAAGAGACTGACCTACAGTCAGGAAGATTTGAGTTTGAGCCCTGCCTTTGATATATATTGGCTGTGTAATCCTGGGTGAGTAACTTAACCTTTCAATGACCAAGACAATTTCCTAAGTCTATATGTCTTGGGACAGGTAGTAGCCTGCATTGCTACATGGAGCTTTCACATCCTGAACGTAACCAACACTGGTAAAATAATTTTAAAAATTCTCCACTAAAATCCTGTTCTATAGCCTTATTGGGATGAGGGGATGATCCTGGGTTCTGAAAGGCTTTTCCAGCAGAGAACAAACTCTGGTAGATTTGACTAAGAGAGAAATGAGAGGGTTGGAGAGGAAGCCTTCTGAGATTCCTTCTACATGTATGAGTTTATAAACTCAGAAAGGCTTTGAGTAAAGACCAATGGTGGCTTATATGTTAGTCATCAGAGGACCAGCGCAGCTCAGTTAGCAGGCAATTTTTAAAAATCATTGTCACTTACAAAAAGAGTCATCTGAAACATAAAGGAGTTGCAGACTATGTTGAGGGAGGGAATATCTCAACAGCAAAATCAAAGATTCTAGTGCTTGGACTATTGAAATCTGGTGCACTTGACTAGTTTATGAGATTTTTTTTTTCTCCTAGAAACATTATAAGGTAGATAGCAAAAGTAGTATTATAATTGTCAGAGAAAAGCAAAGGGAGGCCCTAGGAAGAGAAAGATGTATGTTTGGTTGTACATGCCCTGCTGGACTTAAGAAGCAATAGAATGAAGTCTAAGTTAATTGCATTAACAAGTCTTCTTCCTGAGCTAAAGTTAACCAAGGTATTTCTCAAATGTGATGATGAGTACAGAGCTTCTATTCATTGTTGCTCAGTTGTTTTCAGTCATGTCTGATTCTTTGCAACTCCATTTTGGGGTTATCTTGGCAAAGATACTGTGGTGGTTTGCCATTTCCTTCTCTAGCTCATTTTACAGATGAGAAAACTTAGGCAAACAGAGTTAAGTGACTTGTACAGGATCACACAGCTAGGAAATGTCTGAGGTCAGATTTGAACTCAGATCTTCCTGACTCCAGACCTGGTGCTCTATCCACTGTGCCATCTAGCTTCCCAGAGAGCATATAGGTAACATATAAATAGAGGCCAGGTCTGGAAAGCAGACATGTTTCTAATGTGTGATGTTATATACGCTATATTATAAATGTTCCAATCCAAACCAATTCAATCTAACATTTCTCAAATGTTTAGTATTTTCAAGGCACTGTGAAAGGTGTTGAGGCTACAAAGACAAAATGGATATATCAGTCCCTCCCCTCAAGGAGCTTGCATCCTACTAAAGGTAAACACCATGAAAATAAGTATGTATGTGTATCGGCAAGCACCCCAGCACACCCAGGGCGGCTGCTAGCACAGGTTCTTAGATCTGCTTTTCTAAAGGAAAGCAACTCAAAATGGGTTAACAATCTTACTTTAATCAAGCATATCATTTGCCTAGTTCAGGGGGAAAAGTCAGCACCCTGAACTTCAGAGAATACAAACAGAAGTTACAAACAAACAGAAAAACAGATCAGCAGACGGCTTCCAGCGTCTGACCCTTGCATCAGTTACCTAGTCAGTTACCAGAGAGG
>CM053583.1:103944728-103965731 GCA_028627135.1 Pseudochirops cupreus | reverse complement strand
GGTGGGCGGGGGAAAGATGGGGAGAAAAGATGTAACTCAAAAAAATTTAATAAAGAATCTCATATTAAAAAAAAAAATAAATTTTCAGCTCCTATAGTGTTGCTTCTCTTTTCCTGTGGTGGAAACACTGATTTAGTTAAAACTTCTATCTGTTTGTGTTCCTTAAATTTGTCCATGTTTAACTGAAATCTGGATTTCTAGGACTTGGTTTTGTCTGTTGCTCATGCTGGTTTTAAGTGAATGGCAAATAAGATGTTAATCCTTATCTTTGTATACCTACCATCTAACAGAGTGCACTGCACATAGTAGTGTCTGTTGAATTGGATTTTTGGAATCGTAATTCTGCTGAAATGTGTAGATTTTTAGAGTTGCAGATTATCAAGGTGCCTAGTCAATCATTTGAACTCAGTCTGCCTCAGCTCTTATAAATGTATAAGGGGGATAACTTGCCATCTAATTCCAAGGGTTGTTGTGTAAGTATAAAATGAAATATTTTTTGTAGTGTTTTATAAGCCTTAAAGCACTATATAAATGCTAGATGCTATTAATATTACAAAATAACAGACACATATTATAGTAAGGTTTACAAAGTACTTTATATGTATTATTTCAACTCATCATCAGAAACCAGTGAAACACGTTTTAATTATACCCCGTTTACAGATGAGAAACAGACTGAACGAGTTTAAATGACTTGCTGAGGGTCATACAGCTAATAAATACCTAAGACAGAATTTGAACTCAGGTCTTTCTGGCTCTAGTTGTCTACCTACTGCATCATCATAGATTTAGAGTTGGGAGGAATGTCGGAGATTGATTAGTCTTTCTTTCTCATGTATTACAGATCAGAAACTTCTCAGAGAAGTGAAGAGACTCAAAATCAAGCAGGTAGGAAATAGTAGAGTGCAGATTTGAATTCATGTCATCTGACTTCAAATCTAGGGCATTTTGCACAGTACCATGCTGTCTGCCATCTGGATTTTTCAAAGTTTTACATTAGCTATTCTTTCCATTATCTGGTATGGTATAGTTTTAAGTTTTTGTAGAATATCCACTTGCAGAAAAATGTGGTTTTTAAATGTGTTATGAATCAAATGATTATTTTTGTAGAGATTTCATAGAAATCATGACTGAATCAGTTGCTAAAAACTGTGCACTCGCCAATAAAATAGTGAATAGGCTATATACTTAATATGACCTTACACTTTAAAGAGGGTTAGATTAGACTATTTTTCCAAAAGAATTTTGCCTTAGAGAATTGAGATTTTGACTGTATCTGTAGATCAAAGGCAACACAAAGCTATACACATTTTGTTTGGAAATCATATCAATCAGTAGTAGTCTAGTATTACCAAGCCACTTGCTAGTGGGCTGCTATACTCTGTATGTTGTGAGCTCCTGATGAATTGATAATGATGAAGAGAATAAGTTCCAGGAGAGAATGTGTCATTAACATCCAAAGCCCTTTAGAATATCAAAGTGTGCCAGTGACAGCGATGAACTTGTATTATCCCTGTTTTTAAGAAGAAAAGACAGTTGTAAGGGAAAAGAGTATGAGTGATCAGGGGTGCAGTGGAAGGAGTGCTGGAAATGGAATGAGAAGACATGAGTTCAATTTCTAAGTCACTTAATATTTCTAGGTCTTACTTTCCTCAACTGGCAATTGATGAAGTTGCGCTAGACCTCCTTATTACAATTCTAAATGTAATGAGGATTTCTATGGTAGCCACAGACATATTGCTAATCTAAAAATTTTTTTAGGAAACAGCGAAGGATAATTATGGATGAAGAACTGATTTTGAAGTCACATAGACCTGGATTCAAGTCCTGTCTTATACATCTACCAACTGACTGACTGTGTGTTTAGTCATTTATCTTTTAGTGTCCTGGGAAACTAAGACTCTAAATTTCAGATTACTAATCTGCCTTGAGGGAATAGAATTAGCACAAACAGAATCTCTTACATTGATTACTGTACAGGTATGACTCCCCAACACTAAGGAAAAAACCGTTTTCTTGGCGCTTTCTCTTCTCTTTGGCCACAGACTAAGTGCTTCTCTAAGCAGTAAACTCTAAGATATTTATATATATAATAGTTAACATGATATTTACTTTGAAGTTGTCTTTTGTTCCTTAAAGCTGGGACTAATTTTAAAAAATCCCTAGTGCCAGAGGAAGTCTATAAATTTTGTCTTTCTCTTATAAAGTGTTGTACCAAAACCCCTCCAGGAAATTTTAAGGAACAGGATTTCAGAATCATAGCTATAATTTGCTTGTGTCAGCCTCTGTACAAGAGGCCATTCTGGTTCTGGTTGAAAGAAATCTACACTGAGCAGTTGCTTCCTGGGAGTTCACAAGGGAAAACATAAAAAGTTAAATTCCAAAGGCCCAGTCCAGTAGATTTTCAATGGTCTTTGGAGGGAAAAATCTGCCTCCGAATAGGGTCATAGGTCCACCTTAGATATTTGGGAGTTCAGTGGCTATTGCAAAATATTAGGTGGATGAAAAAAAAAACTAGTGAAATAAGTGTTTCATATACAGGACAATTAAATGTAAAGGTCTTGAGATTTTATTCATTACATTTTATGTTACTGGTGACTGAAATAGAGATACCACAAAATAGCTCTTCAACATCTCTAGAACTGGTGAGACTCATTCCTTTAAAACGAATTACAAAGATTCACTAAAGCTCCTGGATCTTATTTTCATAGATCTCTTATCAAGGTTCATGACAGGAAATGCTAAAGATGTAAATATGTCACAATTAGGTGTGAAAGATTAAGGGATCACAAATTATGGAACATATACTTCTGTAAGAGGGAACAGAGTTAGTTGTGTGATTGTAAGACAGAGAGCCGGACGTGGAGTCAGAAGACCTATAATCAAACACTGACTCTGTTCATAGTGAGATGAATTGGCTGGGTCCTGTTATCTCTCCAAGCTCAGTCACCATTATTCATAAAATGAGTGATTCAGATGAATGTGGTCCAGGGGAAAGAGAATGAGCTCTTTGGGGGGACTCTGGTGGTAGAAGACCTTGATACAAATATTTCCTGGCTATGAATCACACTGATCTTCATAAATTCATTTTATGTCTCTGTGCCCCATTTTCCTCATTTAAAAAAAAAAGGAAAAAAAGTTGGACTAGATAGTGCCAGCACTGGTGCAGGCCCTCCTGACCTCATGCCTTGACTATTTCTGGTTTGACTTCCCGTTACAGTGATCCTCCCCTCAGCTATCACAGAGATCTTCCTAAAGCACATTTGACCATGCAACTCCACTGACTCAATAAACTCCAGTGGCTTCCTATTGCCTTCAGGATCAAATATAAAACCCTTTGTTTGCTTTTTAAAGACTTTTGTAACCTAGCCCTTTCCTGCCTTTCTAGTCTTCTTACACTCTACTCCTCTTCCAGTACACTATGTTCCAGTGACACTGGTCTCCTTCCTGCTCCTCAAATAAGATACTCCATCTTCTGTCTCCTGGCTTTTTCATCGGTTGTCCTCATGCCTGGAATTTTCTTCTTTTTCACCTCTGTCTCCTAGTTTTTCTGGCTTCCTTCAAATCTGAGCTACAACCCCACTTTCCATAATAATACTTTCCTGGTCCCCTTAATTTTAGTCCTGTGGTCGTATGATTACCTCCACAGTACAGTATCTTGCATGTATACTTGTTTGTAGGTGGTCTCCCCTACTAGACACCTTGGGAGCAGGGAGGGTTTTTGCTTTTCTATGTATTCCAAGCACTTAGCATAGTGTCTGGCATGTTGTGTGTGCTTAATAAGTAACTCTTGACTTGATTTGACTACAGGACCTTTTGAATTCCCAATTAGACCTAAATCTTGGGAAGCCATGATCTCTAACCTATAATTAATTTAATATTAGGTAGGTCAACCAATGCAGAGTATGACTAGAATATCTTAGTTTATGGAAGTTGTGATGGTTCATTTTATTATTAAATTGAACCCTCTCATTGATTGAAAATTGATTTGTTGGAGGGACTAGGTTGCACAGTGAATAGAGCACCAGCCCTGGAGTCAGCAGGACCTGAGTTCAAATCTGCCCTCAGACACTTACACAAAAAAGTAGCCATGTGACCTTGGGCAAGTCCCTTAATCCCAATTACCCTACCCCCCTCCTAGAAAAAGCAAAAAAAAAAAATTATTTGTCTTTGGAAGAAATGGAAAGAGTAAAAAGAGCATTTGTAATCTCTGACTTATTTTCTAAATTTGTTTCTTTTTTTCCATTTCTATCTATTAGGAGCATGCCACAAAATATAATTGAATAAAAAGATCTGAATGTTTCATATGTAAGACCTACTAAGATAGTAGTAAAAGAAAAGTTATGATAGATATGACTACAAATTATCAAAGAGTATCTGGAACTTTTGCATCATAAATACATCTAGAAGTTCAAAGATTAAAAATATTTCTTGAAATTCAAACTTTCCAGGGTGGAGAGTAAGAAAACAACAGCACTGGAATAACATTAGATGAGTTAATGAAATTGCTCAGGTGAAAAGAAGCTCCCATACATTGATTGACTTCTGTTCTATTTGTACCTTTGAATCAATGTAGTGATGGTAAGTAGAAATCAGAGGGGAAAGTGTTACAGAAGATAGCCAGAAGAATTAATAATGACTAATATCTAGGTAGTTTTGTTCCCTGTAGATTTAAGGTGAAACTGTCATAAAATGCTTTTGTTGTCGTTCTTCATGGTGTGTATGGTTGAGGTAAATAGGATTTGAATTCACATTTGAGGAATCATTTTCCTTAGAAAGCCCTTCTTTCCACAGCACAACAATTACATAGGAGAGCATAATTATTTTACAGTCAATTGAGTACCCAAAGGGGGCATATTTATGAATCCTGATTTATATTCCATACTCACAATGCAACATGAAATGTTGGTATACCTCCCCCTAAACCAGCAGCTAGTAAACCTGTCAAAAGAACTCAATACTTCAACACCAAAGCAAAATACATTTAAGTTGGAAATTATCCTTTGGAAATGCTGGTAACACACTTACCATTTAAAATTTCCTCTTAAGAATATTGCAAAGAGCAAAGGCACAAAAAGCAATGTGGTATCTGAGGAGAGGCCCCATAAAACTTTTATGGCTATAGTTCATGCTCTGATTCTTGCTGTGGCGAGCAAGTCCATTTTTCATTAGCCTTTCCCACAAAACAATGAGACCTTCTCCATTTAAGTAATGACCCTTTTCTGTCTCTATCCATACTTGTTTTTCTTTTCCTTCAGGAAACAATAATTATTTATGAAGGTCTGCCTAATTATCTAACATAATACAGGAGCTGGGTTACATTTTGACCTTCACTGGAACATCTCTCACCTTGTTATTTCAGGACTTCTGATGATAAACATTATATAGGTGTGCTTTTCTTGTTTTAAAATTTGGTGAGATTCAGGAAGCCTTAGTCTGCTCTCAGCTGTGGTTTCATGCTACCCACTCGTAGGTTTTACACAAAACCTGTATGGTTTGTGACAGATGATTGGTTCCTATTTTGAGAGTCTATTCAAGAATGAGTTCCTAGAAATAGTTCATGTATGTTAGTAGTCTTAATTAATTAGTTAATTCCTTGATTACTTTGACATTTAAATCCAAGGAGTGCCCTAGTTTTCTTCTCCTCCTCCTCCTTCTTCTTTCTCCTCCTCCTTCTCCTTTTCTTTCTCTTCTCCTTCTTCTTTCTCCTTCTCCTCCTCCTTTTTTTTTCGACTTTTAGCTATTCACTTAAGACTACCCACTGCCCGATGTCATGGAGGAATGAGAAAAATGGAATGCTTACCCAGAATTAACGAGAGTCTTGTGTGGTCCCTGGTCTATAATTCTTTATCTCCCATGTCTGAGTTTGGCCTAACTTGGGGACGATAAAATAAGATTCTTCCATCTACTCCTGTCTTCTTAATGTGAAGGATTATTCAGTGCTTTCAGAATACCTGGGCAAAAGTGTCTCATGTTGATAGCCTCCAAGCACAGTAAACTAACACATTAGGGTAAACAGATGCTTTCTCTATTAAGGATATCAGCCATCTGGCTGCAGGCCAAATTAAGTCTGGGGAGTAATTTCAACTGGCCTGCCTGTTAATGTGAAAATTGACTGAAGTGTCTCTCTTATGTTAATCTTCTACTGTTGATGATGCTTATTCCACTGTGTGGCATATATAAATCCAGGAAGTTGGAAGATGATTTGAAAATTTAATTTAATTTAGTTAAATATATTTAAATATCTTTTTTTCACATAAAAATTTAGCATGTTCAAAATTGCAGCAGCTTAGCTAAATCTGATTTGGAAATCATGTAAGAAACTGAAGCAAATTATCTCATATACTGGACTCAGTGTAAGTATTAATTCAGTCTTTATTTAAAGTGCCAGGCCCTGGGAGATCATGAAACTTGGCTGAAGAGAGTCTATTAAGAAATACAGAAACCAAAGTACCTTCTGCTCAAAACACGTATGATAATATATTTCATAGATTCCCTTTTTTCAAACACATCAAATATTGCTCATTAGAATAGTAAGCAAATTAGTTTATTTTAATGGTCCATTAAGGAAAGTTTCTGAATTATGGAATGGATAAAAACTTACATAACAAATTTGAATCCCTCATTCAGTTTGTAAGATATTTTGATTCCTGGGATATACTGCCTCCTTACCTCTACCTCACCGAGTTCTTCTCTTTCTTAGGTCACAGCTCACCCACTATTTTCTGGATTAAACCATTCCTGAACTCCTTCATGCTAGGGTACTCCTTCCCAAAATACCTCGTATTGAACTATTTTGTATACTTTTGCACTGATTCACTTTGTGTACATTTCTATTTATTCTTTTTACATTTATGCCATATAAATGTGTATAGATACAGAGATATATATATATACATATATATATATATATACATACATACATACACACACAAATATACATAGATATAAATATATGTATGAAAATATGTGTATGTATATATTCTATATCTCCCATTGGAAAGTAAACCTTCAAATACAGGGTTTCCCCCTATTCTTTGTACTTTTATTTCCAGTGTCTAGCACAGTGGTTATCACATATTAAGTAGCCCTTAATAAATAAAATTTATTAGGATCATGTGATCCTTTTCAAAATCATCTATTGTTCATCTCCCAACATGCTGGTGCCCTTTATATAAGTGACATGAAATTATGTAGGTACTAGTGGAACACATGGACTATCCTATGACCACTTTACTTCTCTTTCTCTTATTTTTACTTTTGGAGGCAATCAGTGTTAAGTGACTTGCCCTGGTCTGAGGTCAGATTTGAATTTGGGTTTAAATGACTCCAGGTTTGGTGCTCTATCGACTGCATCATCTAGCTGCCCCTCACTTCTCTTTCCAATCATATATTTAATGTGATTACATCCTTTACATGTCTTCTCTTGTGAAATCCCCCATTAGTAATATGCAGCCTATTTATGTCCATTGTGCCCACTTCTGTCACCTCCAGAGTGCCCCACAACTTCAATTCTTTGGATAGTCTGGTAACACATGACTTGAAGTGATATAGCATCACCAGGAAAGGACTGTTGGAAAGGTGGTAAGTAAAAAGAGAAAATTTACAATGTGGAATGAAAATCCATTTTCACATATTTAAAAAAACCTACAAATATGATAAAAATTAACTGTCCAGTTCAGTAACAATTTACATATATGCACATACACATACACATACATATATCTATCTGTCTATCTATCTATCTATCTATCTATCTATCTATCTATCTATCTATCTGTATTTGTAGGCAATCCTCTCCTCCCACCCCTGCACCATTTCCTACCACCAGTGATTACTGTGAATTAATTGCCATTCAATCACTTTATTTCATTTACCACTAATTCATTTCCTCATTAAGGAACATGAAGTCCCAGCATAGGAATCCTCCTAGATGAACCAGATGGTTCTCCTAATCTAGAAAAGATTTGTTACAGCAATATTGTGAAACATGGGTTTTTTTCTTAGTTTGAAGGAATCTAGAGAGGGATAAATGTGAGAGTGTGCTATTGTATTTCTATTAAGGAGAAGAAATCAACTTACTTCGGTCTGAATTATGACTTTTATAAAACCTGTAATACTTTCTCTACCAATCTACTAGCCAGAACCAACCCTTTGAATAGAAAGTGGAAGAATTCTCTACATTGCGTGATTTCAGTGGTAGGTACCCAAAGACTATTTTCAGAAAAGCATCATCTTCTCCAACCTGTCATACCATCATCTCCCTTTGCCTACAAGTCCCACACACACACAAAAAAAGGTTCTTCTCTTCTGACCATAACAGCAGGTAGATGGGAGGAAAAGAGAACACATGCTTATTAAACACCTACTATGTGCCAGGCACTGTGTGAAGTTCTTTACAAATATGATCTCATTTTGTTCCTCACAACGAATCTGTGAGTTAGGTGCTATTATTATCCCCTTTTAGAAGTTGGGGGAGCTGAGGTAGACAGTGGTTAGTTCACTTGTTCAAGTCAACTAACACACTGCTAAGAAGTCTTTTGACTTCCTTTGGAGTTTTTGAGCTCGTATTTGATCTCAGTTCTTTCTGACCTCAGGTCCAGCACTATGTACCCTGTGCCAAGTAGGTGCCATAGTATATAGAATGCTGCAGCAGGAGTCGGGAGAACTGGAGTTGCAAAACTTGTCTCATACTAGCTATGTGACGGGCAAATCACTTCATACCTCTCAGCCTTAGTTTCTTCACCTGAAAAATGGGGAGTAATAATAGTAACCCATTCACAAGGTTATTGTGTAGGTCAAATAAGGATACTGTATCCAAAATATTTTCAGATCTTCAAGTGCTATAAAAATATTAGCTCTTTTTAATTCTTCCAAATCATTAAAATCAGATGATTTTCAGGAGCAATGTGAGTTCCTCAATACTAACCCTGTTCCATAAATATGCCAGCAACAGGCAGCTGGTCAAATGAACTAATTCAAGGGAAATGGCAGAGTGGATGGAGTGCTGGCCTTGGACTCAGGAAAACTTACCTCCAAATCCTAGCTTAGACACTAAATGACCCTAGCCAGGTCATCTAATTTTCCCATGCCTCAGTTTATCACATGTCAAATAAGGGTACTGAAGATTTCTTTCGGTTCTAAATCTATGATCCTATGACAGAAGCTGGTTGAGTCACTGTATGGAAGACACTTTCCCACAGGAAATGTGAGCAACAACACAATGTAGTTTGAAAAAACATTTTACTAAGTGGTTCTGCTATTGTTAATTGTGGATCTCTAGGTAAAGTACTTCATCTTTCTGTGACTCAGTCTTTTCTTCTGTCCTATGACAGGATGAACAGAAGATCACTATGAATACCAAGTATCTGGTGGGAGATAGAGTGGTCGATAAAGGAATGGGGGAGAGCCTCAGAGAAAAACTGCACCTGCTACACAGATTTGACTAGGGCCAAGTCTGATGATGTAGCCTGTTCAGTCCTAGAGTTTTTGAACTGGATTAGCAAGTAGGTAGATAGAGTTATTGATTAAGACACAAGTGATTATCCAGTAAATTATGCAAGACCGAGTTTAAGTAGACCAAAAGAATCCTTTTGGACTGATTCCCACCAGACATACTAACATTGACAACTCATTTTTCAAGCATTAGAAAAGACCAATCAAGGCTTTAAAAGGCAGAGTTGCAGAGCTTTTCTGAGGCAGGTGCTCAAAGAAAGGACTAAAAAATGGTTAGTGAAACATGATCTGTTATGGTAGGAGGCATTCTTTTAAACCATTAAGGTCCTGAAACCTTTTATATGTCTCTCTTCTTTACTTCATACATTTATCATGGCTAAAATTTATTAATTGGATCATGTGTATGAATAAACAGAACATAAATAAATTTTGGATAATGATAAATAAGATATGATCGCTGATTACAAGGGGGTTACAGTCTTGTTGGGGAGATTTTCTATGTATTTGTATATACATACACACAAAAATGAGGAAAAATACTGCAAAACACAATAAGTATGCAGGAAAATGTTTTATTTTTTAATGTTATGAGAATTCTGAGTAGGGAATGGTGATTTCTGACGGGAATGGGGCTCGGGTACTGATGTAAGTTCTAAGCAACATGGTCCATGAAAGCTGTTGTTTTGGGAGAGCATTGGATGAGGTATTAAAAACAATTTGCTGGGAGGCAGGAGCAAAGAAAAGCACAACTTATTATTTTCTCAAGGTTAACAAACACTACTCTGATGTGCTAAGAGCCCTGATGAAGATAGTTCTCCATTAAAAGAAAACCCATGAGGTTGAAAATCAAAGTGCCAACACATGCAGAAAACCCCCTTAAAACAAAACAGAACAAAACAAAACAGATTTGTCAATAATTGATAGACATAACCAGTAAATGGAATTCAGTGCCACACAGAGGCAGAGATGATTAATGTCTTGTTTCTGCTAATTGACTAGGTGCATAATTGTATTTCTAAGGAACAATTTTGTGAACATCCTCTTCTAACTTTAGAAACATGTTCACATGCCTTGGAGTTTTTAGTAAACGTGGAAAGCAAGAAAAGATTTACTCCTAATTTATACTTATATAAAGAAAAATTCACAAAATCCAAGCATCTCTCAATATTATGATGCTTTTTTTTTTTTCGCTTTATTTGCTATCCTGAAAGGAACCACTCACTTAAGGCTTTGGAGCAGAGGCTTGAAGGGTTAATTCTAGGGTAGAAAAAGGCAGGACAATTAGGAGGCTTTTTACAAAAGACCAGGCGTAAACCTCTTAAAAGCTCTAATGGCATAAATGTAAAGGAAAAGACTTCTAGGTCTGAATATTTGAATGATATCATTTAGCCATTGTGAAGAACAGTTATTAGTGAGTCCCATAAAAGTATTATTGGGCTTGTTGTTGTTGTTTTTTTTAATCTTACAAATCATCTTCCTCTTTAATACATTAATTTTCCTTTAACAGAGTCATGTAGAAATATTAGTCTTATAAGTAACGGCAGTTTTGGTCTTCATTGTCAATGAAGAAAACATCTGGTTAACACCAAGCATAAAGGCTGATATTTTTAAGGCTTAATAAACATTATTAAAAATCTGAAATTTACTTAATTCTCACTATCCTATTCTTTTCAAAACATAATGAAGACATTTAAACATAGTTTTGGAAGTAGCTGTGTGCATTTCAGTGGAGTTTAGGTGATGGGAAATGGATTGGGAGACAAATTTCCTCTTCAGACCTTTTTTAGGTTGACATCTTTGCCTACTTCAGCCTGGCAGCAAATTTTGTAATGGGCAGAGTGCCACCATGACAGATGGGCTTGAGTACAAGTGGGTTCAAAAGCCAGAATATACATTGTATTTGACAACTGAGGACATATTCCTGTCCATGTGTGTTGTGTCAATAACATACACTTTCTTTGCCTATGGCTAAGGGGACGTGATCTATCTACTCTAGCTGAGAAACGAATTAACTAAAATCAAAATGAGCATATTAAAAACTAGTTTTTAACAAAAGTGTTCTCTCTCTTTTTTTTTTTTTTTTGCTTTTTGGAGGGCAGTTGGGGTTAAATGACTTGCCCAAAGTCACACGGCTAAATTTTTTTGTGTGAATTGTCTGAGGCCGGATTTGAACTCAGGTCCTCCTGACTCCAGGGCTGGTGCTCTATTCACTGCACCACCTAGCCACCCCCAAAAGTGTTCTTTTTTAAATTAGGACATCAAGCTGTTGAGGTAGGGAAAATATAGATTTATTCTCTATATTATTCCCTATGGATGATATTACATGGCATATTTCTTCAAAAATATTTTATCACAATCATCAGCTATCAATATTTTTGACTACTCTCTAGACCCATGATGCTTACCAAGCACTACATCTTATAATGGAATTTTTTGGGGAAAAAATCCATGATGTTTTGGGATAGAGAAGCATAGGTAAATTGTCTGCTCAATGATATTTTAAAATTTAATATTTACACCTTCTCTATATAACCTGTCTAAAAAGCTCAATCTAGAATTCTCTACTGTGATCACCTCTTCTTCCTCTCTTAGGCAAAGTGTACTTTTTCATTTTTGCAGGAACAGTCAGAAAATAAGATATACTCCCCAAAACTTTAAGTTTGAATTCAATCAAAGGGCCACACTTTGAGGAACTAGAGGGCCACATGTGACCTCGAGGCCACAGGTTCCTCATCCCTGGAGTGGTTAGAATAGAGGACTTCTAGTTATAATGTCTTGGTTTCAAGTCACTCCTCCCCCTTCCCCTCATATGTGTAATAGCTGTGTGACACTGAGAAATTCTCTTAACTTTTCTAGGCCTCAGTTTCTAGATCTCCACAATGGTGAGGATAACAGACAAAAAAAAACTTTTAAAAAGTGCAAAAAGTAGAAAAATAGGGAGAGGCAGGTTTTGAAGGAAAGGCCAAATGCTCGTTCCCTGCCATTTTAGTGCCAATGTAATATTCACAGCACTGACAATAACTACGAATTTGCTGGCATAGTTCTCAACCACAAAATATAACAGATTCTCCATATAGAAGGCAGAAGCAAAACATTTATTCAGACATCAGAAAACCAAATCCCAACATCAGAAAGTCAAATCCATCACAGTAACAAATAAGGTAACACACCATAGCATAGCAGGGAGCCACACCATCCCACACACCAATACTCACAAGCCTAGCTGTCACAGAAGGAAACAAACACTCACAAACCCAGCAGTCTCTTTGAGGGTCTTCTCGTCCCTCCAGCTTTAAATGCTCTGACTCCCAGCTTCCTGCAGGCTCTACTCAATCCTTCAGCAAACTCCTCCTACCACGGGATCCATGTGATTACATTTGGCCTTTTAGGGAACAGGGAAGATCTTCACATTACCATTACCATTACAGCTTTCTCCTCCTATCCCCCCTTGTTATTAGTATAGCCACTTAACAGAAAGAGGAATGATGGGAAGTGTAGTGCCCCTTTTCTCCCCCATCAGTTGGAAGAAAGGACTTTCAGGGATGTGAATCAAAAGGTCAAGGATTTGATGGTAGATGAAAAAGACATAAGCAAAGTAAGTGGTCAGCTAATTGCAAAGGAAAAGCAATGTTAACCCAACCTGAATATAGTAAATCACTGGAACCTTATCAGGCTCGCCATCTTACTTAAGGAGTGATATTTAGGGGGATGGAATTTGCTGCCACACTGGACCCTGGTAAATTTATCCCCTCTTTTTTTCCCCTTTCCCCTTCTTTGCTTCGCTATTGTCTGGTAAACTGACAAAACTCCTTGGGAGTTTTCTGCTCTTTTTTTTTTATATGCCAGTCAACCACACTATGAGGGAGTTCAAAGGGCAATCCTGGACCCAAAGCCCTTGATTGTGTCTACATTAATGTTCTCTTTCTGTGTCTCTCTTTCATAGTATCTAAATAAATATTAGATAGGATTTCCATTAGCTATTAGAGATATTATTTCATTACTTTGGCCCACTATTTCCCACTCTAAAAATATGCTTAAGTTGATGGATACAATGTGAGCAATAAGAGGTTAAGTAACTTTCTAAAGGACACAAAGTCAATTAATCACAAGGCCTACAAGAGAATAAAACTTTATTTTAATCTCCCTAGTTCAGAGAATGTTCATTAAATTCAAGTTATGATTGTTATAAAATTGTCCCATATTGGTATTTGAGTGAGGGTGAGAACTGTCAAGAAAACTGCAGTTGAACTCATCAAAATGTGCCTTTTGACTTTTGTTTTGGTTTTGAAAGACAGGTGATAATGTATCTGGAAGTTTCATTCGATTTGGGGTTTAACAAATAAGTAAATGGAGTACCTGGGACCAAGCTGAAACAAAAAGATTTAGAAATCCTCAGAGGCTCAGTTAAATTATTCTTCCAATACCTGAAATTCAGAAAAATAAGTTAGGAGCAGTGTTACTTGGCAACTTTTCAGTCTTCTTTTTGCTTGGGTGAAGAAAAGCCAATAGTATAAACAGGCTGAAAGTTGCCGTAATTTGTCTGGGTGGTTTTAAGCTTCCGTTTGGAATGGGTGCTGAAAAGAGCAGAAGCAGAGTTTGAGTCTGAAGAATTAACTCCTTTAGCAGGAGGAAACAGCCCTTTGAGATAAGTTACTGAGACAGCTGAAAAGCAAGGCTGTGATCATCAACAAAGCTGGTTGCAATATAAACTGTGACACTATGAAGGAAGCAAAGCCAGGAGTAGACATAGATGTGTCAGGCAGGGGAGACGCTTACAGGAGACTTCTAACGCAAAAAGCAATTTTACTCGAAGTTATTCTTTATTTTCTGAAAGACTCAGATCTTGTTCACATGGAGTGTTTAAGACACTTCATTACTCTTACTTTTTAGCATAAACCCTTTATTTGCTTGAAAATCTTGTTTGAAAATTTTTTGTTGTATATATTGAGAATTAGTCATAGGAGTTATCTTGGTCATAAAGGATTAAATCTTAAAAATAATTAATAAGACTTTTTTCTTATCTCATTGTTCTCAGTGAATGGACTTGGAAATTGGGGTTATCAAAAAGATATGAGACTGTCAAGCTGAGGTAAAGATGTTAGGTGCTAGTGACTTACTCACACTACTGATATATGATTCCTACTGCCTGGAGAGAGCAATAGAGATGTGTCCTTTAATAACCAGTGATGGTTAAAGTCTTTATTCTTAGCCACCCTTCATAAGCAGTATGAAGTTAAAGTTTGGGCTCATATTTCCAGATATTTCATAATTTATAAAAGAATTTCTTGGGAAGCCATATTTACTGATTGGGATATGGCTCCCTTGTGGTGAAAGAGTGTGTAGTCTTATGGTAAATTACGTATGTGTAACACTGCCTCCTTTTGTTCATATACACATTCTACCTAATAACAATTTATATTTATATCATGCTGATCAGTTTACAGCGTACCCACCTCATAGCAACCCTTTGGGATAGATTATTGAAGCGTAAGTGTTATTGTTTTTATTTTATGGATCAAGAGATTAAGACTCAAAGGAGTAAGTTTTCCATTTGAAAGTCCCCCCCAAAAGCTCTTTGCTCTTCTTAAAGCTAAGTGATTTGTTTTTTGGTTTTTTTTGATTGTTTTTTTTCCCCCTATGCTCTCCACCATAGGAAAGACATTTTGTTATCCATTGATAGAAAGCTGGTTTCAAAACCATACAGATTTGAGTTTTAGGCCCATCTGTGACACATGCAGTCTGTGACCTTGGATAAATACACAATGTCTTAGTGCTTTAAAGAAACTCTTAGAGACTACAACTTTCAAAGAAGGTGTGGTAACCTGCATTGGTGGAGGGGTTTTCTTCATCAGGGAAAGCTGTTTCTCCAATTTCAAACAAATAACAAGTCCAGTGCCTAGTCCTTCCAACCATAAATTAATGTCTGCATCAAACTAACAAAATAAGTCCTGACATCTGGCAGTCCTGCACAGAAGTTCAGTTAATTTTGTGTCTGCCTGAGATATCTCTCTGTATCTCACTGAAGAATTTAATTTCTAAGACATATGTGTTGCCCAATGGAAATCTGTTTATCGAATCAAAGTGTCACATATTACTTTAGCCTGAATTTCCTCTCTTTCAGAGCCAAAGCCAATGTTCTTCTCTGTATAGATAATTTAAATATACCATTATTCATTCATCAACTTAATACAATTAAAGCCTTACTGATTTACTTTGTATGCTAGCATTTCTCATTGCTTTCTCTGTGTAGTTTTGTAGGTGACTCCTGCAACCAAGCTACCAGACCTACCGTACAATAGTGTTCACACACAGTGCTCATGCAGGGGAAAGGACTTCATGACAAGCCCCCATGGCCTAGAAAGCCTCTGTTCCTAATTGCTCTCAATTTCCCCAATTAGGTCACACCAGACATACATATTTGCTATCAGCTCCCCTCCTCCCCCTGCCACTTTCTGCTTTTGAGTTATTGTATCCTGCCACGTAACATGTCATGTCAGGCCTTGCATGTACTTCTCAGGTCCATGGTATCCCAGTCTTATTCCCCGCAGCTTCAGACAAGCATTGGAAAGGGTGATCAGAAACATGCCATGTGATGAGCTTTAAGACTTGATTTTGGTTGTTAACAGGGTTTGATGCAAATACAAAACTGACTTCTTTCTTAAAGAGACCCAATGACAGTCAAATCTGGCACGGAGCTTGAAATGCATACTGTGTAATTTTGCTCTTTACCCTCACAAACAGCTGAGGAGAACACTTTAGGGAGTCTGCCAAAAATCACAGTAATTGCTTATGACTTGACTTAAACACAAAGTAGCAGCAAGGATTTGTATATGAAGGCTATAGGATTTTATCTTATCTTCTATTTTTTTTGTAGCCAACTGAAAGAACCCCGTATTCTTTATTGTTCATCTTTCTTTAATTCTATGTAAGTCTTTCTCTTCCTCCCCACATCTCATCATTGAATCTTGGGAGAAGTACTAATTTGTAATCTAATTTCCTCTTTAGGAACATTTCTGTGCCTGCATTTTTAGGATTGTTAAAAAAATATATTTTCAATTTGCGCATCATTTTTGAATGTATTGGTACAGAATTTCCCCCCAAAGCCTACATGCTTAAAAGTTCTCATTAAATATCCTTTCTTTTTTTTTTTTATTAACAGACTAGGGGAAAAGTGTTTGGTTTTATTGGCTGAGATTCAGCTTGATATAATTTTTTTTTGGCTCATGGCTCTAGAGACCCTTGAGATTGCTGAGATGGGAATCCCTTATTGAAGCCCTGCTCATTATCAACTGAGAGTGAATACAAAATATTGTTGATAACACTAGCTGGATAAACTGGCACACATACCATTGTGGAGAAGAGATCTACTTGTATCCTTTGATGAATTTACCTCTGAGTCTTGCCATTACAGAGAAGTTGTTTAACATTGGTTTTAGTTAGTGGCAGGAAATGTACCAAGTTGGCAATGTGTAGGTCTACTGTAGCGATTCTCACCATACCTTTTCTAATCAAATCACTTGAACTAAGGGCATTTTATATTAGAGCAAACTACACCATCTTTGGGTAGCTTGGCACCTTGTATAGGTGACATGTGCACATCTACACTGCTTCCTATGATCTTAAGGCTCATGTTTCTGTAGTTACAACATAGATAACAATTCAGGTTAGCCCCACTATTTGTATACTTATAATTTCCAACAGGGAAAACATAATATCTCTCTATCAATGAAGCTTCTCATACCTGTTCTCATATCAATTATTATTGGAAAAAAGAGGAAGCTTCAAAATGAATCAAATATAGATTTTTTAATTTTGTGGGGGTCTAGAGTCCTATTCACATGCTGTAAACAAATAACCCTGATTTGTCCTTTACAAATAACCCATATATTTTTGTCCCTTTTTAAATATTTAAGGTTATTTTGTAAATAATGTACATCAAAGGATAAATTATTTTCCAGTTTGGGGAAAACATCATTAAGAAATATAAATCAGGGAAGGTAATCCACAAGTAAGTTTCCTTATCTATTAAAATGAAAGGATTGGAATAGATGACCATTAAGAGATGTAATCATTTCTGGTAGTCTGTGATTCAAGTGGAAATATGGTATCAACTCAGTGTCAAATTTAATTTTGCTTAGCTATTTCTCATGTGTAGTTAACTGGGGTGTAGGTTAGAAGAAATTGAGAAAGTTCATTAGACCCATTAGATTTATTGATGTTTTAAGTCTTTGTATTCATCCATTTCTTGAAATCTGGAAGTCTGATCTGTAGTTACAACTCCATTATAGTAACAGGTAGTTAGATCTCTTCTGGAACACAGGATCTGAGCCAGGGCAGTTGCTCAAAGATGGGAAGATCTTTGCCATCCCAGTCTGGTACTTCTCTGTGTCTCTATGTAAAGCAAGGAATGAAGTGTATGTCAGAAGAATCCTGGAGTTGCCCCAGTTGAAAGTAATATACACAATATTAACAGTAGTTGACAGTTTTTGGACATATTTAGATATATTATGTCACTTGATCTAATGACTTTGTAAAGTAAGTATTACAGGTATTGTTAACTCTCTTATGTAGAAGAAGAAACTATGTCTCAAAGTAGTTAAGTGACTTGCCCAGGGTCACAAATCTAGGAAATGTCAGAAACAGGATCAGAATTCATGTCTCTCCCACCTGCAGATCTAAAGCACTTTTTTATAATTCTAATGCTGATTCACCCACCTATTGCTATTCTGAACGGGTAGGTTTACACACAAGTATAGATGAGTGTGCATGGCTATAACTGTGAGAATAGATATCTGTCTATGGGTGTTTGGATGTATGACTGAGTACGTACTTTTGGAAATGCAAACTTTGGACTCAAAGTTAAAATTCATGATATCAAAGTTTCATTAAAGCAAATGACTGACTAGTTTTTTTTTTAATAAAGTATTTTCTATGTGTCAATGGTCATGCTAAGAGTTAATGATTCAAATATAAAGGTGAGATAGTTGCTGCTCTCAAAGAGCTTACATTCTATTCTAGTAGAACCTGATATTGCAAATTAGGAAGGAGTCGCCAGGAAGGTGCTTCTGAGTTGCCCTTTGTCTCTAGTTTTTGCTGTCTCTCTGTACCTAGGATACTAAGAACAAAGCTGGAGTTGACCACTGAATCTACTTTTGTTCTTCTTCCTCCAGCCAACCAGAAGCTTTTCTTGGGGCCCTGGGGCTAATGCTCTGGCTGTGCACAGAGGTGACTTCTCTCCAAGGCAGTGTGTATTATGGAAAGAACACTGAATTGGTGGTGGGAGAACATGAGTTCAAATAAAGCCTCCGCTATTTTCTACACAATTACTTTCCCTCACTTTCTTTCACTGTAAAATTAAGTAATCCAGCTAGATGACATCCAGGTCCTTCCAGCCCTAAGTTTATGATCCTTTCAAACCAAAAAAAAAAAAAAAAAAAAAAAGAGGACACTCCCTTGCCTTCACCCTTTTGGGTGCCGCTCGGTATGTCCTTTCTCATGAGAAAGTAATAAAACTTCCTTTTTGCCTTTTTTAGAAAAGTCTCTAAGTGACTTTTTTTAAAGGGTCATAAACACTCCACACAATTTTGGGGAATCCCGAGATTCCCCCTTTTCAGGAAGTATCTCTCCACACCCATCTCAGGACAGGTACCTACCGGTGAATTCCCAGTAGCCCAAGGATTTGGTGTCTGAGATTTCCCCCTGATTAGGCAAGGACCTGAAGAGAAAATGGAGCTCCTGAGCGAGCTAGCAAAGCTAATGTGGAACAGGGGGACTGGACTGAGTTGGTCACGTAAGTCCTGGGTGCAGGGACCCAGCTCTGGCCAGGTTTGGAGTGTGGAAGAAAAGAAAGGTAAGACAAAGAAAGGCAGACTGACCAGCATTTAACCATTTCCTCCCTCACCCAAAGTGAGGAGTTTTTGCCTATTGGAATGTAACTACAAAGGAGGATGGACATAGGAAAGCAGATTCCTGGAGGAGGATGACGAGGTGCTGAGATGTGCTGCTAAAGATGGCTACGGAGGACAAGAACCAGGCAGTTGTGTGAAAAAAGACTTCTGGACCTTGAAGGGACAATTAATTGTTATTATTTTCTTCGGGGTTTCTGTAGCTGTACGCATAAAGGGGACTGCCCCGTTGTAATTTGTCAGTGACTTGATCTTGCCTAAAGGGGAGGTGCGAATTAGGGTTACAGAATAAATAGAGGTTATTGCCAACCAGACTGCCAGAGTTTTAGACCTGTTAGCTGATCAGGTCACTTAAACAAAAGAAGCAGCCTTGCAGTACAGGTTAGTGTTCGACTATTTGCTGGCAGAAAAAGGCAGAGTAAGCGGGAAGATAAATTTAGCCACATGTTGTATGCAAATTGATGACAATGGAAAGATTGTAAAGAATATAGCAGATAGCATTAGAACAATTGCCCATGTCCTGGTGCAAACTTGAAACTCCCCTTTTAGCTTCTCTTTGTGGTCCTGGTTTGGAGGCAGTTGGTGGAAGTAGGCCCTCCAATTTCTCCTGAGAGCCAGTAGTGGAGTCATTCTCTTCCCTGTATGTCTCCCATGCATGATGCAGCTAATTACTAGAGTGGTACAAAATTCATTATCTAAAATGATTAAACTAGAAGGGAAGGCAGAAGGATCAGTTTGACTGATGGTGCTTAAAAAAAAAAAGAGGAGGGACTAAGTGGAATGCTGAAAAAGTGAAGTCCCCTCAATATTGTATAAAGACTGGCCTCTCCTACAGTTTTGAGCTTTTACCCCTTTCTTCCTGGGAAACTAAGTTCATTCCCTTTTACCGTTTGTTACTAGGGAGTAGTTCCTGAGTTTAGATTGTGAGCTCAGAAGGCCACACAATGGGAGGAGCCAGTGAGTGAGTGGGGGTTCTGAGCTGGGGTCTGTATAAATTTGCTTTGAGCTATATACACTTACACTCCCTTGCCCTCACCCGTTTGGGAGCTGCTGGGTGTGTCCTTTCTCATGAGAAAGTAATAAAACTCCCTTTTTGCCTTTCTTAAAAAAAAATGGTGTGGGATGTCAAGAATGGTAAATTGAGTGATAAGGGAGTTAGTTAGTATATCTTTTGCAGCAAGCAATTGTAGTAATTATTTGATTATGATTCACAGAGGAAGCTATAGAAAAAGGGTTTGAGAGTGGGAGGCAAGAAAATGACCTAGGTGAATGACGGATTGGGATGTGAAGGATGGTCTTGTCTGGGGCCTATTGGATACAATGGCCTACGTGGGTTTGTACTCATGCAATGATCAGTCAGGGCAGCTTGGATGGATTGTTCTCCAAACAGAAAGGGAGATAGTCATCAAAGGATAAATGCCAATGTCCTGAAATGTCCCAAAATATGAATGAAGCCTGTGATTCTTCATATGCTACTGAAGACTATATAATCTTCTATATAAACTCTATAGTATTGCTCATGACAGCTTTTACCTGGAATATAAACTAATTTTTATAGTAGCTGATATCCAAGTTAGATAAGAGATTTTTGTTCAAAAATAATATGTATACCAGACTTTGGTAACTAAAAATCTTTTTTTTT
>CM053583.1:103925862-103944228 GCA_028627135.1 Pseudochirops cupreus | reverse complement strand
TCTTCCTAAATACTTCCGGCACACTGGATAATAAAGACTCCAAGACGGAGGCCCAAGACAGCGATCTGGATCCAGGCCGCTCAACGCGAGAGCACTGGCCTGAAAACAATCACTAAGTCCCCCTGTTGTCTGCAGGCCGCTGGCGGGAAGCTATAAAGCAGAGGTGGGTGCAAAACCTCTGCCTTTCGCTTTTCCGCTCTGGAAGCCTTTCGCTGGACTGCTTATCTCCCCCTTTCGCAATTCCCACTCGCAGCTGCTGCTAATCCGCTCACCTGAGAGGCTCCTCCACTCCTCCCATCCAGTCGCCACTGGGGCACAGCCCTCGCTTCAGGGCAGGCTGGTTTTGGTTCGCAGTGCTGATGTGGTTCCTCATAGCCAAGCTGACTTTAGTGGGAAGTATCTTTGTGTGCGTTTTGGAGTTCTAGGATTGGTTTAGAGTCCTGTTTTATGGGTATTTTGGGGTGGCTATGTGAGAGCTGCGATATGTTGCTGCTGCTACGCTGCCATCTTGGCTCTGCCCCCCCGTAACTAAAAATCTTTAACCCTTATAAATTAACATGAAAGAAAAACATCCAAATGATAGAGAAGAGACTTGTTTGAGAATATGATAAATAAAAATGAACATGCATAAATATCTTTTGTTGTTGTTTGTCTTTTCTTCTCAAAGAAGATCAATGGCATCAAGAGGGTGATATCTTGACTTGCAGGTGAGTTGGATTTAACTGAGAGGACTGTGCAGCCATCAACCTCACTCTCTCCTCCAGAGTCATAGGAATACAGTGTCAAGACATAGTTTAGGATGGCTGGTGATGGTCCACAATGCCATGGGAGACCTTGGCCTTGTTAAGCTAAGGTTCTTTCCTCAGTCTCAATTTGTCTGAGGCAACACTCACTTAGGAATTAAAAACTAGATGTGAATTGAAGCAAAGGATGGCCTAGTCTCCCTTCACAAAAGAATCAGTCTGGGAGGGGAAGCAGTGAATACAGTTATAGCAACATTGTGAAAAAATAAGTTTGTAAGATTTAATAACTGTTCTTTAAAATGACCAACCAACCATGATGCCAGAGGACTAGTGAAAGAAGTCTACCCACTTCGTGAAAGAGAAGGGATGGAGTCAGATGCAAAATGAACCTTGTATTTTCAGATACGGCCAATGGTAGTAACTAATTTTGATTGAATCTGTATTTTTCTTACAAGAGTTATGTTTTTGTTTTTTCACTGAGGGCTAGGAAGTGGGAGGGAATGGAAACACTTGGAAATGGGAGAAAAACCTCTTAGATTCTTATTACATTGATATGTGTAACACGTGTTATTTTCTTATGACGCAATTACATGCCTGAACAGTTGGTTTGAGTAGCAATGGCACAATAAAAGAAATGCCTAATTGTAGATGTTAAATGACAGCTAGAGGATATTAGGCAAAAAAAATTCTCTAGACTTCCATTACAAGAATGTTAAATGTGCTAATTGTCGAAGATTGTGTTACCCTGATCATTCTGAGGTTGGTTTATTTTTATTTTATTTTTTGCCTTTACCATTTTTACATTATAAATTTTATATTACATTTATATTTTACTTGTTACATTTTACTTTCTTCATTTTTACATTTATACAATTTAGATCACTTTTTTTTTGCATTCAGTGTATTCTTGAATCTAATCTCCTTTCTGCCCTTTAACTTCTTAATTTGTTTTATATGACCATCCTACTTTTCTTTCTTCAAATTTTGATATTTTTAAGTCACTTTACTGTTCTTCAATAAGCAGAAAAATAATTTACCTCTCTTCTAAGCATTTGCGGTGTGTGTGTGTGTGTGTGTGTGTGTGTTTGTGTGTGTGTGTGTGTGTGTGCGCGCACGTGGGTGGGGATGGGATGCTATTCAGTGTTGTGGTTAATATACAAACATGGGCGCTATAGTGTGCTCTTTGTGGGCATAATTTGATGAATTAGTAATCAATATTTTCTTTAGAGAATAAATGGAATGTTAATATGCCATTTGTACCTCAGTGGTTTCATGTAGGTACCTGTAGAAGTAAAATAAGTTGATGAATAACCTATTCATTGATCAACTCTGTTTTAGGGACCATTTAGAATTAAATAACACTTTCAGATAATTGCCTTCAAAATGTCTTGATTGCAGTCCCTAGCATATAAATAAATTATATGTTGTATAATTTTAGAGCAAAGGTTACAAGATTCTTTAAAGTACCTATTATGAACTGAATGCTATATTTGGCTTGTAGCAAAGTAAGATGAAGGAATATTATGATATTTACTTGATGTACATTCTTAGGGCTGTCATGATCTCTTGTCTAGACTTCTACAATAATTTCTTAATTGGTCTCTGTGCTTCCTCCACACATCTATCCTCCACACAGCTGCCAAAATAATTTTCAAAGGAAGAAATCTATGTCACACGCACACACACACACTCACAACCAACAAAACTTTGGTGCCAATTAAATACCAGTTTCCCAGTCTGACATTCAAGGCTCTCTACATTCTGGCTTTCATCTGCATTTCTACTTTATTTTTAACTACTCCTCTTCATAATGTATTTGAATTATTGGCTGTCGTTCATATTTACTATTTCTTTTATTCATCATAACAAGAGTTTTCCTGTGTATGGCATAGATGCCCACTTAATTTATTCTCACCATCATTTTTCTTCCTCTAAGGCTCAACCTAGTTGATACCTTCTCCCTAAAGACTTTCCTGATCTGCACATTAATACCCTCACCTTGCCACTGGTAGTGTCTTCCTTTTCTGCTATCCTTTTACCATATTTATACACTTGTATACCTTGCTTTTCTTCCCACCCCCATTAGAATACAAGGTTCTTGAGACCAAGCAGTCTTTCATTCATGCCATCTCAATATTTAATACAGAATCCTACATATAGTAAGCATTTTGAAATCTTAACTGAATGTGGATAGTCCTTACATATACATATAAATGTACACATATATGTGTACATATATATATATATATATTCACACACACACGTGTGTGTGTTGTGTGTATGTGTGTGTGTGTGTGTGTGTGTGTGTGTTCTCCAGTTACCTGTGAGAAAGTAAGACCAATACTCAGGAATTAAATACTCCACATCCCAGGATATTAGAAGGCACATAATTAAAGTCCCACAGGGATTGTTTAGCATAGTGGCTCTCAATTCTTTTGTTCTTGTGAATTGTTTTTTCTCTTAAAAATTGTTGAGGAATCTAAAGAACTTCCATTGATTCTATTCACCACTTTAAAAATAAAACAAATAAATGTTAAAAATATTAAATTATAATAACAATATAAATCCATTATATGATAAGATAAATATCATTTTATGGAAAAAAATTTCCAAATGAAAATATTTAATGAGAATAGTAGCATTGTTTCACATATTTTTTCCCCAAATCTCTGTAATGGCTAAAAGAAGAAAACCAGATTTTCATATCCATTTCTGCAGTCAGATTGTGGTGATACATTGTTTTGGTTAAAGTATATGAAAAAAAATCTGGGCCTCATAAATACATGCCATTGGAAAAGGGAGGAGTATTTTAATAGACAATGTGTCAGTATTATTTTCAAGATAACTTTGACCTCTAAGACTGAATGATAGGATTTTGTATGCCAGTGGACCGTAGACCACACATTGAGAACTGCTATTCTGGTAAAAAAAAATAATAATAATAACAACTGCCTCATTTAACAAATGGGGAAACTATGGTTTGAAGACTTGAAATTTTTACCTGAAGTCACAACGACAAAGTTACAGAACTACCATTTGAATCTTGGGCCTTAGGGCTTTAAATCCAGTACTCTGACTGTTCTTGATCTACACTTTGAACTTGCTCCTAGGCTTGGAAGAACATTACCTGATTTTGTCCAGTTTGATCTTCATAGATTTTTCTTTTTCCTCCATTCTCCTCTTACACGTTAAGTTATGATAAGTAAAACTTCTAGTTTTCTATAGTATTAATGGATTACTATTAGGCTATATTACTCTTTGTAAATGGGGAAAAATAAAATATATATTAAGTTGTTCAAGTACCTTTTCATTACTCTTTTGATATTTCTTTTCAGTTATTTTGGGACTATAGTGATCCACATCTCAGGGCTATACAATGTTACCAGAAGAATATTGGTGTTAAAAAGATGATCTTTTGTTTTAATGAGAACTTTGAGGTCATTAAAAGAACTTTTTAGCTTTCCGAAAGTAACCTAACTCCCTTTCCCCTTCCTCCTCATGTCTGTACTCACCTTGCTATCCATTTACAATGCTGTCTAAGGTAAAAATATTGATGGAAAAACTATATAGTTTGGTCGCTCATAGTCTGGGTAACAGGTATTCTTCACTTATTCTTCTCTGGATGGAACAAATTATGCCAAAGAGTGTTTTTTGTTTTCCTTGGGAAAGGGTATCGTTTGGATATGGTATACTCTACGTTACACTTACATTAGGAAATAGAATATATTTAAAAAGTTACATTTAAGTTAGCTTCTATTCAACATCAGTGAATATAAACATATTGTAGAAAATGTCGCCACATATATTTCAGTCATAACTATGGACAGAGTAAATGGTTTTCTAATTAGTATATGCAAGACATTAAGAAATTCAGTTAAAATTTTGTATTAAGTAATTTTATTCCCCTAACTATGCTAGATACAATGGGGAATTCAAAGAGAAAATGAACCAGAGTATCTGCCTTTGAGACTGTCATTTACCTGGGGAAGCAAGACTTAAACATATATAATACAATTAGGAATGATGAATGTATCAACAATGCAATGATCTTCAAATCCCATAACCATTACAATGAATAATAATATGATTAAATTATATGATCAAATTACAGAATTTTAGAGATGGAATGAAATTTGGGTCATTTAATCCAAATTCCTCATCTGTAAACTAAGAGATTTAGACCCAGTGACTTCTAAGATTGCTTGAACCTTAAATCTATCATCCTGTGCTCCTATTTTGCATATGATGATTCCAAGGACCAAAAAGATTAAATGACTTTCCAAAGGGTTTACAGATGGTGTCAGAAGTGGGACTACTGCCCAAATTTTCTGGCTCTCAGAATCAGTTTTTATCTTCCCTCCCCCCTCCACTCCCCATTATATGATGTTGTCTCTCTAGAACAATTAGGAGCAAAAGCAATCATAGGTAATGAGCATGTTATAGCAAGTGAGTAGCTTTCAAACATTCAGACTTTAAAATCAAAGACTACAGTCTTCCTAAGTTTGTAACATTTCTGTACCTATTCACCATCAAATACTTGGGTCAGGGTATTATGGATGTTTTACATTTGAAGAAAAACCTTAACAACCCTTATTTCTGAAATATGTGTTTTAAGAAATCATTTTAGAATGTGAACTGAACTACTTTTGAATATCAGAAGCATAGATATTCATGAACTTTGAAAATGATTAACTTGGCAGTTTTTATAGTATGTTTCTATTGTCACATATTCAGAGGTGATAAACCAGAAGGCCTGTAATATGATGTATTATAGTGAGATTTTATTTGACTCTATTGCCATGGCCTTGCAAAAACAAACAGTTCCACAACAAATAAAAACACAAAATGGGCTTGGCTATGGCTATATTGCAAATAATGTTAGAGAAAGTGACAGTTCTCCATCCTCCCAAACAATTGGGGAACAATTTCCTTGAGAAGATCTCATTGCTTTTTCTACTCACGTACATACTAACCCCTACCCCAGCCCTTTTATTTGTTGAAATAGTATTTTATGTGATTACGACGAAATTCATGTTTTAGTGGATGAGAAATTTGATGTAGAAAACAGCAACTCTAGAGACTGCTTTGATAGTTTTTGTCTTGTTTTTTATTTTGTCTTATTTTTATTTTTTATTTTACTGAAAAATCTGAAGCAAGCAATAATAATTATTTGTTATTGTGAATATTTCATTGGAGTGTAGGGGGCTAAATTAAGTACAAATAATTATGGCATTTTCCTTAAGTTAAGAAACATCATTGGGAATAACATACACACTGAATTGGGTATCTTACCCTACAGGAAAGTAGCAGGGGAAGGAATAAGAGGGGGGATGATAGAAGGGAGGGCAGATTGGGGGAAAAGTTAGTTAGCAGCAAACACTTTTGAAAAGGGACAGGGTCAAAGGAGAAAATAGGAAAAATGGGGAGCGGAATAGGATGGAGGGAAATTTAGTCTTTCACAACATGACTACTATGGAAATATTTTGTGTAACTACATATGTATAACCTATATTGAATTACTTGTCTTCCCAAGGGGGTGAATGAGGAGGGAAGAAGGGAGAGAATCTTAAACTCAAAGTTTTAAAAACAAATGTTAAAAATTGTTTTTACATGCAACCAGGAAATAAGATACACAGGCAATGGGGTGTAGAAATCCTTCTTGCCCTACAAAAAAGTAAGGTCAGGGGGGGAAGAGGGGATAAAAGAGAGGGAAGACTGGGGAAAGGGGATTCAGTATGCTTGCCATCTTGGGATGGGGGATAGGGGAGAGATGGGGAGAAAATTTGTAACTCAAAATCTTGTGGAAATAAATATTGAAAGCTAAAAAATAAAATAATTAATTAAAAAAAACAAGAAACATCATTGATTTATGTGTAGAGATATGGGAAGATTCTCCTCTATATTCATTTGTGGAGGTGAGAGGTACACAGTTATGGAGTATAGGATATATTTTCAGTCTTTTTATGTATTGATTGACTTTACTGATTTTTTTCTTTAAAAATATTAATATAAGTAAATAATAAATTGAAATATTTAAAAAATATTATATGTGATATCTTTCTGAGAGGGGCCAAGGGAGGCATGCTGGAAGAATACTCATGTATTCTACCTACCCTAAACTGCATAGATTACATGATTATAACACACAAATATATGCACACACAAACACACATACTTCATCGTTTGGGTGATATAAAAATTGTAAAAAATCAATAAACATTTTAAAATTTGTGTTTTCCCTGGATATTTGGATGGTGACCTTCTGTGTATATGAACAAATTAATAGAAGCTTTAGATAAATAGAGTTAGTTTTTAAGATGCTGTCTCTCACTGAAATCTAGCCAGGAGGTATGAATGTTCTTAGGGGTTAAATAGCTCCCTATATAATAGTGAGATCATAGCATTTATTTTCTTCCATTGATTTGTTTTATTAACTTTCTCTTGAAGAGTTTAATATTTTTTTTCTCTTCTAGAAAATTTAGAATTGTGATGATAGAAAAATCAGAACTGTTAAACTATGTTGCAGATTCCTAAGTCATTATAAGACTCTTCATAATATATCCAGTAGAGGTGAGACTACACTACAAAAACAAGGCAGGTTCAAGATCCTGGAAAGTAGCATTCCTAGGACTCCAGAATGGGTATCTGTTTGTCTTGTTTACCCATGCTACTATAACCAGGAGAATCACTGATGTTTCTTTAGTGTTTTTTAAAGCAGTCATTAGTTAATTATTTGTATCCTCATCCTTTTCATGGGGAGAGAGAAAATCTTAAAAAAAAGAAAAAAATGTTTAAAAGATGCTAATTTCTTGTGTTTGATAATCAACTGCACTTAGAAAACTAGGAGGATGAGCCAGCTTGATAATACTCATAGTATTCTGCCCACCCCAAAGAGCATGTAGGTTACAGGTTTATAACACACACACACACACACACACACACATCTGCATATATATGATAGTATACATGAGACATGAATATAAAATGATTTGATTTCCATAAGACAAACACAAAAATTAAATCATCTGAAAATACATTCAGATCCAGTGGCACCTTAAAAGAAAACTGTCTTTATAGTCTAATGATAGATTTGAGACCTAGGACAAAAAATAGAGGTAGAGAACGGATCTATGCTTTCATTGGTACAAGGGAGGAAATTCATCCAACGATGAGGTTCTATACCTGTCCTTCAATTTATAATATTAGAAAATAACCTGTAACAGAGAGGTTATTTCTTCAACCTCACCTAGACAATGTGCATGGCAACTGAATCCAGGTTTTCCTGTCTCTCCATCTACGTTTGGAAGCAGCCAAAAGTTATTTGAAGTCCAGTCTGATGAATTTGATATATTTGGTAATGTTAGCTTTGGTATTCGAGTCTAGATATAATAGGAATCAGTGGGGTTCATTGATTAAGAATGGTTACATAATCAGACCTTATATACAAGAAAATCACTCTGAACTGTGTGTATAGGATGGAGTCTGAAACCAATGAGGAGGACATTAAATTCAGTACTCAGCTAATATTCTACCTCCTATTTTCTTGTTTCCGTCCATTGATTCCTTGAAGAACCAGACTTGTCAACCTAAATCTGAGTGTGATCATTCAGTTGGTTCAGAGATTTCCTAAATTTACTTCATAATGACAAATTGGGAGATGAACAAAGACTCTCTGGGTCTATTGGAAATGTTGGGAATTCCATTTCCCATAATCCTTATAGTTAATTCAATACAACAACTTTTACCTCCTAAGTGAAAGGCACTGTATTAAGTACTGGTGATAAAATGCATTCACACAACATAAAATTCAACTACTTTTTATTCCTTAGGCACTATGAATTTTTTCTCCAACATCTCCCCAGTCATGGGACTCAAGTTTCAAGTATGCCCTATATGCCAATTGATTATATATTATAACTCAGAATATTAATGTGGCCATTATTTTTAAGTTTCCTCATTATCTTTTAGATTTGCTTTTTTTTTTTAATGTTGATCCCAGTCTGGAAGTGCAATAGCCACTCATGGTCTTAATCCCATTACTTATGCACAGAAAAACTTTGACCTGCTTTGTATCTGACCTGTATTGGTTTGTCCATCACGTTTTGATAGTGGTCCTCACTCAGGAGCACTCCCTATCATTGCCAGACTTGGTACAGACATCCAATTGATTTATCCCTGCTATAGTTCTAGCAATCCACCAGCATCAGCCTCCCCAATAGCAGGGATTACAGGGGTACACCACCCTTTTCTCATAAAGCTCCACTGTGGCAGTGCTTGACATAAAGTTCTAGGATCATTGTCATTCAGGAATGCTGTATATTTAACTCTGAATCTCAGAGGAAAGCAGACTTAGTGGAATTAAGGCCTATACTTCCCCCTCCCTCAGTGTTTCTTAACAGAGACAAGTCTTTTTGCTGCCTTTTCTTCATTTTTCACATCAGTAATTTGAGAGGAAAGGTAGTGGTGACCCATTTATCCCAGGATATTGAGCAGATAATTTTATAAATAGCAGTATCATAAAGCACCCCAGGGCTTCAGCTATAGGAGCAATATAAATAATCCAATATACAATCTATCCAGTTAATTTAAAAGGACAGAAAATGGGACCTACACCTAATGATTCATTTTTATTTTTATTGTTGCATGTAGTGTGTGGGGGAAGTGGAAAGAGATAGTATTACAGTCATCCAGGATGCCATATTTGAGGTGGCTGGGAGAGACAAAAGTGATCAGTAAAATGCTTGTTGAGGTTTTATCTATTTCAGAAAATTAGTCTTTAGCTGCGGGTAAGCCTCAATGATAACATAAAGACATGGCCTAGACATATGTAGGCTAGGACTCCGATTGCACTGGCAATAATGTGTGAGAGTGATAAGGAAAAGAACATAAAATACCTGTGATTTTATCATCTAGATAAAGAAATGCATAATACATACCTGGTCTATTCTACTCACTGTATAATATTGTGTGCCTTTGTTAGTATGCCAAGTTACATTCTCTGGTATGTCCTCAGATGAGACTGAAACAATGAGTATTAGGAAATGAAAGGCAACAGTATGGTTGAGTGTCATTCCTTGGGGGAAAAGGCAAAGTATACAGCCTTTTCTCATTATTAAAGCTTTGTTTGCATATTCTTTCAAGAAAGACTCGGGGAACAAATTTAGTTACCAGACTGAGAAAAAAAAATCATTTTTAAGTACAAATCTGTTGATTACCCCTGATTTAGTCTCAAGACACAAGACAAAATGCAAACCGCATAAATTTAGATTTAATCTCCAAAGTCTCCCACGAAGAAGATAAGCCCACTTTTGATAAAATGTGAAAAGTTAAATAAAGGAAACAGCATCAAAAACAGAAATGTGAATGGATTGGTTCCATAGACCACTGGATGAGAAGTTTAAAGGCTAATATTTTATTCATTTCTAAGGCAGTCACTGAATGACCTTGAATAAGTCACTTTATGTTGTTTATCTCTTTTATGCTGGTGTTTATAAGCAATAACAGAGAAAACGAAACAACACAGTAGGACAAAGATTAACTCAAATACTGTGTATGGATCACACAATGTTTTAGTACACACACATACACACACACACACAAAATCTGTGTGTCCTTTTAAGCTATGTTGTAGGTCCATCATTCTAGTTATTCTATGTCAACCACCATCTGTTTTCTGTAAACATGCTAAATATTGTCTAGCAGCTAAAAAATCAGGAAATCCACAGTCTGCACCAGATCAGAATTCAACTACAGTAATTCCCTAAACCCACAAGTGACAGAATGAAGAGGAAAGAATGTGCAGAGGGCATAAATAAGAGCAGTGTGCCCTCAGAACTTGTTTGGAAATGAGAGTGAATGGAAAACAAGGGGCAAATCATCTCTAAAGTTCCTAACAGATAAGACTGAATGTATGTATATGTTACCCTTCTTGAGAGAAACTCAATGTGCTTTACACATCTAATTTCATTTGCTCTCATAACAAGCATGGACTGTAGGTGTGAGGTTAGTGTGAATCTCTCTATTGTAGGACTAAAATTGAGCAACAGAGACTTCAAGGAGCCTGTACCTAGTCAAGAGATGAGATTCAAATGAAATGTGACTTGGCTGCTTTTCTTGAAATCAGGTAAATCATGGATTTCTCATAACCAACCATCTTTACCTCAGTATAATATTAAAATGATGCCAATATCCAGAAAACCACTGCCTTTTCCTTTTTATATCAGAAAAATGTATGTCTTTGCCCAGAGTTTTTCTTCCTTCCAGGTCTAGGATATTTTTTTAATCTAATTTAATATTGTTGAATGACTTAGGAATTTATGTTGGTTTCATTTAGATGGTTCGAATGTGTGAAATGGGAAGAGATGAAAGACTTTAAAAGTATATTCAGCAGAAAAAATAAAAGTAATATTAAGTCAGTTTCTTGGCTTATACAGTCTTCTTCTTCCTTCTGATGTAAATTGAAGACAAATATAATTATTTCCTTCTATTGAGTTACTGGAGTGTATGGAGAAGGAAAAGAGAAAACACATATATTGCATTGTCTGCCCAGATTGGAGAAGGAATGGTGATATAATGGAGAAAACACTAGCTCTACCACCTCTTACCTGTGGCCTTGGACAAGTCACTTAACTTCTAAAGTTTTTAAATTTCCTATTCTGTAAAATGAAGGAGGTTGACTAAGTAAGGTCTAAGGTTTCTCCTAGCTCTGATATTTGATAATTCCTTGTGAATAAATCATTATTTCATTTTAGATGAGCTACTCACCTGGACATGGAAATAATGATCATGTGTATGTATGTATATATGTGTGTATATATGTGTGTGTGTGTATGTGTGTGTGTGTGTGTGTATTTGTAACGGTATTTATTTTGATGTTTTTCTTTAAAGGATAACTATCTTTGACATTCAAGAGTTATGGATTGTCACTAAACAAAAGCAAGGGATACCACTGGAACCTAGCATTATAGATCCAGAAGGGATATTTAATCCAAATGTCCCCATATTATGGATGAGGAAACTGAGACACAGGGAAGTTAAGTTACTTGTCCACGGTCACACAGAAAGTGATCAAGAGCCTCCATATTCCACTGGTATCTCTGCAATATCAAATAAATGAAAGGAAGATCCCTATCGTGTTGGTTATTTGCTCTATGGTGAAAGGAGAAGACATGGGAAAGACATAGACAGGGGATCACACAAACAAGATTCTGGCCAGGTATGGAAACACATGGATCAGTTGTAGTCTACTTAATTGAAGGGAATAATCTCATTGTTAAGATCATGGCAAGAGTCAGAGGCAAAACTGAAATGTTACAACACAAACTTAAAGGGTGAAAACAAAGAATTAAGAAGAAATTTTGGTTTTCATTATTTTAAAATAATAATTACAATAGTTAACATATGTATACTTCTTTAAAATTTACAAAAAACTTCACTTAAATTATTTCATTTGATCTCCTCTACAGTCTCATGGAGGAGACATCTATCTACCTATCTTTCTATCTATCTATCTATCTCTCTATCTATCTCAAAGCCCATTTTGTGCATTTTGTGCCAGGAACTGTACAGTGATGGGATACAAAAAAGAGTCAACAGATAGTCTTTACCCTCAAGGAACTTACAATCCAAAGCAGATGATTATTATCTTATTTTATAGAGAAACCCAGGCTGAATGAAGTGATTTGTCCAGGGACATATTGCTAGTAAGATTCTGAAGCAAGATTTGTAATCAGGACTTCCTAATTCTGGGTCCAGGGAGCAATACATTCCTATATCTATATTTTTATTTTCTATTCCTTGAACAAAAACAACCATTAACCTTGCTTTTGATGGTCCTATGAAAAGACAAAATAGAATTGGAGAAAATTCAATGGAATGTGAGAAAATTCAGCAGCTTTATTCTGATGAGAGTCATTGCCCAAAACTAATAATGAAAGTTGACAGAACAAAGTAAGGATTATTGGTGGAAAATGTGTCATCATCTATAGAGTATTCAAGTAAATTATGAATTATCCAGTGTAGGGAAACAGAATTCAGCAGGGAGAGAAAGGAGTGGAAAATACAGCAGGGAAAAAAAATCCAAATGTTACCTCATATGAAGAGAACAAAACAACTGAACTTTCAAGCTTACCACTTTGATGCAAATAAGAGGTCAGATGATTGTCACCTACTAAAAGGTGATTTACTGGGAGACTCTGTTACTGCTGTTCTTCCACATTACTCTTGCCGAATTGTTATTATTATTTACTGTTTAAGGCAGAGAATGTATATGGGGCACCAGTGCTAGACAAATAACAGGTTCCTGCCCCAGAGAGTTTTCAGTTAAGAGATATGAGCAGCCACAGTATTGAATAATGAATGAGGAGAATGCTGATAGCTCCCTAGAGTTTAAATACTTAATGAGGTTATGAAGCTTTTTAAGAAACTTTTTTTTTCAGGGAAGGGAGGAGTGGGGAGAGTTCTGACAGGGGAAAATAAAATAAGTAATTATTTTAATATTCACTGACTATCCAAGAGGTAATGAGATATCATGACTCCTGTCCATTATTCTTCCAAAAAATATAGGGTGAAGGTCCTTTCCAGGTCTTGAGCTATAAGCCTAAGGGAGAATATCATCAGAGCAATTTCATAATTAGTTCTAATTAGGAGTAATAATGGAGAGTGGCCCATGTATGAAAAAAAAAACCTGGGAAAAAGATATTTGGGCAAAAATGTTTACTTTTATTTTCATGAAAAGCAATTGACCTCGGCTTACTTTTTTAAACAAACATTTTTTGAATCAAGTTGTGGATGGTTATAGCAAACTGTTTTCAGATGCCCCTTTGTACATTCTGTTAACAACAAAAGTGTGGTGTACCATTAAAATAAGAGATAATTCAGAGGACAGAATGCGCTGGTGTCCTTTACAACAGTCAGAGATTGTTAAGAGCTTATTTGTCAGAACACATTCTTGGGAACCCTTAATCTACTGCTGGAAGGGAAAAAAAAAGAAGAAAATAAATGATCAGGCTTGCTATATCTCATTTTATTGAAAACAGAAACATTTTTGGTCTATAAAGACAAAGGCAAGGCATAGGCTAGGCAGATTTGAATGGACTGGATTTGCTATACACACATACAAATATTTATGTATGTATATATGTATATATATGTACTATATATACTATATATATATATATAGATATAGATATATGTATGTTATGTACAAGGAGGATCCACACCGATGAGATACTGGATGTGCTGGAGTATCAAAGCACTGCATTTTTATGAGGACTATGATACCCTCTTTTATCACCAAGACAATAGTTGTAAAATCAAAGCATTTATAACAGCCTGTATGGTTAGTTACGTTGGTGATAAGCATTTTAGGTTTGAAAAACAGAAATAGTATAAGAAAACTTGAAGCAGGGATCATTGGGACTCATGGTAATTTTGGGGGAAAAATATCTAAAGTGACCAGGACACTCTGCATGCATTAATTGCCGTACTGTGGGGCAAGTATTATTGCTTATAGTTGGAAAATCTGTATTATGGAAAGTTTGAGTTACTTGCAAAAAGTCACAAAATAAATCAATGAGTAAGGGAAGTGATTTTTTTTAGTTCCAAAATTTCTTTTTAAAATATTAGGAAATGTTTTACCTTACTCTGTTAAATTTTTTTCTATAATAGCTATTTGGGGAAATGTAATTTTTGGCATAGGCACCTTATGTTAAATGAAAATTACTTATGGATAATGATTAGATAGGTAATAAGATTCCAGAATATCCAACTGTGATTGTGATTCCTTTTACTCTACTCAGCATACTTACTGTGTTTCCCAGCTCTCCACATCATGTGGACTTGGGAGCAGAAGACCTAGGACTGAATCCTCTCTATCATTAAGTGAACCTTCCAACATTTTTGAACACGTTTTCTAAAGTAGTAAATGATGTGTAACAATACCTATACAACCTATCTCTTAGGGTTGTTGGAAAGATCAAATGAGGCAATGTATTTGCAAATCCTTAGTAAAACTTAAAGCATAATCAAATTGGCATTTATTCATAAAACAACAACAAAATCCCCAACAAAACCCAACCTTCCCAGAACTAGTCTGACTTGTGTGTCCTTTTGATTTTTCTTTTATAACATTTGGGCTGAATTTCCTGCTGTCCAGCTTACTCTGTAGGAAATAACAAATGGTTTTTTTTTCTCCCTTTTCCTATTCCCCCAAAATAAAACAAGCTCCTTCTTTAGCTTTTATAAAAGTTTTAATACTTCCCAATTAATGGATGATAGCTAAGAAAGTCAGAATAACAAATTAAAGGGAATTCAAAAGCTTATGATGTTCTTCAGAGTGAATTCCAGTCTTCCTTCTTGACTTATCCTCTTTCAGTTCTTTTCTTTAGATATTCTCTCCCAGGCAGCTCTAGGAGGTAGATTGCATTGTTTAGTCTGTTGGATGTCTCAGTTCTTTAGAATTTGCTTTCTCCCAACACAACCTTAGGTGTGGGAATGAAGAATCCCTAACAGGTTCTTCCCTGTTGGCAGGTATTTTCACTTGGATATGAGACTCTCAACACTAATTTAATGTCTTTATTCCTTCTCCAAATTTGATTACCATATGGTCCTAGGGAAGCATTGTCTAAAGTTACCAGTATGAATGTATGGAGAACTCTTTGATCAACTTAGTTTTTAAACAGGCAAGAATGGAGGATGATGAGGGCAGCTATGTGGTGCAGTGGATAGATTGCTGGGCCTGGAATTCAAATATGACTTCAGATACTTACTTTGCAACCCTAGGCAAGTCACTTAACCCTGTTTACCTCATTTTTCCTGATCTATAAAATAAGCTGGAGAAGGAAATGACAAACCACTCTAGTATCTTTGCCAACAAAACCCCAAATGGGGTCACAAAGAATCTTACATAACTGAAAAAACAACTGAACAATGACAACATGGAAGATGAAAGGAGAGGACAAAGAACAGAAAGGATTGCTAGACTAATAGATCAAGGGATCTTATAGTGATAATTTATGTTGATTTTATTGGAGCATCTGACTGTCTCATGCTATTCTTTCAGACAAATTGGAGAAATGTGGACTAGACAATAAAACAATTAGATACATTTGGTACTGGTTGAATGAGTAGATGTAAAAAGGATCACTGATGTTTCCTTTGCAACTTGTAAGGAGTCTTCTAGTGGAGTGTCTCAGGGATTAGTGCTTAATCCTCTATTCTTTAACATATTTATCAATGACTTGACTAGACTATGAATAGCAGCTAGAGAGTTGACCTTGAAACTAGGACAACCTGGATTCCTAGCCTATTCCTATCAAATACTGTCTCTGACTACAGACTAGTCATTTAATCTCTCAGTGATCCAGAGAAGGAACCAACCAGGACTTATGGAAAAGCTATATTCTTACAAGTTGGTGGTTTGATTGTACCCAGAAATGACTTTGGAAATGACTTCTTTGTCAGTTATTTTATATCCATTAAAATATAATCCATTTTATTTTTTTCACAATGATATTTGATGCTTGTCATGTCTAGGGCTTACTGATTTCTTAATCATTTCTTTGAAGAAATGATTAATATGTAGGTATAAGGTTTTGTGTAGTCTACAATCCTTTGGTCTTTCATTTCTTACTTCTGAGTAGTATGTTTCAAAATATGTTTGTTAATTCTCCTCTCCCTACATTCACCTTTGCATTGATGTCAATGTGCAAGAAGATATACTGTCTTTGGATTTGGAGGGTTGAATTGACTTTTCAGTAGAATTTATCTTCTTTCTCATCTTCTGCAAAAGATGTTGGCACATAAACTGCAATTATTTTTCTAATTATCTTTTTGCAAATTTTTATCATGAATTCTGCAATATGAGATCACTAAATGTTACACACACAGAATTATGTTTCTTGTTGCCTATTCATTTGTGGCAAAACCAAATCTACCATCTTTGTTTCTTCAGTGAGAACCTGTGAACCAACCTTTTATTTAGTTGTACCTTTCCTTTTGTCTTCTGGTTTCATTCATGTGTCATTCAAGATGGACAGGATCTAGTTCCTTGATTAGTATATCTATTTGATCTTAGACAAGGATGTTGTATTTAAAGTGCCAACAGCTAAGTTAACATTAATATAGTCTAAAATTGCTGTTATTTTTAGCACCTTTTCATATCTTTTTAAAAAAGTTCCCCCCCCCTTTTTGGAGGGGGGGGGAATGAAGGACAATTGGGGTTAAGTGACTTGCCCAAGGTCACATAGCTAGTAAGTATTAAGTGTCTGAGGTCACATTTGAACTCATGTCCTACCTGACTTCAGCACCAGTGCTCTATTCACTGCACCACCTAGCTGCCCCAACCTTCGCATATCTTTTATACCATTCTGACACTATCTTTATCATTGCTACCAACTGCTTTGCTTAATTGTTTGATTTTGACTCTATTATCACTATCATCATGATGTGCCCCCCCCCCCAATAGTCCTCATAAACATCAGCAGAAAACTTATTGTATTGGAGACTGATTAAATTTTGGCACTGACTCATCAGTACCTTCAAGTCTCTTCCGCTCCTCTGATTAGAAGGTGGAGCAAAACACTCCTCCCATATTCTCCCTTTATAGAAGCTTTCAAAATCCCAGATATTTTTTTCTTCATTTGCCGATAGCTCCTATGCTCGGTTTTAACTCCATCATCATCTTCATTCCCCCAGGTATGATGGCATGACCCCTCCCCTTTTAATCTTCGTTATATGTATTTTCTTCTACCATTAGACTATAAGCTCCTTGAAGATAGGGATTGTTTTCTTTTTCATATTTATATGCTAAGCATTTATCACAGTGTCTGGCACATAGCAGGTACTTAATAAATGTTTATTACATCTTATTGGAAGTGGAGGTAGGGAGTTGCACAGGGATGATGACAATGAAAAGTTATTTTATTTTGCCAAGTATGCCGTCATGGTGAGAAAATTCATCCCCAAAGAGCCAGTCTTCATAGCTAGACTGGTCCTCAAAAACCAGAATTATTTTATTTTCTGAGTCCTTGATCAAAGCCTTTCTAACAGGGTGGAACTTAATTATAACTTGTGTTTTAATGACAATCCTCAAGATCACAGGATCATTCAGATTACACACAATGATAAAACATCAGGGAAATATACACTGTAATGCCAAGCAAAGGCAACTTCCAAGGTTCGGATTACCAGCACAGAAAACCCCATTTATTCAGCAAACATTCATAGAACAGAGAAAGTCAAAATACAGGGTAACTCATCATTTGGCAAATAAGTTCTCAATTCAATTGCAAAGTACCAAGGTCCAAGTATCCCACCCCTGGATCAGTAGTCAAAGAAGCCAAAGAACAGTACATTCATTTAGTCTCTTCTCAAATGGAGAATAGTTTCCAATCATAAACAAAGTACATTCATTTAGTCAATCACAGAGCACCAAAAAGGCCAAAGGTTTCCCACCCCTGGACACTACTGAATTACAATACCATCCATTAACACCAAGCACCTTCTCAAAAGGGGCAGGAGAGCACAAAAGGCCATCCACCCTTAAGCTATAACAAGGTAAAGATATCATCTCAGCATTGAAAATCCAAGGAAAGGCCCTTCTTTCATCTTGACTTGAGGCAAG
>CM053583.1:103891849-103917644 GCA_028627135.1 Pseudochirops cupreus | reverse complement strand
ATATACTTGAAGCAGTGAGAGTAATCAGAAGGCTGTTGTTATAGTCAAAGCAAGAAGTGAAGTTCTGAAAGAGCTATAGCTAAAGTGATAGCTGCATAAGTAGAAGGGACATATATGCCATAGATGTTGTGAAGCAAGAAACAATAAGATTTGTCAGGGAGTTGCCAGTGAGGAGTCCAAGATGATTTATCTTATATATAGCTTGTCATCTTGTGGTTGGGTACCAGCTTCACTGGAATGATGGTGGTACCTTCTACAGAAGTAGGATATTATCTTCTTTGTTTTCCTGGTTTAGCTTGCTTTGATCTTCTCTAGTTCAAAGAAGTCTTCCTTTATGTCCCTGAATTTTTTTTTTGTATGTATCATCTTTGCTGTTGGAATTATGCTATTCCATTCATAATATACTTTGCAAAAATTCTAATGTAATACTGAATACTCTAGTTTACAAAACTACAGTTTGTTTGGTCTTCCCTCACCAATGTATATCTGGTTCCCTTCTAATTCTTTGTACCATAAAAAGTTCTTCTGTGAATATTTACGTTTATATGAAATCTCACTTTTTATCTTTAACCTCCCTGAGGTATACATCTTGTTATAGGTTCTCTGGGTCAAAAGGAATAGTCATTTCAATATTTTAAAACAACAATGAGAACAACATAATTCTAAGTTTTTTTCCCAAAGTTCTTTTTTATTGTGTGTGTGTGTGTGTGTGTGTGTGTGTGTGTGTGTGTGTGTCCAGTTCTACCAATACTGTATAAACATGCCTGCCTTTTGGCAGCCCCTCCAGCATTGACTATTTCCATGTTTTTCCAACTTGCTATTTCTGCTTTATTTTTAAATCACCTACTCTCTAATTGAAAACTTAAGGACAATTCCTTTTTTGAACGATTCTTTCCAAAGCTATAAAATCATAATGGTTTAAACATGTGCAGGAACATTTGTAACCTTCTACTATCTGTGATTAGAGCTCAGTGTTAATGATGCAAATTTTATTGACTTGATCCATATCTAGGCCAGTTAACAATTCCATTCCATCTTAGAGATAAAAATTCTAACCAGTTTTCTAGACCAATTATATTAGGTATATCCTGATAGCATAGGATTTGAGAGACTATGGGTTAATCAGTGCAAATCCATGACCACTATCATTGGAGAAACAATTTGAATGGAATATTACTGACTCTATGTTGTCATGTTATTTCTCTGACTCTGCTGCCTTCATTTTCTTGGCGTGCTCCTTCCTACTTCTCCTCCCACCTGGCTGACAAATTCTTTCTAGTCTTTCTTATTAGGTTATCCTTCATGTCTTAGCCATTATGTGTGCATATACACCAGCCCTCTGTTCTAGATTTCTCTTTTCTCTATATACTCTCTGTGCCATCAACTTTCACAGGTTCAACTAGGATCTCTCTAGAAATGACTCTCATATCTATATTTTCAAGTTTAGTCTTCCTCCTGAGCTGCCTCAGTGATTACCGATTGGAAATTTCAAATTGTATATCCTCAAGGTACTTCAAATCCATCTGACACCGGACCTCATTATCTCCACTCCTGAACCCTCTATTCTTGTGAACTTCCCTGTTTCTTTAGACTGCCCAACCATTCTTCCAGTGTCCCAGATCCGTAATCTCAGAACCATATTTGACTCTTCTGCCTAACTTCCCACATCCAAATTTTGCAAATCTTTTCAATTATGGTTCCTCAACATCTATTGCATCTTGTCCTTTTCCTCCCCTCCTATGACCACAATCTTAATCCAGGTCACCATCTCTTCTTGCTGGATATAAAAGACAATAGATTTCTAATTCATTTTCTTGCTTCTAGTTCTTTCCTATCCATCTTCTATACAACTGCCAATTTGGTATTCCTAAAATTTAGGTCTCATCATACAAATATTCTGCTCAAGAAATTCGATAGATCCTTATGGTCTGTGGGATAAATACAAATCCCTTTGTTTGCTTTTTAACTTTATAATCTGTTTTCCTGATACAAAAGCCCACCTTTTCATAGTTATTACAAATTAGACTTTTTAAAAAACCCATTCTACCAACTTGCTGACTTACTTTCTTGTATATGTCACAAGCTATCTCACATGCCATGAATTGTACCTGCTCTTCATATTTGTCTCAGAGAATCCCTAACTTCCTTCCACGTTCAGATCAAGAGCTGCATTTTATAGGAGGCCTATTCTGATCCACTAGCTGATTATGTTCTCCCCTCCCAAATTATTTTGCATCTCTTTCACATTTGCCCATTTATTTGTTGCTTCTCCCTGGACAGAGATGCAAGTTGTTTGATGACAGGGGCTATTGGATTTTTATTTTCATATATAATTCCTTGCCTTAATAAATGTTTATTGAATGAATCAATGAATGAATGTTGAAGAGCAACACTTTTGTGACTCTCCATTGTCTTTTCAAAATATTTTCACAGCAAAGGGACTTCACAGCAAATTTATTAAATCAGAATTTACAGGATCTCCTAGTAGGTACTAGTGTAAGGCTAACAACTACGGGAAATAGGACAAAAGTTAAGTGCTCCTCATTTTCAAGGAATTTATTATTTCCTCAGGGAGATAATGTATGAATAACTTTAAACATTTTGAAAGGTAAGAGAAGGGGACAAACATTTACTAATGACCTACAACCAATGTATCAGGTTCTCTATGAAGCACTCTGTGGATTTATTTGACCCTCACAATAGTTTGTTTGATATTCAAACAACTCTGAGATGTAGGTTTTATCATTATACCTATTTTATGGATGAAGAAACTGAGGTAAACAGAGGTTAAGTGACTTGTTCAGAGTTACACAGACAGTAAGTGTCTGAAACTGGATTTGAACTCCGGTCTTCCTGACTCCAAGTCGTGTGTGTGTGTGTGTGTGTGTGTGTGTGTGTGTGTGTGTATGAATGATATCTGTATACATGTTTAAATTCTTACTGCTCTGCCTTCCCTTTTCTAGAAACAATCATTTTTAGGAATTGGGTAAGGTTAAGATGAAACTAGGCTAACAATCTGTAATAATTTAGGAAGAGAACCAGAGAACTTGTGTTAAATTGCTAGGACAACTCCCTTCCTATCTTGTATATAATCAACATGGTCCTTGGCAAATTTGTGGAATGCTGCTGCTTTGTCTTCCTTAAAGAGCTTCATCTCCTTTAACCCTTCAGGCTTATTGGGAGCTGTCAATCTTTACTCTTCTAGAATGCTAATTTCACGTTAACCTTCTCTTAAAAGGTTAGCATTCTCTTTCTTCCAAACAGACAAATAAAGATGCAGGCACTAGTCTGATAATTCTGCTTCTTTTTACAAGGATAAAGAAACTAAAAGTGCTCCAGATGCTTTAAGTGTAATTTTCATTTGACAGTAAATTTTCTTCAGAGTGCTTGCTTCAAATAAGGTCAGGGCATTAGTGCTCATTAAGGACTATATACATGCAGAGCTTGAAAATTCATCTGAAAACCAATCAGTTGTCTAAACTCAAAGAAAGCTTGGGAAAAAATGCTAACTGATTTTTCCCCCTCTAACTCAGTAACCTACTGTCACCTTTCCTTCACACAACATAAGAGAAAGGAAGGGGGTTGGGTTGCAGTGCCAGAGAAAGAGTGCTAAATTTGGAATGCAAGGACCTGACTTTGAATGCTGGCTCTATGTTTCTTGGGAAAGTCCTAAGCTCCCTAGGCCTCTGCTTCTTCACATGTAAAATTAGAGAATGGACCAAATCACCTATAAAGTATTTTATTGCTCTAGGTTTGTGATCCTTTAAGGAAGAAGAGAAGACTATTCAGGCTGCCAAAGTATTACCTCTGAGCCAAGTCTCAACTATGGGATGATTTTGGTGCATGCTCAAAAACAATTTTAAAATGTGGGCTCTGTGTGTGTGTGTGTGTGTGTGTGTGTGTGTGTGTGTGTGTGTGTGTGTGTGAGTGAAATATTCTATTTCTTATTTAGGTTGCCTGGCATAACAATGAAGATAAATTATAGTTAAGTAGTATTAAAATAATTGAATGACCCCATATTTCATTACAAATGACCCTATATAGTATAGGAATACCTTCCATACTATACTTAAGTGTAATTTCTTTTTGAAAACTGAGTGTGCCTAGACGGTTTCACTTATTTTTTTTTAATGAATAACTAAGACTCCTTTAAGCTGCGAAATAAGAAATTTTTTTACACAGAAGAATGAGACAGAAGGAAAATTTAGTTCTCTCTGCCTGAACCTATGTAACAGAGTAGAAAATTACAAACATGCGTACTGAGTTAATAACATTTTTTCAATCTTATAACTATGACCAGACACATGATTTTGTAAAGCTGAGCTTGGTTTTTTTTTTGTTTTTTTTTAAATAAGTTTGGTTCCACATATAAGTGGCACTTCTGATGGATGGAAGATTATGTGATAGGTAAGGTATAATAACTGAACTTTTTAACTACGCTAAATGAAGAATTTTAGTGTACTCATACCTACCGAGTCCTCATCTCCAAATCATTCATTTCTTCACTCTTTCTCTTATTTTCCTCTCTGCCCACTTTTTTTCCTCCTTTCCCTTCATCTTTAGCATGTGCTAGTAAATGTTTATCTTTAAAAAAAAAGTGGTCCAGACACACTTTTAAGATTAATTTGTATTATTAACGTTTTCTCCATACTGTCTTAAGTTTAAACGATCAATAAAACAATGATTGCCGATTTCCAAAGTATAAATACTTAAAATGAAAATTAATCTCTGGCTGTTTAGAATTGGCTCCAGGACATCTCTGTCTTAAAATAATCTCTTCTCTATGTTTAGTCTTTGGGACTCGCTTTCCAGTCAGTGTTTCTTTTTAGCAAAGCTGTTGAGAAGCAGGTTCTATTTTTCTGGGAATAACAGGTTAGATGGGTAAATTATTCCCTTATGCTTTCAGACTCTTCCTTCTGAACCTCTTTTCCACCTTTACTCCCATGAAGCTTTCTCTGCTCAGACTCCCACAGTCCTCAGCTCTCTCCAAGACACTTAGGAATATTTTTCCTCCCAAACCACTGTACAAAACACTTGTAATTTAGAGTGTTGCATCTCTCCTTGGTGTTTGCTTTTTCCTATTTATTCTTTTATTTAATTTTTCATTTATGGAATAAAACAAACATTTCTATAACAATAAAATTTTTAAAAAGATGATTGCTCATGAAATTGCAAATAAAGTATTGCATCTTCCATTGGTATTTCCACTTAAGCAGTATCATGGTTTGGGTTAAAGGGACAAAGGAAAGTTTTAGGTATTAGCTAGTGTACCAGCAAGCGCCCTAGCATCCCCAGGGTGGCTGCTGGCCCAGGTTCTTAGATCTGTTTTTCTAAAGGAAAGCACCTCAAAATGGGTTAACAGTCTTACTTTAATCCATCAAATGTATATCATTTACCTAGTTCAGGGGAACAAGTCAGCACCCTGAACTTCAGAGAATGCAAACAGAATACAAGCAGGTTACAAGCAGAAGTTACAAGCAGACAAACAGATCAGCAGATGGGCTTCCAACTGTCTGACTATTACATCCATACCTAGTCAGTTACCAGAGAGGGTAGCACCAACATTTGGATGTTCAAAGCTAGGTGGGCTCAATGGCTTCCCAGAGTCTCTTCTGGCCAAATCATACAACTCTTCTCAAAGTAAACCCCAAAGCAAAAACTCACATCAGGATATATATATATTGGAGTATGGTATGTCACAGCCCTCTTGACCCACTGCCCAATCACAAAGTAATAAGGAGTGGGCATTCCTGAAGAATAAGCCTCCTGCCACAGGCTCCATGTGACCACATTCAGCCTATTACTAGGTAGAGTATACTTTCAAATCAGAGAAGGTTCTCAGAATCACTTAAGCCACTTAAGCAAAGGGCCTAGGGGCAGGGAAGATCTTCAGATTCTCATAACAGCTATTGGGTTAAAAACTTTGGGGGACATTTTCAAAGCTCTTGAAACAATTGATTTAGCAGGGTGTAGCACCAATGCAATATTTACAGTGCCCACAATCACGATAAAGACCATGACTATAAGTATTGCATGACATTTGATTGCAAAATATACCAAACTCTCCAGGCAGAAGATAGAACTGAAGCATTTATTTAGACACCAGAAAGCTGAATCCCCAAACCAGTAAGCCAATTCCATCATAGTACCAAAGATATTCAGAAGCCATAATAACACTGAGAGCCCCAGCATCCTTCAGCCTTCCCACAAACCAATACAAGATCAATATCTACTCAATAACCTCTCTATCTCCTTAATGAGTGTCCTCTCTCTCCCCCCAGAGTCTGGCTAGCTCTGAACCAGCTTCTTCTGGGCTCTGCTTCCCTTTAGCAAACTCCTCTACCCACAGGCTCCATGTGATTACATTCAGCCTATTAGGGCACAGAATTTACTTTCAAAGTTGGGGAGGTGTTCAAACTCCCCCCTAGATCTTCAAATTCCCATTCCCATTACTCAGGGATCAGCCTGACTTCTTGTAAAAATATCTCCTATAATGTGCCTGTTACGTATGGTTAAAAAAAAAATGTATGGGCAGGAATTCTAAGTTGTATATTGACCAAAAACTTCAGTCAGGACAATTAGATTTTTGAATGCATTCTTTCACATCAACTCAATAAGTGTTTGTCATTTTTACTATTATGTTTACTGTTTTGTTAAGTGTAGACTATAACTAAAGTAGTTTTATCCTTTTTTTTCATATTTTTCAATGAACAAGCATTTCCTTTTCTCTCTCCTAATCCCTCCCCCCATTTTTTTAAAGTGGAAAAACAAAGTCATTGTAACACATAAAATTGCCTCATTTTCATTTTAGAGACGTATATATCAATGGAAAAGATACAATTATGACAGAAATTACATTCAAATTACTTTTAAAAAACCTGTCTGATTGTAAATGTAATAATCAACTGACATAAGCCTTTGAATACATACAAAAGAGCAAGAAACTGTATTCTCTTTTATAGTTTTAAAACATATATGTATATTATTTTCAAAATATAACAAAATTGTTCTACTTAAATCCCCCTTTGTGCTTCGTTTTGGGTTCTTTTCCACACTTTTAATATTATACTGACATTGTTTTTTCATTTCTTACTACACATTAGCTGCTCCCATGCCAACCCCCATCCCAAGCAGTTTTTCCTTGTAACAGATATTTATAGTCAAGCAATAACAAATCAACACATTATTACTGTCTTAAAATACATGCATTTATGCTATACCTTTTTGCCAATCAATGAGAGATATATTTCATCAAGAGTGTTCTGTAATTATAAATTGTCACTGCTTTGATGAGAATTCTGAAATCTTCTGAAGTTGATTTCATTTATGTTATTCTGTCCCCTTTTTTTTTTGAGCAGTGATATAGTAAAGTTTTACAACAATAGTACAGTAAACTGTATCCTGGGATTGGCTAAAGGGAGTCATCTTATCTCTTTGAGCCTCATGTGTAAAATAAAGCAAATGGATTAACAGGCCTCTGAGGTCCCATCAATCTCTACATCATCTTCAGTCATCCTGATCTACATCTTGCCACTAGATACAAATGGCTCTGAAGAAGAAAGTGAGGCTGGTGACTTTGCACAGCCCTCAGTCAGTTAAATCCAATTCACTTGCATGTCATGGCACTACTTCCCTGATGTCACGGTCCTCTTCAGGACTGAGGAAAAATAACAACAACAACAAATCATATGAACTGATGGTCCAGTAAAAGGATAGGTCAGGTTTTCCCCAGGACTAAGCCATCTTTCAATGGCTTTAAATTGGATAGTTCCATAATGCATTTACCTTTTGTATACTGACAAGCTAATCTAGTTTTCATTATATAGTGCTAATTAAAGAAATAAGGATCTATTGGGTAATTTTAAAAATCTTACCAAATTCCAGGAAGAGAAAGAAAACTCAATGCTATGTGTAACACAAATCACTTTTTGTTTTGATGTTTTGGTGCAGTCACCGTTTCCCAGTTGTGGACACTATTTCCCTAGGCAGATGGAGATCATGGTTCACTCATCTCTTTGAGAGCCTCATCTTCTCACAGAATTAGAATTAGATAAGAATGTGTTGAATGCTACCCCTACTGACAATCTTGCCAACACTGATGCCATCAGCTGACTAAACTCTCCTTGGAATGCTACTGAAAAATGACCCCATGGCCTTGAATGCTCCTTGTTACCATAGAGACTAGGCTTTCTCATGCTAATAAGTATCCCCAGGGTCAACCTTTTGTAACAATGATGTCACTTAGTTGGTAGCAAAACTGTTCCTGACAGTGGAAGAGAGCCATAAAACAAAACTACAGTTATGTGAACAAAGAATAACTCCCACCCTCTTCTCTCCTAATAAGGTTTGCTATTGTCCCAACCTCCTTGAATTGATGACTAGTATTCTTTTGCAGAACAAAAAAAAAGGGGGGGGGGAAGGTGGGGAAGGGGGTGGGTGGGTGTGCTAATATTAGCAGTGTACAAATGGTAAATTAGTCAGGTCTTCATGTATTCGAAATGCAGGGGAATTCAGGCTTAGCAGTCATATGGAAATGCATGGGAATTTGTTGAAGTTTGGTCATTGTCAAATACTTTCATGTTCTTAACTCTGACTCAAAATAAATGAGGTGTCCTCTTTCAAGTTTTGGTGGGCAGCTTGTCAGGATCAGTTAGAGTCACAGATACAGAGGAGAAAGCGGAGAGCAAAGTGAACTGGGGATTTTTTTTTTCTCTCCTGGCATCAAGCTTTACTTTTTGATTTATAGTAGCAGGCTTGGTTGCCAATTACTGTGATGGATAAAAACATGTCCAAAAACATGACAGACTCCTGGGAAGTAAAAACCTATAGGTTGTAATTAAACATTTAAAAAAATGGAATTGAGTGAGTGTGTATGTTTTTAATTGAAAGTGTATAATTCAATTGTGGTTCCAGATTGTTTAGTTATTAACCACTGAAACACTTAAGCACATAGTAGGCAGTGTCTCACATATCTTATAAGAGCAATGTAATGAATTCATAAGAACTGTGTTCAAATGCTTCCTCCACCAATCACTGACCTTATTTTAGACAAGTAATTCATTCTCTCTGAATTCCACTACTTCAAATGTAATGGAAACATGAAACTTCCATTACCTACCTTAGAGAGTTGTGAAGAGGAGAGTCATAGAAATGAGAGCTATTATGGTTAAGTTCTGGATGTCCATTTGTTGAATTGAATTAAGACAGAAACCAAAAGTGACTGTCTTTTACAACGTGTCAGTTTTAGCCTGAGAAAGAAAAAAAGATGTGTGAAAACTGACGGAATGTGATTTTTTTTCCTAAAACTGACATATTTTAGCCAAATTTGATTTATAGAGCTTTGTTTTGCATTAAAGTCTGTAATAGGCTTAAGAATCATGTATTCTCAGTTGGAAAGGAACTCAATCTCTACCTAAACAGCTATCTCTCAATATTACTAACAAGTTACCTTTTATAGAAAGATCTCTCGCTTGTTACCTCCTGAGGTGGCCCATTCCACTTTGGAATAGCTATGATTTTGAGGAATTTAAAAAAAAACAACAACCTGATATTGAGTGGGAATCAGTATTTTTCAGCTTCTACTGATTGCTCCAATATCTGACCTTTGAGGCCAAGTAGAATGAGTATCATTCCTCTACCACCTGATAATCTTTTGTACACTTGAACACTGTTATCATGTTCTCCATCTTCCAAGAATTCTGTTATTCAGACTAACCTCCTTCAGTTTCTTCAACTGATCCTTATATGACATGATTCCAGTTACTTCACCATCCTCATTTTTCTCTGGAAAGACTAGGAGATTCATGTCCTCCCCAAAATGTGGCAGACAGAAATGAATTCAATGTGAAGAATTTGACTTGATCAGAACTGTATATGGTGGGATTAATCACCTCCATTTTTTCCTGATAAATATACTTTAATTAATGAAGTCTAAAATATTGTTGGTGGTGATTGTTCTGGGCCTGTGGGAAGGGGGACATGCTGCCATGAAAAACTGTCAACCAGTTGAACCAGCAAGTCCACTAAAACACCCAAAGTGATACTAAAAATAAATGGTAGGGAAAAAAATCAACTCTTTTTAACGGATAGTTTTAGCTAAAGATAAACTAGATAATTTGCTTAGTTAATATGGTTTCTTCTGGCTTTCCCTGTTGCTTTCCATCCAAAATACCCTTTTCATTTACATCTGACATGACTTTCCCATCCTGTACATTTGCAGATGATTTTTTTAAATCAATATATTAGATTTTAACTTTCTATAATATCTCAAGTTTTCTGCTACCCTGTGAATTTCATGCGCATTAATGAAGATGATTCCAGAACAGGACAGAGCAAGTCCACTACCCCATGGATGTCATAGAGAGTATTTAAAGCAATGGGGGCTGAGAAGTGCTCTAAGAGAGAGGAGATTGAGTCAGATGGGAGGATAGTACTACCTGGTAGACAACTATACTTAAAACCTACAGATAACTGCATATTCTTTGATTATAACAAATTTAATGTATGCTCTTTATCTAGCTTGACACTTTCTTTATCTTCCTCAGCCACAGTTGTGAAAGGTATCTCTTTCTGTTCTTTTTTTCCTTTCATGATAGTTTATATTTAGGCTAACTGGAGCTTATCTATATGCACATATACATATACATATACATATACACATATATGCATATATATATAATATGTATGTATATGATATCATATATTGTGTGGGATGTAGGCCTAAATCTAACTTTTGCCAGTTTGCTTTCCTGATTTCCCCATCGTTGTTGTTGAATGGTAGTAGTTTGTGTTGGGTTTAGCAAGCACTACCTTCTATCATATATAAAATGGTTTGGGGTCTTGCTTGCCTACACTTTCCCATTGGTCAGCTTTTCTACTTTTTAAATCAAGACTAAATAATTTTGATGATTTCTGTTTTGTACCATAGTTTGAGACTCAAGAGTTCTTCCATTCCTATTTTTTTATTATTTTCTTTGATATCTCTAAACTTTCATTACTCTACCTGAATTTTGCTATCATTTTCTCAAGATATGTAAGTAAACTTTGGATAGTTTGATAGGTATGGCACTATATCTGTAAATTAATTTAGGTACTACTATCATTTTTATTATATTGACAGGAACTGAACAAAAAATGATCAACTTCCTTCCAGTTATTTCTGCCTTCCCTTATTCTTGTAAAGAGTGAAAGACACAATTTACTCTCTGTAAAAATTGAGCAGGTCACAAAGTTTTCAGAAGACTTGCAGGTGATAGGAATCTTTTAAATAAAAGATTTTGAGCTGGAAGGGGTCTTAAAGACAGACCATCAAGCACAACCCTGTTATTTTATGGACGAAAAACTAGAACACAGAGACAATAACTGATTTGCCCAATCACACAGCCAGTAAATGTCTGAGATAGTATTTAACTTAAATCATTCTCAGTCCAGTGCTTTATCCATTATACTATGCTGCCTCATCATGCCTTTTCCCATCCCCCAATCCTCCTCTCTTCCCAATTTCTCTATTACTATCACTGTTACTACTATTTTTCTAGTCACCTAAACTCATATACTAGGTATTGTCACTGCCACTTACCCTACATGTGAAATATGTTGCAAACTCTTGTCCTTCCTATCTTTACAAACTCTTTGGAATATGTCTTTTCTACTTTCACGTGAGTGATATCCTGCTTTATGCCCTCTTCACCTCATTGGATTAACCTTCAGATTGGTCTCCCTCCCTTAGATTTTTCTCCATTCCATTCCATCGTTCACTCAGCTGCCAAAGTAATCTTCCTAAAGCACGGATCTAACCATCTCACTCCCCTCAATAAACTCTATGGATCTCCTATTGCTTCCAAGTTAAAATAGAAAATCTTCTGGCTTTCCATGTCCTTTACATATGGACCCTTTCCTAGCTTGCCAGTTTTCCTATATTTTATTTCTCTTGATGTACTGTTATGATCCAGAGAAATCAGTTTTCCTGGCTCTTTTTTTCCCCCTTGCATATAACATTAGCACCTATCTCCACCCCACCCCACCTTGTTTTTATCTATCCTGTATTACCAGACAGATCTCCCACCTGACCTTTTCTTTTGCTTTTCTGGCTTCCTTCAAGGCTGCTCGAATCCCACCTTCTTCAAAAGGTCTTTCCTGTTGTCTTTTGACAGCCTCTCTCCCCTCTCCAATTACTAGTGCCTTCCTTATTAAGTTACTTCCCATTTACCATTTATATGTGTCGTATGTACAGAGGTTTTTTCCTACATTAATAGAAAGTTCCCTGAAGGCAAGAACTATATTTTGGCCTTTCTTTGTATCCCCAGTGCTTAGCACAGTGCCTGGTATATATTAAAGATTTAATAGGTGTTTGCTTTTTCCAAGGTCTACCAGGGAGTATTAGTGAAGGTAGAACTTGAAGTGAAATTCTGAGAAGCCACATGATACAGTTAGTGAAAAGGATAATAGATTTGAATTCAGAAGACCTGGGCAAATCCTGACTCTGTCAGTGATTATCTGTCTAGCATTGGCTAAATAAGTTCACTTTTCTTTTCCTCAGTTTTCTCTTCTATAAAATGTGCATGTTAGGCTTGATGACCTTCCATAGCGACTCTGAATCTGTGATCTTGTGTTCTTTTCACTGAAAAGTCATTGCGTTTTCAAAACACTGTACTGAACACTCATCTGTTTGCTGAACTTCTTGTCAGGGTCTATAAACTTGATTATCTTGACCCCATTCTAATAGCTTGACAGTTGTTTACCTCAATTCCCCTTTATGATAACCTTTCATAACTTCCTTTACAATCTTTGTTTCTGCTCCAGATCTTTCTGACTATGGAAGTCTGGCCTTCTCTCTGTCCACTATGCCATGCTCTCTTTCATGGTAGAATAATAATCAGAAACCTCTAATTATGTTTTTGTGTTATTCCAGTTATGATTCTACACAGGCATGTCTTGTTGATCAGTCAGACCAGAAATCTGAAAGAGTTAACATCACAGAGAATTCATTTCCTTTTGAAAGGTATGATTAGATCTGTTGAGGTTTAAGTACATCATAAATCCAATCTGAACCATAAAAATAAAGGCATAAAATGTCTGTTCAATAATACATACTGTACAAAATGTCTATATTAAATTTTGGTGTCATCATAGAGAGAAACAGTGAAATCTTGGGATCTAATTGTGCTTCTCAAAGTGTCCCAAGGAGTCTATATTTTACTGGCATCTTCCAGACTAGATTGATCATTTTTATCTCTCTCCACATTAACCATCATTCATTTCTCCTGCAGCAGGAAATAAGGTTATATCTTCTATAAGCTAAATTCCATGAAAATAGGTAAGGCTTAACTATTTTAAGTAGATTTTAAACTTGTTTCTTCTCTCTTCCCAGTCAGAAGGCAATTTCCAGTCTTGGGAGGAGGGGTGAGGATATGGAGCTGGGGACGTTACCATTTCAAAGGCTTCTATAAATTGCACAATGACTATAGCAATGTAAATGAAAGTCACTAAAACTCATATTGAACAAGTGAAAAGCCAATAAGGTGGGGGGGAGTTTGGGAGTAGGTGGGTGAGAGGAGGTTAGAGGAGGGGGGCATATTAATGAAACCTGAGTCCTTATCAGTAGAGAGGTGGGAGATTACTGGGGTAAAAGATTGTATTCACTATCAGGTGTAATGGCCAGCATGTTTGTTTTTGCTTGACTGTCTTTCTTTGTCACAAGAAGGTTCATTGGGGGTATGCAGGAAATAGAAAGTTGAAAGAAGTAGGATAAGGAATGGACTAGAGAATATTCAGAAATGATTGTATAGTAAAAGCAAGAAACAAATAAAACTCTTTTCTTTAAAAATATATTGATTATTTTTGTCACCTCAATATTGAAATGTATCTTTCCCTCTTCCACTGTTGAAAGAACATCACATGTAAGAAAGTATAAACTAAAAAAGGAAAAAAAATGTTCTACCCAACATCAACATCAATAGAGTCTGACAATGTATACCATATTCCACATATATCAAAAACAAACACCACCACCCCTTCCCCAACCACCCCTGTTAAAAAAAAAAAGGAGGATGAACTGATCTCCTATCTATTCTTCAAGGACAAGTTTCATCATTATAACAAGGGAGCTATAGAGCATAGTGGATAGGGTACTGGGCCGGGAATCAGGAAGAACTCTGTTCAAATTCAGACTGGGATTAACTGTGTGATTAACTGTGTGACCCTGGAAAAGTCATTTAATTTCTCTGTATCTCAGTTTCATCATCATCATCATCAACCTACCTCACAATGTTGTAAAGAGCAAATGAGATAATATTTTCAAAGGACTTGGCACAGTGTTAGGCAAACATACTTATTGCCTTGCCTTGCCTTGCTTTTCTTTGCCTCCCCTTTCCCTTCCCCACTTCATGGAAGCATAGCTGTAGAGCTTTAAGAGACACTAGAAGTCACTTTGTTCAACATTCTCACCTGTCATTTGCAGACAATTAAACTGTCTCTCAGAAGGTGAAGTGATTAGCCCAAGACTAAATAGTACATTACAGAGCAGAATTTTAATCCAGGTCCTCTGGCTCCAGATTCAGTATACTTTCTCCTCTACCATGCTTCTGTCTTTCTAAAGTGGGGCCTATTGCATCTCTATTTATTATATTCTCCTGGTCCACTTGATAAATGTTTCCTCAATGTGGAGCAAGTCACCATTACCAGTATTTGACTTAAATCATGGTTTCATTCTTTAGCATTTAATTTGAAAAAGAAGACCTCTGTGAATTAGTTCAACCACTAAACTCCCAAAATATAATAGAATAGGGGGCAGCTAGGTGGTACAGTGAATAGAGGACCTACCCTGGTGTCAGGAGAACCTGAGTTCAAATCCAGCCTCAGACACTTGACACACTAGCAATGTGACCTTGGGCAAGTCATTTAAACCCAATTGCCCTGCCTCTCCCCTCCAAAAAGCTATATATGTGTATATATATATATATATATATATATATACATATATATATTTATATATATGTACACATACAATACAATATGTAATTGACAAATCCACAGAATTCCAGGAAATCTCCACAGTTTGGGACCTGTTTCTCTAAATCACTGGATCATAATTTTCCCAACAGTCCAGGCCTTAGGTAATTAGTTTTTGCTTCTTTTTGAGAAATCCATTCAATTGGACAATGAGTATGAATCAGAATATTATTAGTAAATTCATTTCTAAAGTTTCTGCCTACTAAAACTTGTTGGTTCTGGGAGGGTTCTCTTCAGACATCAGCAGAACAGTCGTTCAGAATACCTCACATTAGTTCATCCAAACCTGCCAAGGATTCTGGCCTCATGAACGTTTGTTTCAGTATTTAGATTTTAGTTCTAGTAAAAAAAATATTGAAATTTTCTCTTCATAAATCTAGCGCAAAGTTTATAAACACAGAGCAGATGAAAAGTGAATCATTCATAAGCCCTGGGGAAGAGAACTTTTTGTTATGAGATTGGGAGCACAGGGCAGAGGTCAGGGGTGAGGGCCTTGGCAATGGAAAAACACAAATGAACTTAAATTAGTAAATGACAAGGCAGAGTGTATTAGATGGTAGGGTTTATGTCTTTTAAAAATTATTAATTTTATAGATTGCTTCCTGGGAAGGAAAAAGAGAACTTTATTTCAAAATAAGATACAATGAAAGCATGATTATGTTCTTTGAATATTTTATCATAGATTTAGAGCTTTAAGAGAACTCTTTGAGGTCATCTAGTTCACCTCTCTCACTTTCAGAGCAGGAAACTGAGTTCTAGAAGACTGACTCGCTCAAAGTCACGCAGACTTTAAGTGACAAAGCTAAGATTTAAGCCAATGTCCTGTAACTACAAAACCTTGGTCTCTTTTTACTCAGTCAAATTAACAGGCTCCATAAGATTTCAGTCAATCCACACACCTTTACTAAACAACTACTATGTGCTGGCATTGAAAAGACAAATGTATTCATTTGAAGACTTTTATACACATTAGCTAGATCTTTGTCACAAAACAAACTCATTAGTTCTGTCAAACAAGTTAGTAACTGTTTAGTAATTGATTAGTGACTAGTAAGTGAAGAGTGTGTTCATGTACTCTTTATGTAGCTATAGAGATATAAAATACCATATTTACTTAATATTTTCTCATTTTACCTAGTAGTCACTCCACCATTTTATGATGACACAAATTTATTAAATAGAGTGCCCTGATGTTATTTTCTTCTTCCCTTAATCTTGGTGCCATTTTAAATGATAGTATACGCAGTACAGCTAAAGGATTCTTGAAAATTAGGATTTTTTACTACTTGTTGTAACAAATTCTGACACTTATACAAATATAATCCTTAGGAATTTTTTTTATTATTTCCTCTGATTGACATAATCATCAAAAAGCAGTGGAAACAGCATTCGACTTAGAGTCAAAGGACTGGGGTTTGAATCTAGATTGCTACAAACTGCCTGTGGGAACTTGGGCACACAATGTCATTTCTTTAGGTCTCAGTTTTTCCCATCCATAAAATAACTGATTTGGACAAGATGAATTAAAAAATCCCAGCTCATGATCTATGATCCTATGATGATCTTTCTTTGAAAAATCAATTTCAAAGGAATTTAATGTTTCTTGGAGGCTTTTTGTTGTCCTAGAGATAATAACACAATATTGCATACATAGCTTTCTCTCTGTTTAAGTAAACAGTAAAATATCTGGGAGTAAAAGAGACACGAGCAAATAAGGCAGTTTTGCTACCCATTCAGGAAAAAAAATACAGTATTGAATATGAAAAAGATAACTTTTCAATTTTCAAAATTTTCAAAATAGTAGATCTGAATAGTATATGAAATTATGCTGTGAGATGTGACATTTGGCAGTCTATTTTCATGGATTTAATATTGGGACATTCTCTTTAATTGGTTATTTCAAAAAGGAAAGAGTGATTTCAGCTTAGTCACACAACTGAGTGATCCCAGCCAATGCTAGGAAAGCTGAAATCCTTTCAGTTCTGTTCACAGTGTTACTGATGTCCTTTGGTCCTATTACATATGCCTAAATTAGTACTGATGTGAAATAATTGGTTGTATCTATGCAGATACCACTGACTATATAGACAGCTTACCTACAACTAGGTGAATTGGAAAATTTTATTTAATATCATTGCTTATGATCATAAAAAATCTATTGATTTGAAGTTTACTTAGTTCTTATTATTCTGAAGCAACATTATTTTTGTTTCTATTCTTACCCCCAAATACTTCTTTGTTGCTGAATTCATATACAGGAAGGTTTTATATGTGTTTGTTGTATTTTCTGGAAAAAAAAATGAAGCTTTAAATAGGGAGATAGCTCTCTCTTTCACTCATACTCATCTCTCCCCATTCACAAGTCTTTTCCTACTCTCTTTTGACTTTTATGAAGAGGTGATCTTTCTTACTGGCCCAAACCCCTCTACATACTTCCTCAACACTATCTGCTCCCAATAGCATTTAGAGGCTCTGTTCAAATCCTCCTTTTTGCTGAGGGGGTTTTCTGATCCATGCTGATGCTAGTACCTTTCCTCAGACCTTACCTCTAGTCTGTATATATTTTCAATGTCTATAGTTGTTTCAATGTGGGCTCCCTCATTGTGAATACCTTAAGGGCAAGAACTGTGTTTTATCTTCTTTGTATCCTAAGCAATGTAATATTTGCTTCATAAATGCTTGTTAATGGATTTCAAAATGTATTAAATGTGTACAGTATGAGAACTTTAGAGATTATACCCATTAAATGGGTCTCTGTTTATTGAGATTTGATATGACAATATTTGATAATATTTTACCAATAAAATATGGCATGCTTGTATATTTTTATATATGTGTGTTTTGCTTGTATATTTTTATATGTGTGTTTGTGTGTATATGTATAGTATGTATGTGTATCTACATATGTGTATTATATATGTATATGTATAGTGTATGTATGTGTATTATATATGTGTATATGTATATATGTAGCATATGTGTATGTATATGGTATATGCATATATGTATGTATATATGTTTGCATGTATGGTATATGTGTGTGTATCTATGTTCTCATCAATATGAATGTTCCCTTCTGCAATCCAGTTTGCAATCCAATTAAACCTTATTATTAGGCTATATGCTGCTAAGTTGTTCAAAGAAAAGGAGATGTTTAACCTGGCCAAAGGGATTGCTACTGGTTATGGTAAGGAACAAATCAAATAAAGTGTTTATATATTGTTGATCATTAAGTTTTGTAGTTTTATTTTTATCTTTTGTTTTATACGACTTTATTTATGAATATGTCAGTCCTTTCTTCCAAACAAATCCTCTCTATTAAGAATTTTGTAAAAGGGGGAAAAATAGCAATTCAGCAAAACCAACTAACACAACTGAATTGGACAGTATAAGAAATATAAGATATTCCATAATCCTCACCACCACTTCAAAGAAGAGAGGAAGGTACGTTTTCCTATTTCTTTATAATTACAAAGTATTCAGTTATAAGTTTTTTGTTTCTTTACATTTTTTCCTTGTTCTAACCATTGTATATATAGTTTTCTTGTTTCTGCTTAATTTCCACTAATGTGTGTTTTTTCACGTTTCTCTCATATTTGTCATTTCTTTTCATATAATAATATTCCATTATACTTAAGTACAATAATTTCTATAGCTATTCTTTAATTCATAAACATATTCTTTGTTTCCAATTCTTTACTACTCAAAATGATGAAAAGTGCTACTAGGAATATTTTGGTATATTGAGGACTTTTATTTTTTCCCCTTTGACCTCCTTAGTGTATAGCAAACAGCAAGTACTCTGAGTCCATTTTGGTCCATAATTCCAAATTGTTTTCCAGAAAGGGAGGAATAATTCAGAGTTCCGCTAGTATCACACTGATGCTTTGTCTTTTTCAATGCTGTTTAACCTCAACTACTTCTATTTTTTTTTTTTTTGGTTATCTTTGTGAATTTGTTATCCTGTGACATTTTTAAGTCATCTAATTTCTAACTGAAACAAGGACAAATCTAATTCTGAAAATTTTCTTCCAAAGCTATGAAAACCTGATGTTTGGAATGTGTCCTAAAACATTTTGAGCTATATAGTATACATCTATGATTTAAGTGCTGTGCTAAGTATGGCAGATTTATGGGCATGTTCCTTATCTAGGTTCCCTGGTTCAATGTGGACATTTTAGTCACTTAAAGCATAATTCCACCTTACTTTTCAGAATTTTTGGATCAAATCATAGATCCACTATGAGTGGTCTTATCTTTTCGTAGCTCCTCCAATGCTGGCTATTTTCACCTTTCATTATTGTTGTCAGTTTGGGTGACAAATTTTAGGGTGAATTTCTCTTATTATTAGTATTTGGGGGCAGTCTTTTACATGGGTGTCAGTAGATTGATAAATTGTTTGTCAATAGACTATAGATTCTTTTGAGCACTGTTGATTCATAGCCTTTGATCACTTATTCATTAGAGAATGGCTCTTATTCTTATGATTTTATGTTGATTGCTATATATTTTAAATTTATGACCCTTATCAAAGTTATTAATATAAAATTTCCCTGGTTGATGTTTTCCATTTTTATTCACACTGCGGTATTTTTGTTTGTGGAAAAGCTTTTCACATCATGTAAGGATATATAATATATCATTTGGCGATCTTATCAGCTTTCATGTACTTAATTGCCGTCTCTATGCTGATGATTCTCTAATCTACCTTTCCTGACCCAATCTCTCTGCCGACCTCCAGCTTCACATCTCTAACTGCCTTTCAGATTTGCTATCTACCTGATAGGCATCTTAAACTTCACATGATCAAAACAGAATTCATTCTCTTTTCCCCTAAACTAGCTTCTTCTTTTACCTTCTATATTATTGTAGAGAGCAACACTAGCATCCCAGTCCCTCAGGCTTACAACGTGAGGGTCCTCCCCTATTACTATATCTCACCTCCCCCTCCAAACCAAGCTGTTGCCAAGGCCTGTCAATTTTACCTTTTCAGCATCTCTCCTATATTCCCTCTTCTCTCCTCTGACATTGTCACTACTGTAGTGCAAACTCTTTTATCAACTATGTCTTGATTATTATAATTGTTTATTGGCAGTTCTGTGTGCCTCAAGTTTCTCCTCATTCCAAATAATCCTCCATTCAGCCACCATAATGATTTTCATAAAACTCTGGTCTCATCATGTTACTTCCCCTACTCAGTATACACCAGTGGTTTCCTATTGCTTCCAGGACCCAATCCAAAATCCCCTTTGGTGTACAAAGCCCTTCATAACCTAAGCCCTTTCTACCTTTCCAGTCTTTTTATACCTTGCTGCCCACTGATTCAGTGACATGTCTCTTCCTCAAACAAGACACCATATCTTTCTTGGTCATGGGCATTTTCTCTAGCTTTCTCCTATGTCAGGAAGACTCTCCTTCTTCTGCTCAAATTACTGACCTCCCTGACTTCTTTTAAGTCTCAGCTAAAATCCTACCTTCTTCAGGAAGCCTTTCTCAACTCTTCTTAATTCCATGGCCTTTTCTCCATTATTTCCTATTTATCCTGCCTGTATATAGCTTTCTTTTTGTATATTTATTTTTCTGTTGTCTCACTCATTTGATTATAAGTTCCTTGAGTACAGAAACTGTTGTTTACCTCTTTTTGTACCCCCAGTGCTTAGCAAAGTGCCAGGCACATAGTAGGTGCTTAATAGATGTTTATTGATTAACTGAAGGAAAATAGTATATTTCGTGTGTGTGTGTGTGTGTGTGTGTGTGTGTGTGAGTGTGTCTGTCTGTCTGTCTGTTTATGTTTGGAAAAGAGTTTTCCCACAATTCATAACTGTGATAAGCACCCGATCTAACAATTGAAGGGATCAAGAAAAGTTTCATGTAGAAAGCAGCAGCCAGAGCAACTATTAATTAATTAATTAATTTAATATATTAATGTAATATAATATACAATATATTGATTAATATAAATTAACTTATGACTTCTTAATGAGGTAGATAGTGAAAAATTGCTAGTCATGTTGTCTATAGAGAAGGAAAGGGGAAAAAAATGTTTAGTAAAACCTTGACAAGAGATACAAATGAGGAAAATTATATTGAAAGTATTCTATGATATTGAAAGATGACAAAAAATCTTTAATTTTTTTTTATTATTGTTACTACTCCTGCTGTTGCTGTTGCTGCTGCTGCTGCTGCTGCTACTAATACAGCTACTTTTAACCTTCAAGGACGATACACCCTTGATATTTAGAATCTAACATTTAAAGCACTTCATAATTTTCTCTCTTCTTTTTCTAGTCTTTATATATTTAATCCCTTTTGCCTACTCTATGGTATTGCCTTCCACTTACACAGCATATGTCTTATGTTTTTTTTTTTTTAATTTACATATTGTCTCCCAGTAGAATTGAGATCCTCAAAGGCAGGGATCTTGTTTTTGCCTTTCTTTGTATTCCCAGTTCTTATACTTACTATTATTTTAACACAGTGCCTGGCACTTAGTACACAGTAAACAAATTGCTATTGATTGATTAGCTATTATCTATTTTTGTATATGTTATATAAGGAAGGCAAAAAGTTAGTAAACAAAGGAGGGAAGAATAGGTGAAGAAGAGAAGTATACTGTAAAACCAATCATGAGCAGCTCTCCTGAGGCCTGCTGCTCTGAATAACTTTAAGGATCTAATTGCATAGTATAGTGAACTCTCTATTCAGCAATAAACTAAAGCACAACATTCAAGAAGCTAAAGCACAATATTCACAACAACATAACATAACAACTTATTACTAAGGTGGCCACATAGTCTTAGACAAAAAATATCATTCAGTAAGTCACAATCTCCTCAATCAATATAGAGTACCCAAGTCAAATTTTCTTTCATGTTAACTCCAGGCTGGCTTCCAATTATTCTTAAGTCAATCATCCTTAAGGAGTAGCAGAAAGTACAAACACCATCCCACCCCTAGGTTACAGTAAGTTACAATATCGTCAGTCATCACTGAGTGCCCAAGCAAAGTCCTTTTTCATCTTAACTTGAGGCTGACTTCCAAACCCCACAGCTCCTCTTCCATGGGCTCTTGCCTAGATTCACCTGACTCTTACCTGGATTCACATGTAGGCAGCTCTCTGTTCCTCTTCCATATCGCAGCTCACAGGGATTGCTCTACCACAAGCTCTTCATAGTTTCTGTTTCTAGGAAAACAAAGCTCACCAGGGGTACAACAATATTTACACACAATACTTGTTCTATCATCTCAATTCACTTTCTGTCTGAGAAACCAATACAGAATGAACAGACAGAACTTCTGTCTGCAAAATCATCACAGAACAACACACAAGACTTCTGTCTGAGAAATCAAAATAGATCGACAGACAGGACTTCTGTCTGAGAAATCAACACAGACAGAAAGAATGCCAGTATCATAACACTCTCTCTCTCTAAGCTCTGCTTGGTCTTAGCTTGTGCTCAAGCTTTATCTGCTCTGCTCTTTCCTGTTCCATCCTTCCTGTTCTGCTCTTTCCACAAGCTATTCCCTCCATGGCCTCCATGTGATGACCTTAGGTCTAGTAAGGGCAACACAATGTATACTGTTTCCAATAAAGACTTGACACAATCAAAGGTGAGGCTCAAAGGCACCTGAATAGCTGGAACAAGCAGCAAAGTACTACTTTGCTTGCCATTACATATACACAGAGGAGATCTGTTATAAAGGGGAAACACTTTGAGAGCATTTTGAAGAATAAATTCTCAAAATATTAGTAAAAATCTCTTTTTATCTTTAGAAGATACTAAAACTTAGAAAAAAACATCTTTTTACTGTATCTCTAAAAAAAGAGGTGGTCAAGATCATATTAACAATTATTCATACATATGTGTACTTTTCTATCTCTGTGAATATTTTTGACAGCCTATTTGGTACAGTTGGAAACATTTGGAATCAGAGGACTCATGTTTGAATTCCACCTCTTTCACTTCTACATTTTGATTTGGGCAAGTCACTCAGACCCACTGAGCCTCAATTATTCCATCTATAATTTGAGGAGGTTGGATTAGATGACCTCTAAGTGGTTTCCAGATTTAAGTCTATGATTCTATAAATCTATTCATTATGGAGTCTTTGATGAAAATAGGAGAAGGGAACAAGGAGGCATTTGTAAATGATATTCTAAATCAGAGCACATCTTGACAGGTCCATAATTGACTTGATCCCACTGTACCTATCATGTGTTGTTTACAAAAATATATCTAATTTGGTAAGATAAAGTACAATGGAGATGATTATATATTCCATTCATATTTTATTTAAACCTGAGCTCTCTGAAGGGAAATGTTTTGTTTTAGAATCTTCAGTGCCAAACACAGTATATTCTACATAGTAAGCACTTAATAAATATTTGTTTCTTTAAGTCAGGAAAGCATAGAGTAAGTGAACAAAATTATGCCAAAGTGTTTGCCACCATCATGGAGGATGTTTTAATCCAAAGTCCAAATGGAAAGATTTTCCAAATAGAAATGTGAAGAGGTCCTCCAGATGCTATTATTTGCAGAGGACATTGTGCTAATTGTAATAAGCCTCAGAATGCCTTCTAAATGAGAAATAAAATTGCTCAAAATAATTCATGCTAATTATTTATCCAGGGAAAAACAAATAGATGAATAATAATTATTTTTAATCCATAATATATAATTGAATGGATAACAATGAACCTGGTCCACCAGCATATGTACATTGGACAGACACCACACAGTGAACTATGCCTAGAATTTATCAGGAAGAAGAAAGAGGTGAATTGACTTTGGGTAAACATGCAGTCATTAATAACCTCCCTGAAAGTTAGGATCATCTTTTTTCTTTTTAACAATACTATTCTTCTGGAGATACATATTTATGAGTCTTCAAAAAAAATTGTAGCTCTAAGTTATTTAAATGATATTAGAGATGTATATGGTAAACATGAATAGGCTACAACTTGGTACCAAGGGATAACTGCAAAATAAGCCGAGTAAAAATGTTTTCATAAGAGATGACTAAAAAACATGGACCAATCACGTGACAAGAAGGCGAAATAAGTGGTTGATAGTCTGTGTGTATTTCACTAATATTCTTGTACTAACAAGATCTCTAGAGAAAGGCCTCCAAATGTTGAGTGAATTCTCTGTGAAGGATTCATAGGCAGATACATTGAGAATAGTGACATAGGTTAAGAAGGTGTGGAGACATGGCAATCTGTACCATTAGAGGGAGTGCTCACTTTAGCAAAATTATAGATATATCAGAACATCTAAGTATAAAATTGCAGCAATTCCTTCATACCTTAAAAGTGTGCTATATAAGAATTGGTTAAAAAATCAAGACATTTAGCCTAGAGAAAAGACCTAGATATAGGGTAGGAGAACTGTCATGTGGGAGAGGGATTATATTTGTTTTACCTGAGACCAGAGAGAAGGAGAACTAGAAGCAGTGGTTTGGAGTTGTGAAAAGGCAAAATGAAGCTTCACGTAAAAGAGCAATAAAAACAAAATGTGCCCCCCAAAACTGAACTACCTTAAGAAGAGAAGTAGGAAATCTCTTTGGAAGTCTTGAAGCAGATCCCTGGATGATCACTTGCCACGTAGATGAGATTCCAGTTCAGGTATTGCTTATATTATAGAGTCTCTGAGATTCCTTCCAGTCTCAAGGGTCTAGGATTCCATCCTATGTGCTTCTGGCACATGTCCTCCCCTAAATCCTGCAAAGAAGCTACACCTAATACACTAGATGACTTCCTCTAGTCTTGTAGCTTTCTCATACCACAGAAGCGCTTGACAGATACAAACCTAGTACTAGTATTACTGGGTCAGAGAATATGCACAGCTTTATAGCCTTTTAGGCATTGTTCCAAATTGTCGAGATAATATTTGTAAAGAGCTTAGTCCTAAGCCTAGAATATAGGAGACGCTAAATACTTGCTTGTTGCCTTCCCCACATGTAAATAATTTCCATAGTAATAACTCTGAGTTGTCTCAAAGAGAAGTTATTAAAGTTTAGGGCTTTTTTAGACAGCCACATGCTATTTTACAAATCATAAGGAGGTGATACTAAAGGTTTCTCTAGCTTTCCTTTTCTTTCCCTTCTAATATTGGAGACAATTCAGTAGTTCAGTCAGACTTTTACTTTTCTGGAAATGATCCGGTTTTTGACAAATTTAAGATTAAAATAGTCATAGGTATTTTCCATTGTATCATAAAGCCTGAACGGTTTAATTAATGAGTATTTGTTAGCTATCAACTTTGAAAATACTTTTGCTAGACCTTAAGACATACAAAGATCTATGAAATATGGTTCCTGCCATCAGAAAATTTAAACATAATATTAGAAATAAAATATGCATATAATAGAATATATTATATAATTTTATATGATATCAATATAATATATTCCAATATGTTGTATGACACTATGATAAAAATATGTTAAATAATAGAATATTAAAGGAGGGGGTGGAGCCAAGATGGCAGCGTAGAAGCAGCAACATATTGCAGCTCTCACATAGCCACCCCCAAATACCCATAAAATAGGACTCTAAACCAACCCTGGAACTCCAAAATGCACACAAAGATACTTCCCACTAAAGTCAGCTCGGCTACGAGGAACCATATCAGCACTGCGAACCGAAACCAGCCTGGCCTGAAGCCGCGGCTGTGCCCCGGGGGCGGCTGGACGGGAGGAGCTTCAGGTGAGCGGATTAGCAGCAGCTGTGAATGGGATTTGTGAAAGGGGGAGATAAGCAGTCCAGCCAGAAGGGCTCCAGAGC
>CM053583.1:103873065-103891349 GCA_028627135.1 Pseudochirops cupreus | reverse complement strand
ATATATATATATATATACATGCGCAATTATTATTATTATTATTGACTACCTCCTACTGGAACTTGAGATACACAGGCACTGCAGTTGGGAGATCCATCCTGCCCTACCAAAAAGTGACATAGGAGAGAATAGACTGGGGGAGGGGGGAAACACTGGGATGGCTGTTTTGGGGTGGTGGGCGGGGGAAAGACGGGGAGAAAATATGTAACTCAAAAAAAAATTTTAATAAAAAAAATAATAGAATATCAAAAATAGAGTGGAAGTACATCAGAAAAGGAAAATAATGCAGATGCTTTTACAGTCCTTCAAAGTTTATGAAACATCATTAGCTCTTATACCATTTGATCCTCACAATGAGCCTGTGAGGTAGATGCTTCAGGTATTATTGTCCCCATTTTAGAGCTGAGGGAACTAAAGACTGGGGAAAATGAACTGATTTGTCTAGAGTCACAGGGTTAGTAAATGTTGGAGGCAGGATTTGAACACAGTTGTTCATAACTTCAAGGTCACCACATTTCATTTTTAATGCCGTGTAGTATTGGAGAAAGGAAAGAAAAAGTGACTTGTAAGTGAGGGACTCAAGGAAAGTTGTATGGAGAAAACAGCCATCTATTCCACACAGCACAAATGTGGAAAATGACCCACACTATACTGGGGTGACCATTCTTCGTAGTTTTGGCCTCCGTTTACAATCCTGCCTCTGCCACATAAGCTTTTTCCCTTAAAAACAGCCACTGTCTCTCTGCTTGAGAACAACAAAGCTGACCTGACCTTGTTATTTCCCAGAATTTCACATCTCGGCTTCACTGCCTGGAATTGTCACTACAACAAATATTTTTATGTATTTATTTAATATCTTTAGACAAAGCTAAAGAAGGCACTTTAAACGCAGTGAGTATGAGAAGAAATATAAAGCTGATCTCACAAATAATAAAAATTCACATGGCTATAGCATTTTAAGTTTTATAAAGTGTTTTTTTTTTCTCCTCAGAACAATTCAGTGACATAGAACCAAACTAGGTCTGTTATGTATGGGAAAACTTTTGAATTACCATCAGCTGATTGCTGCTAAGACCTATTATCACTGGAGTGGTTCCTTCCCTTTCAATTCTTCCTTTAGTGCTAGCTATCCCAGAATCCATCAGGAAGTCAGAATGGCAGGTGACGGCAGGTAGGAAGACCTGCCATTATTGCATGTGCTTTCCCCTCTAATTTTCCTCTTTCATTGAAGCTGCTTGACTGCTCACTTGGCTTGGATGAGATGGGAGTCAATGTCCCTATTCCTTCCTATAAGATGGAACACTACAGGCCTCACCATCTGCCCTGCTGTTCCCTTGACATTATCATATGACTTATCGATCTTAAAGACATCTGTGCTTTGCCATTTGCCTCACCACTAAATCTTTGAATTTCTGGACTTTCCCATCTACCCTGCAGCTAAACTTTATTTTATGTATTAACTTTCTTCTGTTTTGCTCTCCCCACCCCTCAACAGAATGTTAGCTCCTCAATGCTGGTTATACTTTCTCAATGTATCTGTTTCATGTGTGGAATGATCTCCCTTTTCCTCTCTGATACATTCCTTCCTCACTTCCCTTAAATCCCAATTAAAATCCCTTTTAATCCTAGCACCTTCTCTCTATCAATTATTTCTTATTTATCTGTACATAGCTTGTTTTGTATATGTTTGTTTGCATCTTGTCTTCCTCATTAGATTGTAAGTTCCGTGAGGGTGGAAACCATCTTTTGCCTCTTTTTGTATCCCCACCATTTAGCACTGGCACATAGTAGGCACTTAATTGAAAGTTTATTGATTTGTTTTATCTCCAGTGATTAGCACAGGTGGTTGACATAAAGTAAACATTTAATAAATGCTTTTTTCATTAATTCAGCATAATCTGAGATTACTGAGGCAAATTTTTCCTCTAATTATAAGCTGTGTACATACAGCTTATTTTCTTCTTCCTAACCTCAGTTTACAATCTGTAAATTGTAATGGCAGAATTTTACATAAAACTGTTGATAGCACAATTAAAAGGTTCAGTATCATAATTTACTCAAGACAATGTAGAAAGTGTCTGATGGTAATGGGAGGTGTCTGTGTGACAGTTTTTGTGATTTTTTTTTGATACTTCAAAAGATTTTTATAAAGTTTTTAAAAATACCATTTGAGGGCATCAGAGCTGTTTTCAGAACAAAACCAGTGGAAGTTGGATGAGAGCATTCTAATCTTGAATGAATCATTTTGACATTCCTTGTCATCTTTAAGAGGAAAATCCTTTCCATCTTGGAGGAGATTTTAAGATCAAATACTTGACCTTTTGAATGTTTAGCCATTCTTTAAATTTGATAAGAATCTGAGTTTTCTTGAGTCATAAATTTGGAAATCCATGAATTCCCCTAATAGGAAAGAAAATGTCTATTTCTGGAGTCATGAGAATTTTTTTTTTTACTCTTATCATTTGCTTTGTGGATAAAAAGATTTCAATACTATTTTCTTATTCCAACAACTGGGTGCAGGGTTTTTTTTCCTAATTTCTCATGACCTCCTCAAAATAATTTCTTCTTAAAAATTCATGATTTTAACATTGTCTTATATGGTGTTTCACGTATGCTGTACAGCTATGCAAATCTACACAAGCAGGTCATAGGGTAAAATCAGGGACACGAGTATTGGCCAACACAAACAAAAAGGGATGACTGGGAAAAACAATATCATCTCATTTTCCCCTCACAGGACCCCTGGGAGGAAGATGCTCTTATTATCCCCACTTTACAGAGGAGGAAACTGAGGCAGATAGAGAGTTCATGACATCATGGGTCAGACAGCTAGTAAGTGTCTGAGACCAGATTTGAAACAAGGTCTTTGGGGCATCTGAGGGGTACAGTGTAGAGAGCACTGGTTTGGAATCAGGAGGACATCTTCTTGAATTTCAATCCATTCGCAAACATTTACTAGCTATGTGATCCTGGGCAACCTCATCTGTAAAACAAGCTGGAGAAAGAAATGACAAACTACTCCAGTATCTCTGCAAAGAAAACCCTAAATGGGGCAGCAAAAAATGGGACATGACTAAACAATAACACCTTCCTCACTCTTGGTCTGGCACTCTACCTCTTTGCCACCTAACTGCCCCATTAAAAGAAAAAAAAATGTTACTTTAGATTGTAGAGTATTAGGAAGGAAAGAAAGGGGAGGGGAACAAACATCTATTCCTCAGTGCTAGGCACTGTGCTAAGATCTTTGGAAATACTATCTCATTTGAGCCTCACAAAAACCCTGGAAGGTAGGTGCTATTATCTTCATTTTGTAGTTGAAGAAACAGACCTACAGAGATTAAGTGACTTTCCCTGGGTCACAGCTAGAAGTTATTTGAGGTGATATTTGAACTCAGGTCTTCCTGACTCCAGGATTCCTCCCTCTGATACAGGCACAGTGGGGACTCCAGCACAGTACTGGACTCCATATTTACTTTTATGGAGTCCAGCAGAAAGTAGGCTCAAATTTAGAGAGGATATGTGCCAAAGCAGGCACAATAGGTCCTAAGACTTCCTTTCACTGGGAGTACATCATTTTTTTTTCTTTATAGGGCACTTAGTTCTCCTTAGGCGTGATATAGTTTTCTTTTTGGCCTCTTCTACTATCCTGAAGCTGCCTTTCCTCAAGACATCTGCTTTGTTTTCTACACTTGATGTAGAGAGGACCATCAGCTGTTCTAGGGACATATCTGAGATGCCTATTCGGAAACCCTCCTTCTTCTGACTTTTCAATATTCACAAAATCATTCTCTAGTCAAGGGTGTTAAGGAGTCAGAACCTCTTCTCCTCACTCTCTTCCCCAAACAATTGCCTCTCAGAGACTAGTTTGGACTCTTTTCCCCTCTAGATTGTCATGGCCTCTGGAATGATAGAAGCTAACCTGACTTACTCTTTCATACAAGCGTCAATTAATCCCAGTATACTTCCTGGGCAGTATCATTGCCAAGGGCTCCAAGTACTCTCTTCCATGCTAACTTGATTTACTTATTTTAATTTCTTTGATTAATTAATTCAGGGAAGTTGTTCTTACCAGATTAAAGTAGTTATTTTGAGGAAAGTACTGTGATTGTCATTTGGTTCCATCTTTACACTAATAAATGGGGAAAAAAATTGAATTTAACAATAATATTTTTTTATTTAAAAGCTGCTTCAATTAGACCAGAATTATTTGGGGTCAAATATGAGGACACAAAATATTTGAAAAAATTAAAAAAACTGTTTTAAAATAATCATCAGCAGGTGAGCCATTTCTAAATTATATTTTTTAAAATTTAGGAATGAATAGAAGAGGAGGAAAAACCTATTAATTTGAAGAGCAGGTGGGGACTAGAACTATGATTTCATCAGTAAAAGAACTAACTCCTCAGAGGAAACTCCCTCAATGCTTCAATGAGGGAACGCCCTCTGTCAATGAAGATTATTACCTTCTTTTTAACCTGCAGTCTAAGGGAGATGCGAAGAGTGGAGAGAGTCTAAATGATTTGTCCAGGGCCACATGTAAAGTTGAATTCAGGATTTCATTGTAGAAATATATCTGATATATCATGCTCCCTATACTTAGCTTCAGTAATCCTGTGGAAATCCTAGATTGAAACACAACAAAAAGGAGTAGTCAAAGACCCTTTTCAATTTAAAGTAGTATCCAAAATAAATTTTGATAATGATGGATAACAAATATATGTATGCACATCAAGGGAATTGCCATTTCACAAAGGTTCTAAAATCCTTCTATTTCCGAGGTCTTGTGCCTGGTAGTGAAGGAGATACAAGAATGAATAAGAAACAGTCTGAGGAGCTTATCCTATAGTAGAGAAGTCATCACCAAATAATTACAATACCCCAAAGCCCATTACATTATATAAGAGAATATATTTTAAAGAAGGTTATAAAGATACAGGATTAGCAAACTTGAAGGGACCTTAAAAAGCATCTAGTTGAGTGTCTCATTTATAGATGATGAATAGAAAGCTTAGAAAAGTTTACATGGTTTGCAGTTATTGACAGAACCAGACTTTCTGACTCAATTAATTGTGCTCTCCTTTAATTTATTCTTACACAGTGATCCAATAAACTTGGGAAAAGAGCAAGGATATTCAACTCAATAAAAACATACTGGGCCCCTACCATGTGTAGGGTAGTGTGTTAGATGCTGTGGGGGTATTAAAATGAATAACATAATTCCAACCTTCAGAGAGCTCACAGTCCAGTGGCAGAAAGATTTACGCAATTCAGATTCAAGGTAGGTCAACCAAGGTAGGTGATGCAAGAAAGAAGCAATGTATTCTCTGAATTCTAAAGAGGGAGAGGTTACAGGAGAGGAGAAGCTGGTCTCAAGTCCCATGTCTGGCACATACTAGATGTGTGATCCTGGTAAATTCTCTGCTTTTCATTGTTCTAGGCAAATCTGTAAGCTTATAAATTACAGAAACAGTGCCATCCAGACTTCATCAATAGAATTTCTTCACCTTAGAGTTCCCTGTACATGGAAATGACAGTCACTCTCACCTAGGGAAAATCAGTTGAAAATTAATGGAGAAGGCACAATTTGAGTTAGGTAGGATTTAAAAACACAGGGATTTGATGAGGAGATTCTTATGGACTGGGTTGTGATGGTAAATGTTTAGCTATCTAGAAAACAAACGTATGAAGGGCATACTTTTTAGTTTAATCTTTATTATTAACATTTCTCCATCATTTTCTTAAGTATAGACAATCCATAAGACAATAGCTTACCGATTTCCTTGGTGTAAATGCTCACACTGAAAATTTAACAATCAGCCACAAAAGGGAACAACATTGGAAAAGTCACACAGAAAAAAGAAGGAATGAGACATATTTGGGAAGCATTTTATTCAAGTTTGTGACCATTAGATATTACAACCTGAACATAGGTTTAGACCTGTCTGCCTGAGGCCTCTAACAGCTTTGGCCAGATCTGCCACTCTTTTGGGCCCACTAGATATACTCCAGGAGGCAGTTCAGAGGCTCTAAAACCAAAGGTCACAGCCTAGTTTATGTTCAGTTTCATCTTGACTAACTTTCCCTTCTAATCTGAAATTTTGAGGCCACCTCCTTATCAGTCTCTATTGATCCATAGAAGGTCTAAGCTGAGTTTCACAGAAGCAAAGATTTGACCCTGCAACCTATAATTCAGCTTGTTTAATACCACAGGGACACAACAGCAGTGATTAAGGGAATTGGCTCCAAACACCATGGGCAGTGTCTTCTGAGTCACTCTTTTCTTCTGGTGTTTCTATGGAGGAATTATACGCTTCTAGAATTATTTCACTGATTGAAATGGAATTTTAGGTCAGGTTAGATCACCAACAGCAAACTTCTGCTATGTTCATACAACGGTACTAGTATGGGGTGGGAATGGTCTCATTATAATTGTGAACCCACTTTTTTTTGTTCTCTAATAACTGTACTTTTATATTCATATATCCCAGCTAACTCATTGATTGCTAGCCTCTCCATGCATTCTCTCTAAAAGGTGAAGGTATTACCTTTTGTTATGGATTATTGCAGGTGGTTTAAGGAATGGGGGAGATATTAAGTGATATAGTCCTGTTTCTACTTACTGAGTATCTTCTCAGGAATTCCTGCTTCCATGGCAAGACTCATGTCACAATAAAACATATCTAGCCACAAGGGAGAATGTGAGAGTGAATAAAACTAACATAGTTAGGGAAAGAAATAAAGCTTACAGACTCCAGTGTCTCTCAAAAAGCCTTGTAGGGTTAGCCAAAAGGAGAAAATGGATAGTAAATGATTCAAGGAACAAATTAGAAGCAGCTTCCTGCTTATCAAGGAAAGGTAGGAGAACAATTAGGCAATATGACTTATATTTTGAGTTTAGAATATGTACACTTATGCCTTCCTTTGCCATGTTTGTCTTCTAATTGTCCGCCAAACCTTGATAAGATCCTCAGCAAAGAGTTTTCCAAATATTTTCAGGGATTGATAATGGTACAGTTTATGGAGTCTATCTGTCTCATCTTTCCATCTATCATTTCTCCATGACTGCCTATTTTCTTTTTCCTTCCTTCTTTCCTTCTTTCTTTCCTTCCTTCCTTCCTTCCTTCCTTCCTTCCTTCCTTCCTTCCTTCCTTCTTTTCATCATATTTTACCAATAACTATGTGACTAAGAATAAATCATATAATTTTTCTATTTCAGTTTACTTATCTGTAAAATGGGGATAAAACATATTACCTAGGTTGTCATAGAGATAACATTTTGAACGTCTGAAAGGGCTATATAATTGCAAATGACATCTGGATATATAAGTATAAGTAAACAGAGACAAAATATACAAAAACAAATGTACACATGTATATATACACATAAATATGTGTAGGGGAAAGGAGAGAGCAAGCTTACAAATGATCACTGCCAGTCCTTCAATAGTTGAGAGGAGCATTTAGTTTTGCTTGTGTTGCCTCATCCAGGCAAGAGCATCTAATGACTACACATGCATGAACTGTTAGGATATGTGAGGCCCTCAGGTCCAGAGATTCCCTGGCTCCTGATAAAATGACATATTCATTGAACAAACATTTATTTTTTCACCAACATTTATCAAGTTCATATTGCATATAGTATGTTCTCTAGTGCCCTGGGTGACTGTAGAATGTGAGAGAATTTCCCATTCTCCTTGTTTTTGACATATGGTTCATAGCTCTTGGACAACTTTTTTACTTTTTGCCAAAATTCCTTAGGCCTCATTTTAGTTACTCAAAGAGATATTTTAGAACATCATGAGGATCTCAGTGTTTTCTGTTTTGGATTATTGAAAGGGAGAAATACCTTCATAATTGAACATTTCAAAATCACCATATTGTAGGATATATATATATACATATACACATATATATATAGTAGAAGAAAAGGAAGAGCAATTTAGCAGAGTAAGAACTGTGAAAATTTGAATGAAAGTTTGGAATTTTCATTTTCTAAGGTGGTTTAATTTCTTATTAGATTTAATGTACTAGTCATGTCAGATTATTACATTTTAATGTTTGTTCACATAATTCAATTAGCATAGTCTTCATAAATTTTAATACTCTTCTTAAATAATCCTAATCCAAAGTAAGGATTTGCACTGAATTACCCAGAATGTGTGTATGTGTGTATGTATGTATATACATATAAATATACATATACATACACACATACATATATACATATATATATGTATATATATGTATATATACATACATGTACCTATTTGGTGTATATACAACAAGTAATTCCATTAGACAGAGAATTACCAAGCATCTATTAGTATAAGCTATTCTCTGTTAGATGCTAGGAGAGCAACGATGAAATGTTACTCTTCCCTGACCTCAAGGAACTTAAAGTCTAACAGGGGAACATTTGACAAGGACACTAAATAAGATGCCATTTTGGATGTGACTAGAGCAAAGAAAAGATTCAGACAAAGAAAAAAGCTGAGATGGCAGAAATCAATTTCAATTTGAAGAGAAATTAAGGAAAGGTTCATGGAGAAGGTGACCCTGAGCTGGGCTTTGAAGAAGGAATTGATTCCAACACTGGAAAGCAGAACTTGTGTTGTGACTTAAGGTCCAGGTCACCCTTTACTCCCACAAGGGACTCTGGTTCTGGACTCACCTGCCCCAGGTTCATCCATGGAGGAAGATCTGAATCCAGAGGAAGAATCAAGACTTTTTTGAACTTTGATTGCCCCTACACAGATACAGTTTCGGGAAAAATCTTTTAAAACAAAGCTTAGGTCTATATCCCAACCATGGGGATGTACTGAATGAATGCATAGAGAAAGGAGAGTACAGGACATTTCTGAGAACAGTATAAAACATAAATTAAATGACGTGATAGGCAGCTTGAATAATGGATATTCCTCTATATTGGGAGTAGGAAGACCTGGGTTTATATTCTAGACCTGCCATTGACCCTTTGTGAATTCAGAAAAATCACTTAACATAGCTAACTTTCTAGTATTTCATTTATAGAATGAAAGTATTCATCCAGTAAGCAAATGTGCACTGCTCACACACACACACACACACACACACACACACACACACACAGACACACACATTCTGGTTTTTTTTTTTCTTTTTCTCCTAGGACTATCGAGGAAGAATGGCAAGGATCATATGAGATAATGAGTAAAAAATAGTATACAAACTATGAAGAACATCATAAATGGCAACTATAAGAATCAGATAATTATCACAACTCCTACTTCTTTTTAAATGTGGAAACTTAGTGTCAGAAGCAACTTTGGGGGGAAGACCTTATGTGTGTAAAATTCCCAAGAGGAAAATCCAGGGAACAAATAGAAAAAAAATGAAGCAGCTTAATAAATTTCATTTTAAAGCTTTGTCAGTGATATTATGCAAATGAGGACATAAAAGCATCTAACTATATAATAAGGCCCAAAGTGAGTTGCCAAATTCAACTAAAGCTGACATAACCAGGGATGTGCTGTATATAATTATTTGATGGGCTCATCTTCGAATATCGTTGAGTTTGAATATCTATCAGAAAATGAAGATGTGCATTAAATACAAATTTGTCTGTCTTTTCAGGATGACTACCCACCTCATTTCCTAGGGGAAAAAAATCCAGTAATTGAACCCTGTAGCTATGGATGCATTGTTAAATACAGAATGCATTTAAGACTTGAATATGAAACTACTGTTGCAGATCTCACAGCAAATGAGGGTGAACATCTAAAATTGGCAGGAACTTGTTTACTGTTTGGTACATGTGTCATCTGCATTACTTTAGCCTATTCTCCATTCATAGTGACAGCTGTCATAGTATTTGGAAAGGAAAAAAAAAAAACCACACTTCCCCAAAATTGAACCAACAAAAAAAGCCCCTCTGCATCTGTTGTTGTGAAACTATGATGGCTTTTGTTCTATTTCACTGTACCTCCTTCAGAAGCTAAAGAATAAGCAACCAGTAAATGAAACTTTTACTTACAATTATTTCTAATTTATATCTAATTTAGGGTGCCTAAGCACCTTGATTCTAAAACAAACACATATTATAAATTGACAGGATGAAAAGAATATTGATAAAGCACCTAGTCCAAGGCTCTTAAAACTTTTTCTACATATGACCCCTTTTCATGTTTTAACAACATTTTTTGGTATTGCATGGCCCAATGGCATATGCAGCGCAAAGTGCTCATGCTTTGTATTCAGAACCAAGGCTTCAGTGAACTTGCCCAATGCAATACAGGCAAATACTACCAGAAACACCTCAGATTCATTATACATTTGTTTTTGAATTGCATTTGATTTTGAATTAATTTTTGGTCATTTCATATTCAGAAATCTTTTGCTATCGCCAAATTTTTCACAACCCCATATGGGGTCATGGCCCACAGTTTAAGAAGCACTGATTCTAGTCCATTCCACAAACTTTCCAGACCATTGAAATTACACTCTACTTTGAAAAGCTTCAAGAAAATATTTTAAGTCCCCCAATAATATGTTATGACGATAAATAAACTTTCATTATCAGAATTTATTTAAGCTAAATCTCTCATGCTACTGCTTAAGATTATATTCTTCTGTTTGGTTGACAATCACTGGAGATAGGATATATCTGGCCTACATTCTATTTTTAATCTTTCATATAATTGGAGAAAAAATGCTTTCCCCTTTAGATATACCATGAGTACCAGTCTGTTGTTCCAGAAATGTTTTGGACTCAGATATTTCCTAGCTTGCTCAAAATTATAAACAAGAAAATGTGTACTAGGAAATCTACACTAAAAAAAAAAACAACCCTGAAGATTGTTAAATTCTTCCCTTATTTTTTACTTCTCTTGAATAAATTATCTTAATTCCTTCATTTATTCATTTTTTTGCTAACTCTTTAATTCCATCTCCCCCCACTTAAAACCCCCCCCCCCCATACACACACTTCTTCTTAAGCCATTCCTGGTTTCTCTAGATCCTTCCTAAATTCTGGAGCTCAGAATTTAATATTACTTAGTCTTTAAGTGTCTGACCAGGGTTGAGTCAATGGGAGAATTACTGCAGGTGGAGCAGATGATAAGGAAAGAGTACTTTATCCTTGCAGATTCATAGAATATTTCTGACAGTAGTTTAAATAAACCAACCCTACCTTTTACTTTCCAAGATGAATTTAAGCAATTCAAAAAATTGTTCCACATTTTCAAACTCTAACAGATCTCAAAAGAACATTCTATGCAATGCTGAGATGAAATGATCCTAGTTTTTATCTATTGTTCTCATCAGGCATAATTTTAATAGGAAAAATAAAACTGATTTATGCCAGATATCTGACGATTGAAAACACAGGAAAGTTTTATATTTACTGATATAGGGATGATTTTTATCCCTCAAAAGTTTTGAACTCCAGTTTTGATTAGCTTCTCTTTATGTCATCTGTCTTGATTACAAACTAGGGAGATATCTTTGCTGACTTTTATATTAGTTACATTCTATTAAATGAGTGTGAATATTCCACTCAAGTGTAATAACCTTTAAAAATCCATAATGTTTACATTTATGTTGCTTCCAACTCACAGTTCAAAGCCAACAATAGTGACGGAAAAGACCTCGGGGTAAAGGAAACCTACAGATAAGTAATCACCCAACCTTGCTTAAGACAATAGCTTTTTCTCCTGGCTAATTTTTGTAATTGACAGAATTCCTCGTTGCTATTTTGTCATCTCCATTTCTCGTGGAGTTGTTAAGAGTAGTGAAATGGAGGTGGCTAGATGGCGCAGTGAATAGAGCACTGGCCCTGGAATCAGGACAACCTGGTTCAAATCCGGCCTCACACACTTAACACTTACTAGTCATGTCACCTTGGGCAAGTCGCTTAACCCCAATTGCCCTTCAAAAAAAAAAAAAGAGTAGTGAAATGACAAAATGTGTACAATTGAAGAAGATTGAAAGTCACGAATAAACAACAAATCAGTAATTTTCAGCGAAAATGCAAATTTTTTTTCTTTAAATATACAATACTGGAGAGGAATTGCTTACAATAACTGATCACCTTCCAGTTGAAAAACATCTTATGAAAATTCAAATGACCTGCCTTAAATTAATAAATGGTAAAACTTGGACTTGAATGCAGTTTCCCTGACTGTGGTATTCTCCCCGTTTGGTTAAGTTTGATAATGATATAATATCAGAAGAAATATTTTCTAAAAGAATATTAACATAATATTCATTTAATTTTTCAACACACACACATATGGATTATACACACACACACACACACACATACACATATATACACATATAAGTGTAATACTATTAACTTAAGGGACCTAGTATAGAAATAATTTTCACCAAAAGGAAACCAATTGAAAATTTAAAAAAATTCACTTGAGGTTTTTATGAAAGAAAATAAGTATATATTGAGAACACTTTACATAAATTATTTTTGAAATATTAGTGAGAAATATGTTTGACAGTGAAGTGAAGGGTCCAACTTGGCCCAAGTTCCAGGAAACCGTGCCCCCACAAAAGGAACAGGAAAGACCTGGGGCCCGTAGCAAAACACCAGGTGCAGGATGTTTATGCAAGTCTGTACCCTGATTTTTTTCTTTCTGATATGTTTGTGGTTTCCTGATATGTTTGTGGTTTCCTGATACGTGTGTGGTTTTTGCCTTTAAATACCCTGCTTACACCGCCGCTTGGGGCTGATCCCGGGGCTGGACTCCGGGGTTGTCGCTGGGCGGCTAATAAATGCTCCTTAATTCGTTCAAATTGGCTATCTCCGTTTCTTCCTATTCGGTGTCCATTTCAACAGTAAATAGGAGACCCCAAAATGATTTTGAAAAGGAATGATCAAGACTAATATATGGTTTTATCTCTTTATTTGTGAGTTTGGAAGTAGAAAAAAATAGCAATTTCAGAGCATTCTTTTTAATTAAACATCAAGTTATGTTATACTTTATTTAAGGTAGTAGATTGTGCAGAGAGCCAGTCTAAGAGTTAGGGAAACCTAGGTTCTAGTATTGGCTCTTACATATACTGACTTTGTGTCTCTGAGAAAGTCATTGAATCCTTCACTTCATCAGTCAACCTTAGAATATAAGGAGCAGAGGAGCTGTTAAATGTCCTTAATAGGGGGAGTTTGCTTGCTAGGTGTTCTTTATAACAATGAAGTAATAACAACCATGGTGATGATGATGATGTAACAAAGCAAGTTTAATGCGCTATAGCAAAACTTCAATGATGCTTAGTATAACTTCATGATCTAGAAACAGTTGATTAGATACATTTTTATACTTATGAAAGAATGGATTATAAATTTGAAAATAAACTTTTATAGAAAATAAATTATTTCAACATATCAAGAGATTATCTTGAAAGCATCAGCATATAGACTAATATCATTAATGAATATTGATTCAAAATTTTAAAATCAAATCCTCAACAAACTGACTAAATTGTGAAGGCTCTTTGGTTTTAAGTAGGGGAAATTGGGAGAATGAAATCATTTATAGTGAAACAGAGTAGTGAAATCTTTAAGGTAATAAGGAAACGTCTTACATTAAAGATATTACAAATAAAATAAAGCATTTAATTCCATTAAAAAGAATGGTCTAATAAAAAAAAAGGAGCAATGGAAACAAGTAATAACTACTCTGGAAATAGAGAAAATAGGTGGATAGAACAAGAATATGAGAGGGCTTAGTTATCACTCTAAAGGAACATATTCAAGTTAGAAGTTAATGCAGAATGAGTTAATGTTCATAAAAGCATTGAGGATAATAGGAAAAAAGCATTTACAAAGATAGTATACCCAAGGGAAAGATGCTAAAGAGAAAAGACTGGTAAAGAATGAGGAAGAGAAAAAAATTAATGATGATGTTAAATTGGCACAGATATTGAGCCTATTATTTAAGTGAATTTTTCCATTAAACAATTGTAGATAATGAAGAAATAATGAAGACCTTGAAAAAAAGTGTCTATTGACATAAAGTAGATAAGGAAATGTAGTAATTGGAAAATTTTCCATATGCAAATCAGTAGGTACAGATGACCTCCTCCTTTTTTTCCCATTATGCTGAAGAAATTGTCTTATGTTTTTAACTTTTTTTGTCATCAAGAAATTTGTTTTTATTGGCTCATGTGTGAACTATGTCATTCAGAATTGGTAGTTATCTATAAACACAGAAAAAAGAAATCCTATTACTTGGCGGAAACTTGTGGTGCCAGAGGTACAGTGTTAGATTCAGTCTTGTTTGGGATCCTTATTAACAATATGTAAATGATAGTTGTAAATGATACTAAATAGGGAGGTATTGTAAATGCTATTGTTGAGGTGGAAGTATTAGAAGACTGCAGCTGGCTTTGATTGATTGATTACTAGGTTTGGCTGGTCATATAAGCATTAACATTTAAGCCATTCCAGCAGGAACTGGAATCTCCTATTTTGTTTTGAGTTAACTGCTTCAATTCTGAATATTTCCTTCTTAATTTAAAATCATGTGTGCATGTATATGTGCCTGTGTGCATGTGCATGTGTGTGTGTGTGTGTGTGTGTGTGTGTATGTGCGTGTGTGTGTGTGTGTAAGACAAAGGGAACATAAAATAAAAGAAGATGTAACAAAAGAAAGGCTGGAAAAAGAATAAGATCAAGTGAGATGGCATGATTTCTATTTGGTCACATGGAATATAAAAATACCTACCTGATTATATTTTAGCGTATCAATTATTGTCCCATTATGCCTTCCCCTCAAGAGAAAAAATATGTATTATAAAGTCTTAGATGGGAAAAAAAAACATTTATTAAGGAAGGGCTCACTATGTGCCAGGCACTATGATAAGTATGAGAATCATGAATGGAATGAAGACCACTCCTGCCCTCAAAGAGATTAAATTCTTATCTATGCACAGTGATACATGCATGTATCTATGTGTGTATGTAGGTATGTGTATAAATTCACACATAGATACATGCATATGTGCACACATACATATAGAATGTATGTATATATACACAATGCATTATGCTGGGATTGAGGAATGTCGAAATATGTAAAAATGATAGTTGCTGTTTAAAAAATAACTTGTAGGGACTTATGTTTCCTAAAATTAAAATTTTCATCTATCTTCTCTGTACAGCATAAAATCTCATGTCATATAAAAAAAGTCTCTCCTGTATATCCACTGCTTGTCTGCCACTGTGTTAGACAATATGGAAGATGTAAAGCCAATCTAAGACTTTATCTCTTCTCTTGGAGGCGTAATTTACCTGTATAGGTCAATTAGAAAAAAAAAAGTTTATGAACAAGTAATGAACTGAGTAGGCTGCAAGTTGACAAGGAACTCAGGATCTAAAGGCAGAAATGGAGACAAGAATCTTTTGTTTCTTAGAAAATTTTAGAAATTATGAGTGTAGTTATAAATCATAATAATAGCTATTTATATGACTCTTTACATACAGCATGTCATTTGTTACTTATAATAATACTATGAAGTAGGGGCTATTGTTACTTTTCTCACTTTACTGTTGAAAAAACTGAGACTCAGAAATGTTATGTGGCTTGTCCAGTGTCACAGAGTTACTAATTGGAATTTGAATTGGGATTTGAACCCAAAGTCCTCCAACTTCAAGTTCAGAACTCTGTTCATTATATCAGACAGTCTCTTAAGCAATACTGGCAATAAGAATATAGTAAATAATATTAACTACTAACCACAGATCTTTTGAAGTAATATCTTAAGGGTTTTTCATGGCTGTATTCTATTTTCTCTAAGATTTCTCTAAGAATGTTTCAGAGTACCAAGGAGGGTCAAATGATTCATGTCACAATCTGTCTATTATTTCCAACATAATTAAGCCAAAGTAGTGATGTATATTATTAAACATTAGTATACGATGAAAACTTTCACTGAAAAGTATAGAATATGCCAAAATTTTATAATTCTTAACTAGAGGCATGAGAAAGAACATAGAAATATTGGGTACAACCAGCTGGTACATGTGGGAGGGTGAAAGAGGTCATTCTCAATTAATATCTTTTCTCTTGATTTGATTTGCATATGACATTAATAAGAAACTAGATATGAAGTTTTTACATGTAGCCTGTTATTAAATGGGACAATAGGAATTGTACATAGGTGAAAGTGTCTTTTCCAAACCCATACCTATCAGGGAAATTAATTTGTAAATTTGGTGAACTTATTATTCATATTTTAAAAACTCTCTGTCTCTCTCTCTCTGTCTCTCTATCTGTCTCTCTCTGTCTCTCTGTCTCTCTCTCTCTCTCTTTCTCTCTCTCTTTTTCTCTCTCTCCCCTCATAGGAGACTAGGGGTGACTGATGCTGGGTTAAGAAAAGTAGACATCATGAGACTTGGAGCCGCCAAGTACTTGAAATGAAATCATACCTCAGACAACTTCCTAATGGTGTGACTATAAACAAGTCACTTTAACCCCACTCAGCCTCTGTTTCCTTGTCTGTAAAACATGATAATAATAGTACCTAGCTCAGGGAGTTGTTGTGAGGTTCAAGTAAATTTTAAAATATTATATCAAGTTTGGATATTATTATTGGTGGTGGTTTTGCTGCTGTTGTTGTAAGAGGCTTACAGAATGCAAGCTTAGGCAGCTGTTGCCAGATGGAATAGCATTCAATTATATATGCATATGTTTGGATACATACATGCATACATATATGATATATAAACACATATATGCAACGCACACTTGTATGTGTATTATGCACTTGTGTTAAAATTATGTAACATATATAACGTGCACATATATTGCATAATTTTAGTAGATATTAGAGAATATAAATCAAAGTTACACTTGTTCAAATAATTCGTTCTGCATCTGCTGCTCTTCCTTGTTTCATTTCCATTGAACAAGATGCCCCTGCCTGGACAAGCTCATCACTTCTGAACTTACCATCAAACTGCTAACTCAAGCCTAGATTGAGTTAGCTTTCCTCCAACCTCTTCTCGCCTCTGCTGAGAGGCCTGGAGGGCAGAGCACCAACTCCTCTCAATGCCTTCCTTTATAGACGGCAGAAATTAGGTTCTCAGATCATTCTTCTTTGTATTTGCTGCCCTGCCTGGTTTCGACTCCATGGAATGAGATGCCCCCTGGTGTCTCCTCCCTGTTTATCTGTACCCTTCCTGCCTCCTTTTGTGTGTTGTCTCCCCCTTTAGATTATCAGCTCCTTGAAGCGCAGGGGCCCTTTTTAAAAAAATTAATTGTATAGTCATTGCTTTGCACAATGTTTGGCACATAGTTTGAATTTAATAAATGCTTATTGGATTGGATTAGAATGGTATATTTTTTTTAAATGGTTCACCACTTAGAAGACTCTCAAGTAAGTTTCTGAGATGCTTACTATACCTTCTGAACTCTTTTTTATTTTATTATGTAAACTCTTATATCTTAAGCAATAATGACCATTGTAAATTTTGGTTACTACATGAATGAATGCTTATTTTAAAGATGCACTTGCTTACCTTCAGCAAAACTGAGTTTTGAGCAAACTGTACCTTTTTTATTTCCTTTATGATTGAAACAATAGCTTCTGGGCTTTGGAAAAAAGATCTAACAAACACTTGTCTCTCCTGCCCCTTCTCCACCCCAAGGCTGTTTTTGTGTCTCCATTCCCACTCATTGACCCTACTGCTGATCTTACCTTACTCTCTATTTTCTAATGTCTTTTCCATTTGGCAAAAGTCAGATTGGAATAGGACAGTCTCCCTTTTCTAGGGTATTTTAACGAAGAAACAGTACATGAAAGCTTTTTCACCATCAACCACAAATGAATGTTCTCAAAATCACATCATTTAATACTGTTTTGGAAAAGTGTGAAATCTAACCTCTTACTATATACTCCTGAGAAAGTAGAAAATTTCATTAGTGCTTTGTGCCCAAAGTGATGAGAATATCATTAAACTATCTAATGATCTTATGGCCCGATGCCCACCATCATTCACTTACTAACAATATATTTTTTTTTAATTTTATTATAGTTTGCATCATTCATTTTCACAAGATTCTGAGTTACCTATTTTCTCCCCGTCTTTCCACCACCCACTGCCCCAAAACAGCCATCCCAGTGTGTCCCCCCCTCCCCCAGTCCATTCTCTCCTATGTCACTTTTTGGTAGGGCAGGATGGATCTCCCAACTGCAGTGCCTGTGTATCTCAAGTTCCAATTGGATGTAGCCAATAATAATAATAATAATTGCATATATATATATATGTATATATTTATATATATACACAT
>CM053583.1:103848024-103872565 GCA_028627135.1 Pseudochirops cupreus | reverse complement strand
GTGTTTGTATACGTAGGCATGTGTGGGTGTGGGTGGGTATTGTCCATCTCCAAGTTCTTAGATTTAGGGGGTTTGTTTGGTTTATGCAAAGATTTCATGAAACCCTGATAGGTATCACAATTAATGGTTTTGCTAGACCTGTGATCAGGAAGACCTAAGTTCAGATTCTATCTTAGATACTGCTTATCGCAGCCTGGGCACATCATTTAATCTTCCTTTGCCTCAGTTTCCTTATTTGTGAAATGAGAAAATTGGATATGGATCCTCTAAGGTCCACTTTACATCTAAATCCTGTGATCCTATGACAGTGAAATAAACATTTTCCATTTTCTAGCTAACAGAAAATACCTAGTATCATACTTCTTCCCCCTTTCACAGCCCTAATCTGTATCCATGCATTTGCTTAAGCTCAGTATGAATCAAACATGACTTTCACCCTGTACAATAGAATCATAATAGCAAAATAGTTGGCATTGCTATGTAGTTATGTGATTAGAGTGCGCTTTTGTTTTAAAATGAAAATATGCTGCATAAAAATAATAATCGTAACAAATAATAAAGAAATAATAATAAATCTGAAATAAGCATTTTAGAACTTTGTAACTTGGGTATTTAAACATAATGCTTTAGTTTATGGCCTTACATGTCACCAGTATGTTATTCCACATTTGCCTTTCTCTAAAGCATTCACCACAATTTACCATACCTATTAATTAAAGTGGTGGAATTCTTTCGAAAAAATCAATCCAGACTTAGTTTGTTTCTTCCCTCTAAGTGAAGCAATGAAAAAATTATAAGTCCAGTTATACATTTTAAATGGTTTCTTCACTATAGGAGACAAGGATGAAAATGATGGTGGGGGTCAAAGCCAAATAAATATTTGTTAAGAATATACTATGTTAAGGGAAATAAGTAGAACTAAGTAGAACCACCACTCAATTACCCTTCTAGTTCCTAGGGAGCCATTCATTGTGAGCTCACTGTATACAAATCACTCCACTCTGCACTGGATGAGGTGCAAAGTACATGGTTCCTGCCCTCATGGAACATAGTAAGATGATTTGGAGGAGATTCAAACACCAAGCATACGCCAACTAAAACAACTGTAAAATAAATGTAAGTGATAAGAAAGGACAAGTTATCGAGTCCAACCCCTTTATTTTAGCATTGAGGAAACCAAGGATGAGCGTGGTTGTGACTGACTTAGTCACATAGCTGAGAATTCAAACTCAAATCTTGCTGAATCCAAGGCTAGCACTACATTCATTAAATCACATTGCTTTCCATAAAGCAATATCCTAAGAAATATAATAAGAGAAGTCAGGAAGTCCTAAGTGACATCAATCAAACTAATAATCATTGTCAACTGGATAAACTGGAAATTCAAAGACAAGATGGTGAAAAATGTAACATTTTAACCACATGTTGAAGGACAGATAGAATTTCAAAGGATGGAAAAATATGCTTCTGGACAGAGGGAATATGGACAAAGACAAAGAGGCAGGAAAATACTAAGCCTGTACAAAGATAGAAAGTATCACATGAGGAGAAGAATTTTATAATATTAGACCAAAAAGGTAGGGAGGAGTCGCATTATTGTTATCCTGTCTCTCTCCTCCAAGAGTACAGTAATAGTCGACTATAGAAGAAAAATTATTGACTTGTGAGTCTAATGTGTTCAAATCCCACATTTATGATCTTGGACAACTCATTTAATTTTCTTGGGGCTTAGCTTCCTTATTTGTAAAATGAGAAGTTGAAACAGATGGCCTGTGAGGTCCCTTCCAGAACTAGATCTCTGATTCTACAACTAAGATTATATAATAGTGGTATTCAATAACAGGTAGTAAATTTGGAAGGTAATGATTTGAAGTATTTACTTAAGAGGCTCTGATATATAATTTTTTACCCCTAGGCAAAATAATTGTAATGCTTTATCACAGAGATCAGTTGTCAGTATGCTTTTAGTATCCCTCCCCAAAGCTCTAGAGACAGGTGGAGGGAAGGAAGGAGGGAGAGGGAGAGAGACAGAGACAGACAGAGACAAAGAGAGAGATAGACAGAAGAGAAACAGACAGACAGAGCGAGAGTGAGAGAGAGTGGTTTTGGCTAAAAAGTTAAGGCCACTGGAGATGGGGGGGGGGGGGACACTGCATTAATTAATGTAGCCTCAGAACTTTGGAGAAAATATTAGTTCAAATAGCCTGTTGTAAGTTCATCACCTGAGTGAACATGAGGAAAATAGCTCTTTGTTCAGGCATGGTATTTAAAGGGTACCAATAGAACTCCCTCAAGAAATGCTGTGAACAAGCATCTATTGTGAATTTGCTTGTGCCCTTCTGCTAAAGAATTCCAGAGGTCATCTATGCACGGATTAGGCCCTGTAAGAGTCTTTGCTCAATTGTATTCAGACACAACAGCTGGATGTAAAGTAGTCATAGAAAAATCTATTATTTCAAGATGTGCACAGGCCATCATAATTCCATTGTTTTGCATTCTATCTTTAGCATAGGCGACAACTTGAATGTTTGGTGGATAAAATGCTTTATAATGGGAAATAGGGGCATGGGGCAGGTACAGTTCAATGACTGTAATGCCTGGTCCTTATTTCTGAATTTGGCTTTGTTCTGTCAACGGACCATTTCCCCACCAATTCAATTGAAACCTATTGACCTGTAAATACAATTACATATTTTATCATTAAATTAACAAAACAAATTAATTTCTGAATATGGTATTATAAATTGTATTAATGAAAAGCAAAATCTTTATGAAAAAGCATGTGCTACATCCACAATGACTTCTTGCTGAATGAGCATTTTAACCTAATTTATCCTCTTATTGTTAATGAATGCTAATCAACCATGTATTCCTAGTCATTGTATAAAATAAAATTAGGTGGAAGAGAAAGGGAAAAAAATGTGTACCTTAGTGAATTCACATTTGTTTTCTATTTAAATGGAAAAAAGCAATTTATATCAAAAACTGTATGCAGCATATATCATTTGGCACAAGCTATATTCTCATACTTTGGTCATTTAATAATTTAATTTTTCTCAATTTAAATAATTTAAGTAATAACTCCTAAGCCCTTTTTCCTTTTCCTCTTCCCAGTATGGGACAGTTAGGTAGCACAGTGGATAGAGCACTAGGCCTGGAATCAGGAAGACTTGAGATCAAACCTTACCTCAAACATGTATTAGTTGTGTCACCCTGGACAAATCACTCATCCCTCTTTGCCTGTTTCCCAATCTGAAACATGAACTGGAGAAGGAAATGCAAACCACTTCAGTATCTTTGCCAAGAAAACCCTAAATGGGGTCATAAAAATCAGACATGATAGAACAACAGCTTGCAGGGATAAACATATTTTTAGTGGTGGAAAAAAAATGCCACCATGATATAGCATTTGTAATCCTATAGAACAAATAATTTATCTTTCATATAATCCAATATTGAGAACCACTATTATTTTTTGGTGTTTATTATTATGCTTTCCCTTGAAAATTTTATATATATTGTTAAATTTTATGGTTGCCAGTTATGCCCTGGCTGTGGGATCTCAGGAGGTCTCTGTTTTTAAAGGTTTCCAGAGTTTTCTCCAGTAATACTTCCTGCATTGTAAGATTACCAATATCTATCAAGGTTCAAATCTCCTTTTGTCTAATAGGATGAGTTTTGTTCCCAGAACTTGACTAACCACTGCACCTGTTGGTACAGATTCCTAGTGTATTAAATGATCAACTCGTGTAGAGTCAGGACCTCTCCAAATTTTGGATGTTTGAAGAACATGAGGGTCGAAACACCCTACTATAATGCCATGCACAAGCAGGTTCCCAAAAGAATGCTACTGTGAACAGCCTTTAAGGTTCTGATTGCACAGTATAGTGAATACTCCATTTATTCCATAATAAATCAAGATAAAATTCACACGACATCACATCTTATCACAGAAAATTACAATATAGTGTTCCCAACAGCTTATCATTAGAATGGCCACATAGTTTTCACCAAAGTGGTCACAGTATTTAGAATAAAGAACAAAAGAACAATCATCTGGTTAAGGGGGAAAACCCTCCTTACTTAATCATTTGATCATTTTCCAATACAAGTCAGTCTTCCACTCATGAAGCAATTATAGATTAACTCGATCAGTCTCTTATTTAGCAATCAGTCACTGAGTATAATTAATCACTAAATACAATCATTAGAAAATTACACAAACCCTCCACCCCTTGGTCTCTAATAAACTTCATTTTTTCCACTGCATTCAATATCTAAGGAGAGGCCTTTTCTTCATCTTGACTCAGGGTGGTCTCTCAGATTCCCTGGATCCCCTTCCATGGTCCCAGCTCCTACCTGAATCCCCCACCAGTCACCTGGATTCAGAGGCAGACAGCTCCTAGGTTGTTATCCAGTCTTCCAGGCAGTTTCTGCTACACACCGAAGTTCACAGGAGCCAGCACATCTCAAACCCTTCACAGCTTCTGTTGCTGGGAACTCAAGGATCAACCAAGCCACAAACTCTTATCCCAGTCATGCTTCTTCAGTCTTCCAGCAGTTAGGCTGGCCCTAGGACACACAATAAATTTCAGCCTTCCAGGCAACCTTCTTGACAGCAACTTCAACCTTCACCAGAGTCTGGTCTCATAGAAAACTCCAACTCAGTTCTCAGTCCAGCAAGTAGCAGCCCAGCTTCCAGATGCTGGGAAAATTCTGCTTCCTCCACCAGGAGCCCACCAGGACTGTGCTTGAGATTAGTAGTGGTACAGGAGAAGGCTAAGGATATAAAGTCAAACCAAAGTCATAATGACTGGCAGATAAAACGATGATGATGATGACAATGATGATAATGACTACTGGCATTTATATAGTGCTTTAAGGTTTACAAAGTGCTTCGTATTCATTATCTCTTTTGGGCCTAATAACACACCTGAATGAATCCTTTTAGCTATCTTAGGGTTAAATAAACCTCTTTTTGTTAACTGCTCATGACTTATCAGTGCCTAATTTCATTCTAAAATCAAACTGACCCAATGGGGTGCCATAATCAGACCCATGCTTAATACTTCATTCATCGATAAATGAATAACCAGGGATAAACAGATTCCTGACAATATTTTCATTTGTGCCCAGTGCAAACATTAGCTTAAACCTGAATAAATCTTTGTGAAGTCTTGCCAGAAAGCTTCTAAAACCTACTCATCTATTCCCATTGATCTCTCTCTTATACTTTCTAGTCTTTCTTTCATTTCAGGGGTCTGCAATAAACAGTGGTTTCTCAGAGGAGGTTACTGTGGTTGACACAGGTTGTGACCCCTTGAGATCTATACTCCACATACTGTAGTAGCTGGGAGGGAGGGGGAGAGACAAATGGTTCTAGTACAAAGCAATCAGTCTGCTTGGAAATAATGAAATTAGTTCAGGAGGGTTTTTAGTGGAGAGTGAAGGTTCCAGTTCCATAAGACTTTTTCTCTGCATAACAAGCACTACTTAAAAATGTAAATTGTAAATATAATTCATTAAATGTTTTGAGCCCAGAGGCAATCTATGGATTGCCAAACTCCAGGATAGTTGAATTTAGTCCAACCAAATATACACAAATTTTCCTTCCCTTTCTTGCATTTTCTGTAGAAAAATACAAATTCAGGATGCCCATAAAATTATCTTGTCTTTATCAGACTATTGTTTTTTAAAAGTAGACAACTAGTAGTCGAAACTGGTTAGATATCAAAATAACTCCTTTTGACTAAACTTGTCCCCCGTTCCTTTTGACAATAATATAAAATTGAAAAGCAGAGAGTGGGGGAGGGGATTCCCCATTACTAGAACAGTTTCTTCCAAAAGTCACAATTCAGTGGTTTCTTTTGAATTAAGTGAGAGCCAGGGAAAGGAAAAGGCTCTGAGACAGTAGGAGGCTTCAAAGTCTCCCAGGAAGAGTCTTTCACCTGCTCCCACTGCTGCTCTGCCACCATTGACACCCCATTCTCTTTCTAATTCAAATCTCAACTCTTTTCAGGGAACTTTTTTCAACTCCTGCTATATCATTGCATTATCCTAATAGTCTTGTGAAGAAGACATTACTATTTTTGCTTTTAGGTTTAGGAAACTGAGACTCAGAGACTTTATGATAATTGTCCACAGTCACACATCTAAAAAGAGTCAGAGATAAGATTATGTAATCCAAGTCATAATACAAGTCATTCCCCAATAGATAAATGATCAAAAATATGAACAGGCAGTTTTCAGAGGAAGAAATTAAAGATATCTATAAGCATACGAAAAAAAATGCTTTAAATCACTATTGATTAGGGAAAAGCAAACCAAACAACTCCGAGGTACCATATCTCACTGGTCAGATTGATTAAGATGACAAAACAGGAAAATGATAAATGCTGGACAGGATGCAGAAACATTTTAACACTAACGCATTGTTGGTGGAGTTGTGAACTGATCCAACCATTCTGGAAAGCAATTTGGAACTACACCCAAAGAGCTATAAAAACGTGCATTCCCTTTGACCCAGCAATAGCAGTTCAAGGGCTGTATGCCAAAGAGAGCATACAAGTAGGAAAAGGACCTGCATGTACAAAAGTGTTTATAGCAGTTCTTTTTTTGTGGTGGCAAAGAACTGGAAATCAATGGGATTTCCATCAACTGGGGAATAGCTAGACAAGTTGTGGTATATAAATGTAATGCAATGCTATTGTGCTGTAAAAAATAAGGACCATACAGATTTCATAATAAACTAGAGCAGTGGTTCTCAACCTTCCTAATGCCACGACCCTTTAATACTCGTATGTGGCTGTATCTGCATATGGGTGGACCTGCCTGGAGACAGATAGAGGAGCAGTGTCTCAGTTCCTAAGACCATTGGAAATATGTGTTTTCCTTTGGGCTTAGGTGATCCCTGTGACAGGGTCGTTCGACTCCCAAAGGGGTCTCGACCCACAGGTTGAGAACTGCTGACCTAGAGAGACATATATAAACTGATCCTGAGTGAGAAGAGCAGGACCAGGAAAACTTTGTACAGAATTACAGACACATTATATCTGTGATGACTAACTTTGATAGACTGAGCTCTGTTCAGCAATGCGAGGTTATGAAACAACTCGAAAAAACTACTGATGGAAAGGATATCCACACCCAGGGAAAGAACTACAGAATCTGAATAGATATTGAAGCAAGCTTGCTCTCTCTCTTTCATTTTGTTTTGTTTCGTTCCTTCTTTCTTATTGTTCATTTGATTGGACAAAATTATTCTGTAGAACTTGGCTAAATTTTAATGTGAAGGTTTTCGGATTGCATGCTGCCATGGGGGCAGGGAGAAAAGAATGGAAGGAAGGAGAGAAAATTTGAACTCAAAGGATTGTAGAACTGAATGTTGTTAAGTAAAAATAAATAAATAAATAAATAAACTGGGGGGAAAAAGAAACATCAGATCATGTGCACAATGGTTTTAAATTTGTTTTTAATATTAGTAGACCTAGGTGCTCATTTATAAAATGATAAATCACTAAAAATTAAGACAAAAACTGGACCTATAATATAGCTAATATACCCCTTTAAACCTTGACTGAAATCCTATCTCCTTCAGTAAACCTTACAGACCTTGTCTAACCCATACCAATTTCTTGCTCCTCCATTCGTACATAGTATTTTTGCCTATGCCATTTATGTTAGCAACTTATATAGCATTGCATTACATCTTTAATGATTCTACTTGCTAAATTTGTATAAATGAATGCATCATATGTGTCAGTTTAATTTGTTGAATGTGAATTCTCTGTGTGACTTCTTATCCCAGTGATATTATAACATAACTACTCTAGCACACAGATACTTCCAAATACTCTCCATTAGTATCCATAAAGTGCCTAGGACAATGCAAGATAGGCCCCCCAGAGCCACTGTGGTAAATCTATGACAGGACATGAAGCAGTCACATAGGATGGGCCCAAGTGAGTTGCAATCTTCATCATTGAAGGGAATAGCCACACTGACAAGCTCATGAATCTAGGGGATTATTAGAATTATAAAGCTATCACTGTGCTCGGTACTATGGCAGAGAGAAAGGAACAAAACATAATCAAGAACTTTTGCTTTATTTGTTCACTTTAGAGTATTAAGGTCCAGGTAGCGAATTTAAAATTGCTTTGCAAATAAATGATTTGTTTCCTTATACTCCTTACAGGACTATCTTGATAATAAGTCCAGTTATTTAATACAAGTAAAAATTAATGTGCTAGATTATTTCTGGGGTGATTTTCACCCTTTCCTTGAAATATCATTGAATATTTTAAGGAGTTTTTTTTTTTGTATGTGTGTGGCTTACATAACCCCTCAAAGATAGAACATCTTAAAGACCTCTGAAGCTAAATGAGAATTGATTTTTCTTGGAAAAGAAAGGCCAAAAAAGGAGATGAAATGCAGTCTATCAGCTCATCCACAATAGAGATCGAGAAAGCTTTAACCAAAGCAAATGAACTGAAAATACTATGGACGATGCTTTTGTTTTCTTTTTTCAAGTTCTGCAGAAATGGGAATAAAATGTATTTCTTCAAAACCCAGCCTTTTATATTGGAAGGACAATACAATAATACTAATGAATCAAAGTCTACTAATTTGTACCAAGGTTTACATCACTGGTCCACAACATTTTTAATGAAAGACCTACTTTTTCACATAAAAAGGGCCTTGATGGTAATTGTATTAAAACTAAGTGAGAAGATGCATGAAGACAAAAAGGTGCTTTCAGTCCACTTGTTGTTTGTTCACTTGTTTCAGTCATGTCTGATTCACTGTGAGCCCATTTGGGATTTTGTTGGCAATGATACTGGAGAGGTTCACCATTTTCCTTCTCCAGCTCATTTTACAGATGAGAGAACTGAGGCAAACTGGTTGAAGTGATTTGCCCAACATCACACAGCTAGTAAGTGCCTGAGGTCAGGTCTTCCTGACTCCAGGACTAGCAGTCTAACTACTGCATCACTTAGCTATCCTATAAATCCAGTAACTCATTTAAATAAATTTATATTTACCCATCAGAACAGTATCTACATGCATTTTACAATAGTAACATATATTGCAATACACTTTATTCGGCCTATAGAAGATATCTACTTATCAGGCTGAATCATCTCATACATTTGGGTGAATAAGATATACCCTTCCCAAAAATATTTCAGTCATGATTGCTACTCTCCAAAGTCTCAGTGATGCCTATAATGGCAAATTTATTTCTTTGTATCAGAATCTCTAGCTCACCTGTCTTGTTACTCCTATTTTGTGTATTTTTATAGTCATCTCCAATATTTAATCACTGATTGTTCTCTTAGAATGATTATTTTAAACCCATCATTTTTTTAAGACAAGTTACTCAAGGGTAAAAAAAAAAAAAGAAGGAAAGGATGAATTTGTATTTTATTTCCATTTAAAAGAACATTGAACAACCAGCTTCTGTTTAGGAGGCTTATCTCACAACAAATAGTCTTGTTGAGTATCATTGTTTATTGATAAAAAGTTAAGGTACCTGGTGAAAGGATTAGGTGAAGAAAATAGAAAATAAGAAGGTAAAGAAACACATAAAAGAGAGAATGAGAAGGTGAATTTGAACCTTCATGGACTGCATTATTGAGGACTTACCAACAGAGAACTACAGGAGAGAAGCCTGCAGTCACAACCTAATGACTCAGCTGAGTTACTTTAGCTTCCACTGCAAAGAAATGAACCCAAGGAAAAGTGCAGAATAACAGGGAACAATGTGAAAACTGTGAAGAGTTATTAGAAAACAGAGGCCAAAATGCTGCAGGCTTCTGGAACATTGCTGACAAAAAGTAAAACTCAGCTGTGTGAAATCTATAACAGAGGTAGATGAGAAAAAAGTTACAGAAAATGAGAGAAGAAACTAATGGATTCATTCATGAATACACATTTAATAACGATGAATTCATTCATAACATGCATGCCGTTGCTTAAGGCTATATCTGTAACCAAGGACACCTCTCTAAAAAATCATCTTTGGCTAGGTCAGAAATATCAAAATTGCAAAATAGTTTTAAAAGCAAGGACTTCTCTCAAGATTTAAAAAAAAATGCTCTTTATCACCCTCTTTCAAATGATCAATAAAATATTAGAAATATCCAGTTAAAATGCTATTTTTGCATTTGGAAATCTCCCTCTCACAATCCTCAAGCAAAACAGGGATAAAAGCTGTCGTGATATGCAGGCAAAGTGAAGTAAAGATAATACAAAGATCAGAACAAGCAGGAAAAAAATCAACACATAAATTTTCCTATTAATATGAAATCGAGTATTAGTCTTAAAGAATTTTTTAAATATTTGGCCAATTTAAAATTTGCCTCTCCTTAAAATCAGCAATTTTTTGTTAATTTTTTTCCTAAGGATCCAAAAATTTGAAGTCTCACCTATAATCTGCCATAAGGATTGAGGGAACTCACCTTAACTACGATTTTTAATTTTTTTATGTATTTTGTTTTATATCATCTATATTTCCCAACTCAACCCTTCCTCTCCCCTTATAAGGGAATGCCATCCCTTAAAAGAAATATTTTTTTTAAGTAGAACAAAAGTCAGCAAAACTAACCAGTACGAAAAACAAAGCCCAGTATTCCCTCTAAACTTCAAAAAAGGTAAGGCGGTACCCTCTTGTGTCTCTTCTTTGGGATCAAGTGTGTTTGTTATTGCTTCATAGCATCCTGTTTCTTTTCTTTTAATTCTCATTATTCCTTCCATTTTTCTATTTACGTTGTTGTAGTCTTTGGTTGTGTTGTTTTCCTGGGTCTACTCACTTCTTTTAGTATCACAGTATATAAAACTCCCCAGGTTTCTACATATTCATCATTCTTACAGCAATAACATTCAATCACATTCATATGCCACAATATGTGTAGACATTCCCCATTCAATAAGCACCGACTACATTTCCAGCTCTTTGCTACTCCAGAAAGTGATTTTTATTAATATTTTGATGTATATAGGACCACCTAAAATTTTAACAGGGTACGATTAGAACTGAATCTAGTAGAATTAAGTTTTATTGAGTCAAAGAAAAGTTTTCTTTTTTTTTTTAAAATCTGCTTTACCACAACAGAATGGGAAAGGTATGTCTAGTCAACAATTCATATTAAAATACATATCATGGTTTTTTTTAGTATACTACAAACAATATCTTTTAATAGTGTGCCACGGCAAACAAAAAACTAATGGGCTTAGAGGCTGTATTAGTAGAGATATAGTCAGTAATGAGTAAGATAAGACTACTTCTATACCATGACTTGGTTAGAGCGCAAAGGTAATACTTTTTTTCAGGGTTTTCATGCTAAGAAGAGCATTGACAAGGTGGGAAATTACCAGGGTGTTGAATGGAATAGACACAATGCTATATGAGAAATAGAATATGTTTAGCTTAGGGAAAAGATTTAGGTGTGACATATTTGTCATCTAGTGTTTAAAGGAGTATCATGAGGGAAAGAAGTTAAACTTATTTTTGTTGGACCCAGAACACAGAAATAGAAATACAGTGTAGAAATCACAAAGGCAGATTTTGACTTCATATAAGTCTTGCTAACCATTTGTCTAGATAGAAACATTTAAGGCTACTAATGGGTGCTAGGTACTTTCTTACCATTTCCAAAGGTCGTATAAAAATTTCCATCTTTCATGAAAATGGCAACCTGCTTCCTTTTTGATTCCTATGGATATTACTAATCTTACCTGAAGATGAAAGGACAGTTGAAAAAGTAGGATTTCCAACAAATAGTTGCTATAGAGATATGCATACAACAAGGCCTTTGCCCTGTTTCAGCAAAAATTCAAAACCTAGGTAGTGTATCATAAGGAGTTAGGTATGTTAGGCCCTTCATAAGAATACTTGGGATTTTCATTTTATTCTTTCTCTAACTAATTCTAGAACAAGGAAATGCTTTAACTTGTACTCTAATTATTATACCAGTAGACAAAGATTCTCTGCTTTCATTTGTGTAGGGAATTTTGGTGTGGGAGCCACACACACTCAAAAACAGATTGCAAGCCCTCTGAGATGCAATAGAAATGTCTTGGTGAGCTGCCCAAGGCACACAGAAGTACAATATAGCTTAGTGGCACAAAATTGGGAAATGTTAAAGGCAGGTTTTGCACTCCGGTCTTCTTGCTGCAAATCCAGTCTCCACTATGCTGCATGGCCCTCCTCCCATATACATTTAATAATTTAAAAATTAGAAGTGAAACATGGCTGGTAGCAATAGGGGTAAGATACATCATAGAATTTGACCTGATGTCAACCTAAAAGGTTGTGAGTGGTTCTTTAGTTTCTCATCCACCATTAATCACATGGCATTATCATCTGATCTTCAAACTATTTAAACCAAATTTTCATTTTTGTTAGTATCTGTACTCTGTGGCAACAGCTGTTAACATAATCTAGCATTGCAACTGCAGCAGATGCCCATATGGTTCCTATGTAGTGTCAGTGAAAACATCATCTCTTTAAAAAAGCATTAGTATGTATAGGAATATCCATAGTTAAATGAATGATACTAAATTGAGAATAACAACACAAGTTATAATAATTCAGCATTACTATTTTTATCAAATACAGCACTTTACACCAAAGTATAGGAAAATTAAAGGTAATTAAACAAAATGTTCAAAGTGTGTTCTTAACAAAGATGATTCAGAATTCTTTTACATATTTCTTTACCTTCTCCTTTTTTTAAGTAAAAGTATATGAAATGCCTTGCTGGTTTTCCCCTTTGGGGAAATTAAGGGAAAAAATGATTGACTTGGTGTTTAGCTGATTCTGCTTGCCAACCATTTTCTTGCATGTCATGAATAAGGATCATTAGCTATATAAATCATCTTGCCCCACACCACTTAATGCTGAAAGGCTGAAAAAATGTGTGTATATATATGTATATATATATATTTTTTCTACAAAAACATAATCCTTCATCTCAAAAGATGGCTGTGTGTCTGTTGTAAACAGTTGATATTGTGCTTTGAGAAACCATGTTAATGGCAAGAGACTGAGTCGATTCACTAAGCATGATCCTACTGTGCTGAAGAGGAAAGACATTTTACATTACACTAGAGAGATAAAAAGCATCAACGATGTAAAACCACCAATAACAATGGAATGTGTCTGCTATATTTTGAAAATAAACTTTTCTCATATATGTTCAATATATGTTCAAAAATGTGCCAATATAAAAGAATAATTTTGAGAGGGAAGGCAGAAGAGTTCTTCTGCCAGGTCATTTGGACTTTGGTAAGAACTGTGTAGTATCAGATCAGACACGCCATGGACAAGACAATAATGTCATCAGAAAGGCTGAATCAGTGTCTACCAACCTTCAAATGAAGGAAGAGCCTATTGAATAAATGCTAAATATTCAAAGAGAATTATAAAATTAGGCAACAAACTTGGTGTTTTCCATTAAATGACAGATTTCTAAAGCAGATGATAATCTTCTAGGCCATTTAGTCCAGTCTCCTGAGTAGTTCAAGAGATTCCTGTTTGCTTAACAAATTTTTCCTAAGATCCATATCCTCATCTATGTAGATACTTCCCCAGATGATTCAGATTACAACTCACCCACACGTTCTCCTTTTGGGGTATTCTTGTATATATATATGTCCTCTCATGAATCCTTCATAGAATATGTAGCTAATGTGCTAGAGGGTTGCCTCTAGGTGTCTTGTTGTTAACATTCTCTGAGTATTAGTAGAGTACTTGGGACTATTATCATAAAAAATATTCTATAAATACTGGAGCATTTTTCTTCCAATCCTGGCTCTGCTCCTTACTACTTTACTTACAATCCATAATGAAAAGTAAGTCAGGTATATTACCATCATATAATCCGGACTCTGACTGAACAAGTTTTAAATGACTCAGAAAAGAGATTTCTAGGATTCTGGTGCTTAGCATTGTGTTGGCACATGTCAGGTCCTTAATAAATGTTTGCTGAGTGATTGATTTATTGTAGGGGCTAAAATTTTACTAGGTATAGAAAACTTAGAAATGAAAGTCTAACATCATTAAAAAAAAAAAAAAACAGAAGAGGAAAGTTTCCAAAGAGATTCATGTCATTATTGGTACTTTGAAAAGACATATATGGAATGTGGAAATGAGGACAAGTAGTAGCATATGAATGTAAAACTGCAGCAGAGTCACGTATGGGCAAAAGGGCTAATGGTCAGAGATGCTTAATAGCTGTGTGACTCTGGGAAAACCACTTAACCCTGTTTGCCTCAGTTCTTCATCTATAAAATGAGCTGGAGAAGGAAATAGGAAACCACTCTAGTACCTTTGCCAAGAAAATTTCAAAATGGGGTCACCAAGAGTTGGACATAACTGAAACAAGTAACCACCAACAACATAAAAACAGAAGATTGAAAAAAAGAGATGAAACCTTTATACAGAGTAGAGGGAATGATGGAATATTAGATAATGAAATATTGGAATAAAATCATGAACAATGGGAAAATGGAAGAAATAGTATTATTTTGTTTCTTTTTTCTCTATCAAGGAGAATCACCTTTTGACTGTAACTGAAAAATATCCAGTTCTTTTAAACTGTTGTCATTTATTACTATCTCAATGCTATTCATTAACCTGGTTACCTTACTTTGAAAGTTGAAGTAACTCAGGTTTGATTAGCCTATAATTAGTGTGAACATGATAGTCATCTTCAAGTATCTGAAGGAGTGTCATGTGGAAGAAAGATTAGTTTTATTCAGCTTTCCTGAAATATATATAAAGAGAAAAAAAATACAAAACTCCCAAACAATTAGAGTTTTCCCAAAGTGGAAAGAAATGCTTCAGGAGGGAATAAATTCCTCATCACTAGTATTCTTCTATCAAAGTCTAGATGACTAATTTGAGTGGATTCCTGTTCAGTTACAATTTGAACTAGGGCCTCTAAGGTCCCCTAAAATTCTGAGATTCTGAAATTATTCTGAAACTTCAGGCTCACAGTCACTTATTTTAAAGGAAAACAAGTCTGAAAGAAATGGAACAAAGTAATTCACACACAAATAGCCCTTTTTGCTCTGAAATTTCAATTAATTATTACTAGCAATGAATCTCTCCTTGAGAATTTCTGCTTCCCTGTATTTTACATAGTGTCTGATATATAGTCATCACTTAATAAATGATTAACCTGCCCAGCTTTTCTTTTTTGTGGCAAATGGTGATACTCCTTTATTGGTAATAGGCAATATTTATAGAGTACTTTCAGGTTGGCAAAAGACTTTACAAATGTTTTTTGTTTGTTTGTTTTTGTTTTGTTTTAATCTACACATTAACTCTGTCAGGCAGATGCTACTGTTACCTCTGCTTTATATATGAGAAAACTGAGGCAAGCTGAGATGAAGAGAATTGCTCAGGCTTAGAACTGTCTTGAGGAAGAATTTAAAGTCAGGTCTTCCTGATTTCAAGCCCAGCACTCAATGTAGTATGACAGCATCATTCATGTCTCCTTTACCTGCTAAGCCTCCAAATTCCATTGTTGATGGCTGGATTTGATGCCCATTAATGTTCTTCACAATTCTGAGATTCTATAAGAATCCAAGTGGGAAAACGTAATCCAACCTTTATAGTAAGTTGGGACTGCAAGAGGGTGTAAAATAATTTGAAACCTTTCCTCTTGAGTTGCTTTTCTTGAAATGAATCATAAGAAATAACAACTTTCAGCAAGAATCTCTTTTGGGTGTCATCACTGCCTTCAGAACTATAAGATACTTTTTGCTTACTTCCCTACACTTGGTTAGCTAAGGGGAAAAATGGAGAGAAATACTTTCCATCTTTCTTTGTTGAACTCTTTTGGTTCAGAAGCTACCTGGGTGGCATTTATACCTGTGTCGATGAGTCAAGCACTGTGGTTCATATCATCAGATTTCATTATATGTCTATTATGTCAAAAGATTTCCTTCCTTTTTAGGTAATTGTTTGGCATGAGGAGATCAGTGGGTTTCATCTATCACAAATCAACTTCCAATAGCAACTGAGAAGCACGTTGACTTAAGAAGGACTTCCTGCAGGGGAAGGGATTGGCATATGATGTGGCAGGCAGACTGCCAATATCCTTTCTTTTATTTGTATGTGTTATTTTGTGCTATACTATTAGAAAGTGTGACTGGAGACTATACTTTTCCCTCTCAGCAAATCCAATACCAACTCATGTCCAAACCTCCAAATTAAGAAGTATATTAAGCTTACAAAGAGAAGCCACTAGCAGTCCACACTTTTTTTTCTTTTAATTAAGAGATGTCAAAGCAAGAAAAACAATTCAAGGTCTTGACTGCATTACATACCACTTAATCATGTCTGTCAATTAAAAAAAAAAAAGCAACTCTAGGTGTATCCAAAGGAGAAGGGAAAGAAAGGGAAGACAAAGGGAAGGAAGGAAAGGGATTGAGATAGAAAGGAAAGGAGAGGGAGAAAAGGGGGCAGAATCAAAGAAGAAAGGAAAAACAGTACATCAGCATGCAAACCAGTTTGGTTTAATTTTGTTTTTCTCTGTAAGTTAAATTTGGTTTAAAAAAAAAAGTTGGGCATTTTTTTTTTGAAATTGTGCAAAATCAAGAGTCTGATTTTTTTTTCACCTTTCAGCCAGGTGTTGCAGTATTACACAGGCATGGTTTTAGCACACACACACACACACACACACACACACACACACACACACACACACATATATGGATGGATGAAGCATTTTGTAATGGAAAGAACCCCGGCTTTGGAATCAGAGGATCTTTATTCAAATCCAATCTCAGTCACTTTCTGTGTATAGGACCTTGGGTAAATCACTTTATTTCTCTGTACCTCAATTCCCTCATTTGAAAAAGGAGACCTTTGGGTTATATGACCTATAATACTCCTTCTAGCTCTAGAACCTGAAATGTTATAATCTTGCTCTCCAAAATTTCATCAGATTTGAAATAGTTCCTTGGGGATATGCTGAATACAGAAGCAAAGAGATTTGGATCAGTGGATGAAGGCATAATATTAAAAAAGATTTATGAAAAAAAGAATTATGAATTATTGTTGGAGTGTCTCTCACTCAAGATCACAGGTTCTTAATTGCTTTGTTTCATAGACTTTTTGTCAACTTAATGAAACCTATGGATCTCTTCTCTAAGTAGTATTTTTAAGTGTACAAAATAAAATTTTTAAAATTACAATGGAAACCAATTGTATTGAAATAGTTATCACAGTTTGTCGGGTTTTTTTTAGTACATGCATGCTAGGTTAAAATTCCTTCCTACATAACTTAAAACAAAGAGCCCATGAAAGCATTTTGATTTATATAGAATTTGGAGAAATCAAAATTTTTCTTGCAAGTGTGGTAGAAATAAGCTAAGAAGCTTCAAACACAATCTAGTAATTTATGGCCATTAAGACTTCCTGCTCCAAGTCACACTCCAAGTGCCTATGTATTATATGTGTATGCATGTGTGTATACACAAATATATACATACACATACATATATATTTGCATGGATATGTATGTATAGATATATGTATATATGCGTCATGTTTATACAAACTATATATAATGAAATTATATATATACACACTGTAACACCATGCACAAGCAGCTTCCCAAAAGCATGCTACTATGAACAGCTTTTAAGGTTTGGATTACACAGTATAGTGAACACTCTGTTTATTCCATAACAAATCAAGGCAAACATTCACAACAAATAACAATATAATATTCATTCCATCTTATCACAGAAAAATCACAGTATAGTGTTCACAACAGCTTAACATTAGAATGGCCACATAGTTTTCACTACAGTGGCCACAATATTTAGAACAAAAAACAAAAGAATAATCATCTGGTTTCCCTAAGGGGGGAAACCCTTCTTACTTAATCATTCAGTCATTTTACAATACAATAATCAATCTTCCACTCATGGGAATCATAGATTAACTTAATCAGTCACTTATCCAGATTCACAATTACTGAGTATCAATAATCATTAAATACAATCATTAGAAAAATTACACAAACCCTCCACCTCTTGGTGTCTAGTAAACTTCAATTTCATCAAGGAGTTCAATATCCAAGGGGAGGTCTTTTCTTCATCTTAACTCAGGGTGATCTCTTAGATTCCCTGGATCTCCTTCCATGGTTGCAGCTCCTACCTGAATCCACCAAACAGTCACCTAGATTCAGAAAGAGTCCAGTGCTCTGAGCAGTTCTTGTTACACACTGAAGTTCACAGGGTCCAGCCCATCTCAAACCCTTCACAACTTCTGTTGTCGGGAACTTAAGGATCAACTGAGCCACAAACAAACAAAGTCTTATCCTGGTCATGCTTCTCTAGCAGGTAGGCTGGCCCTAGGAGACAGAAGGAATCTCAGCCTTCCAGGAGGCAGCAACTTCAGGCTTCACCAGATTCTGGTCTCAAGAAAACTCCAAATCAGGTCTCAGTCAGCTTCCAGATGCTGGGAGGGAAACTCACTCTCTCTCTCTCTCTCTCTCTCTCTCTCTCTCTCTCTCTCCTCCACTAGGAGGCCAGGAAGAAAATTCGTGATTCTGTTTCTCCATCTCTGGAACTCTTCTTATATACCAACACACACACCTTGGCTTCCTGTCACAACCACCTCCTGCCATGTGAACAACAAGAAAAAGAATTCACACCTTCTGCCTTTTTCACACAGCAGACAGAGTTTGCACTTTCTGTTTCTTTCAAGAGGTACTTAGCCCTAAGTTACTAAGGGCTAAGTATCTGCTGAATTAATTACCATTACACACACATATACACATTTGCAAACATACTATTACAGGAATGGTATGAGGCAATTGTTTACAAAAAATTATAAGTTAGCTTGGTCATTAACCAAATTGAGGTCATGGGAAAGGAATGAATAGTGAATGAAAGGGGTCGAGAGAAGAAGACATTCTTGAAAAAGGGAGAAGCATCATAAGCAAAGAGAGTAGAGGTAAAATTCAGGACCTACTTGGTGGAGGGGGAATGAAGGTAGGGATGACAGAGTATTCAACTGTACTGGAATACAGAGCTGACATAGGGGATAAATGTCAAATAATTCTAGAAAGTTAACCTATAATAATGGTGTCAATTGGTAGTAGTTTGTCAACTGTAGTTAGACTAGTGTCAGACTACAGCAATTGGATTGCCAGGGCATAGGTTTAAATTTCTTTTGGGTGACTATGGAAAGCAATAGGAGAATTTTTACCAGAGAAATCACTTAACTAGATCTGAGTATAAAGATTGTTTTAGAAGTGATCTGACGCCCAAACTGGAAAGAGAGAAGGGAAACAAATAAGACTTCTCAAAGGCTATTGCTTTAGTCCAAATATATAGCAATGAAGGCCTATACTAGAGTGGGTGAAATGAGGAAAGAGATGAAGAATTACATGAGATGTTTTGGGGATGTATTTGACAGAACAATTATTTGAATGACTATGAAAGATGAGGAAGAGGGAGGAGTCAAAGATAAACTAAAGAGTAAAATGCAGAAGAATGAATAGTAGTGCCACTGAGAGAAATAAAGAATAATAAAAGGCATTTTCACCCACACTTACGTTCCTTTTGTTATTGCTTTTTATTGTCTTTTGGTGACTGTGTTCCAAGTGTCATACTGTTTGTTGCAATATTTTAAAAAATCAAAATAGATTGAACTGGTTAATGGATATACAATTTGTTAGCCACCTTGCAATAACCACAACACAGCAAAGAAAATCCAAAAGAACAAATATATAAGCTCAATTTATTATCACACTCAGGCCATGTTACCAGCATGAGTTTCCTTTTCTCTATGGATACTATGATTAGTTCTTCAGTCTCAGAGAGATGATGTCATGACAAAATCTACTTTTGCTAACTACATTAAATAAGCAAAACCCAGCCTATTCCTCAGAAGAATCCTTGAAAAGCCTTAAATTGGAAATCTAGCTTACAAAGGAAGATCATCCAGAAACTTTCACTTGTTATTAAATTTCTTTTCTTTTTAATTCTTTCGCTACTTCAGGGATATATAATTCCATTGATACAGGTTCTATCCCTTCACTGATACAGACTACAAACCCTCATTACTGAATGGTAATTGTGAATTTCTGTGACCAAAAAATAACCCATCTTCTTGAAGTCAAAAACAGTGAATAGGCTGCTCCTAAAAAGTTTCTCTCCCCAGGCCTGTCTTCAAAAGCTTCTAATTTGTTGACACAAAGAATAAAATGTTGGACTTGAAACCAAAATGACCTTAGGTCAAACCATTTCTCAGACAATAAATGTGTAAGTCTGAGTAAATTTTTCTGCTTCAATTTCCTCATCTGTAAAATGGGAATAATAGCGCACACCTTGTAAGACTGTAGTAAGAATGAAATGAGATAACATGTATAAAGTGCTTTGCACACCTTAAAGTGCTGTATAAATGCTAGCCATCCTCATAATTTTCAGTATTGCTATAGCTTTCCGGGCTCCAAGGTCACCTCCACAAGAGAATGAGGTGTGATACTAAAGTAGCATTTTAGCTGATGTTCTCCATCACTATAAAGCTTAAAAATATTCCTACCTTTGCCAAGATTTTGTCCTAGATCTATCATCTCCACAGTGAGACTGGGTTTTCATACATCCCTTAAGATAAACTCATTAGGTCTAACATATTTTATTCAGGTATCCAGTTTGGGGACAGCACAAGTCAATGCTTTTTGATTTCTCAAAGACTTCTGAGGTAAACTAAGAGATAAAGGATATAAGGATATAAGGAGAAAAAAAAAGGAATAAACAAATAAAGAAGTAATCCTTAATTCAGAATAATGCATTAGCTCATTTCAATGTATGAAGGATAATGGTCTAGATATGGAGCTCTACATAGCACATGGTCATTCTGTTTCACTATTTTAAATACATTTCATTCAAGAAGAGGTATATTTAGGCTTGTGATTTTTAACAAGGAAACCAAGGCTACATCTTTTATGAAGCACCTTTGCCTTGGCTAGTTGTGATTATCTTATGATTTTGACAGCATATCATCTAGTCTTTACTTCTAGCATTCAGCATGTTTTCTCCTATGAGCATGAGTTCATTAGCATTCATTAGTGATCATAACTATATAAGTGATGGTACAAATTTGACATTTTGCCTCACAATTGGTTCACAAAATATAATAATGTGTAGCATGGTTGTTTGAAAACAGTGCTGTATTTTCATTTGGAATTATCTCCTTTTGTATTTACAGTTTCAAGGCATCTAGTCAGGTGTCTAGAAAATTGCACAATCAAGATTTCAGTGCCCTTGTTTATTGACAAAGGTATTCTGTGCTCAAGTGGATAGATTTGATTCCTCAAAGCATGAATTTATGGATTGATGATCCTAATGACTCTTATAAAGATAGAATGCTTCAGCCTGATATCCAACAGACTAGACTCCTCTTTTGATATTTGGAATCTCATTTTAAAAACCTTTACTGAGTGGCATCAAATGAACTAAATGCATATTTGAAAATCTAATTTAGGAATTTATTAGTATTACATGAAAATGCAATATCATTCCTCCTCCTCCTCTCTTTTCACTTACTAAATCATGTTTCAGTGTTCTGATTTCTTTTTTTAGTCCTTTTCCAATCTATTTTCTATATGTTCTAATTAGATTTGTTCAACTGATTAGCATGGAGTTCTGCTTAACACATGATTCGTCATGTAGCGTGCCTTATTATAATGTCTGGAGGATAATCAACTTTTAACTTTAATGATTCTCATTTTTCTTCAAGTTTCTTTTATTTTGACATGAAAATCATTAGATTAATTGGCAAGTAAGTATCCTTCACACTATCCAAATAAAATTAAATAAATTGCTATTTCTAAAGCCCCCAACCCCAGGAATGCTAGAGATTAATTCAACACACACACACACACACACACACACACACACACACACCCCAAATTCATTGCCATGAGGTTCAGCTAAGTACAATGATTGTCCCAGTTAGGGGCCATGCTAGCATAAAAGGAATATGCATGCACATTTCCAATTTCATTTTCTGGTGAGTCAGACTAAAACATACAGTTCAAAACTTTTTTAGTGTCTAGAACTGATTAAATTAGATGTGAAATTGTATCATTTGTCTTGTTAAAGATCCTGTCACCTCTTTAATTCATACCTCCTCCATTTGAAGCAGTGATTTAGATTCTGACATGTTATATGTCACTGCCATATGATGGTTTAATCCTAATCACCCCAAAACAGAGGAGCTGTATAACAAATCACAACTGTGATACGATTGATCAAAATATGTACAAGCAATTCATAAAAGTCATCTACATACTGCCCATGGATAGAAATTAAGCAGAAAACCCAGAGTGTGAGAGATAATGAAATCCTATATTAAGCTCCCTATTGTGTGAAATCCATTTTACTTCCTTCCACGGGGTACAGCTCCCTATCTGCTGCTGGTGGAATAGAAACAAAGGTGGGTAAACAGCTTTGACAAGTAAGTGACTGAATCACAGAATAAAAAGAGTAAGGAGAACAGTGTAGTGAAACATAACCAACAGACGAGGATGTCTCATTTAAAGCCAAGAAATAAACAATACAAAGATTTTTTTAAAGTATCAAAACCTACAAAGTGGTACAAGAATCATACATCTAGATTTTGGAAGGACATCAAAACTATTTGTTCCAACCCCCCTCCCCCTTGCAAATGAAAAAACAAAAACAGCAACAAGAACAAACAAATAAAAACAAGGCTATGTCCAGTAAGGTTAAGTGATTTGTACAAAATCACACAGGTAGTAAGAATAAGAATCAGGATTTGAACACAGTTCTTCTGGCTCTAGGGTCAACACCTTTTTAAATACATCAAGCTACCAAGCAACTATGTGGTGTGATGAATTGCCAGGCCTGGAGTCAGAAAGACTCTTCTTCCTTAAGTTCAAATCTGACCTCATATACTTCCCAACTGTGTGACCCTGCTCAAGTCACTTAACCCTGCTTGTTTCACTTCCCTCATCTGTAAAATGAACTGGAGAAGGAAATAGCAAACCACCCCAGTACTTTTGTTGAAAAAACCCTAAACGGGTTCACAATGATTCAGACATCACTGAATACAACTGAACAACAATAACTACAACAAAAAAAACCCTTAATAAAATAATACCAAGGTTTAAAATAAACTTTGAAAGAAAGTACCACTGAATAATTAGGGTATGGGTATAGATGTAGCCATGTATTTGATGTACAGTTATTTGTTTTGGGGACAGTTTTGGAACTGTGATTTCAACAATACAACACTTAATGTCTTACTTCTCTCCACTGCCAAGATTTGAAATTCACCTGTAACTTGTAGTCTTGAAATGTGTGTGCATGCATGCATGCATGTGTGCATGCATGCATGCGTGTGTGTGTATTTGTGAGGACTCTGAGAGTCAGAGAAAATTGACCCTCGTGAAGCTGCTGGTACTCTGTGGGTCACTTTTCCTAAAACAAGGCTACATCCAAGGGGTTTACCTTTAGTCAAGCAAATCACAGAAGAGAATTAGTTAAAGGAAAACACATTTACGAAATGATACTAGAACTCCAAAACGCACACAAAGATACTTCCCACTAAAGTCAGCTCAGCTACGAGGAACCATATCAGCACTGCAAACCAAAACCAGCCTGGCCTGAAGCCCCTGCTGAGCCCCGGGGGTGGCTGGATGAGAGGAGTGGTGAGCAGATTAGCAGCAGCTGCAAGCAGTGTTCAGAACTAGGTCAGTCGACCTTGTGAAGTTGGGAGAGAAAAGCAGTCCGACCAAAAGGCCTCCAGAGGGGAAAAGCAAAAGGCAGAGGTTTTGCACCCGCCTCTGCATTGCAGCTTCCCACCCGCGGCCTGTAGACAGCAGGGGGACTAAGCGATTGTTCTGAGGCCAGTGCTCTCCTGTTGAGCAGCCTGGATCCGGATTGCCGTCTTGGGCTTTCAGTACTGGAGTCTTCATTATCCAGTGAGCCAGAAGTAAGTAGGAAGGGTTCCAGCACTTTCCTGAGAGCTATGGCAGCCGGGAGGACCCCAGCGACTTGAGACAGAGCCTTCCCTTCTGCAAGCAGAGCCCAATAGAGATTAAAAAAAAAATCACAGACTGATCAACCATGAGTAAGAACAAGCATAAGAAGCAAAGTGAGAACAGCACCCAAATCCTAGATTCCTTCTTTGGGGAAAAGAAAGATCATGGGAGAGAGAGGGAGGAGGAGAGTGCAGCCAGAGTGCTCCCACCAGGGGCCTCCAATAAACATGAAGAATGCCTTAAAGCTAGAGATGAGCTGAAGAAGGATTTTGAAAACCAAATAAGGGAAGTGGAAGAAAAATTGGAAAGAGAAATAAGAATGTTGCAGGAAAATCATGAAAAGAGAGTTAGCAGTATGACTGAAGAAATCACCACCCTAAAAAATAGATTAACTCAAATGACAAAAGAGGCCCAAAAAGCCAATGAGGAGAAGAATGCCTTAAAAAGTCACCTTTGCCAGATGGAGAAAGAATCTCAAAAGCACTCTGAAGAGAATAATTCCG
>CM053583.1:103810713-103847524 GCA_028627135.1 Pseudochirops cupreus | reverse complement strand
CTTTATTATAGCAAACTGCAAAAATCTCTTGTTCTTTAGAGATCTCATTGAGTGAGCATTAGACAAGATGAGAAGAGTCCAAAGAGTCGTGATAGACATTGATGAAATCATGTAAGCACTAAAATATGTCATTGGCCTGGAGTTTCTAATGCCCATACTCTCATCTGATATAGCACTATTAACATTTTTTCTTTTATCACTTTGGTCCTATTAATATTCTTCCATATTCATTGACAAGATCAACTAAAGAAATATTTTAAATATTTTTGGAGAACTCAGAAAGATGTCCCCTCATGATCATATTCCTGTTGACTTGGGTGTATGTTGAAGTCTGCTGCAAATGATTGTTTCGTTTTCCTTTGGCATTCATGATTCAGGCATTTCACAAGCCCTATTTATCTGCTGTGTTTGTTTCTGAAGGAATTCCCTAATACCATCTTCCATTATTTGTCAATTTTCTCTTAGTGGTAGCTAAATGCTAGCTTCATATATATGCATTTCTTTCTCATGCCACTGTTTTTTTTTTCTTTTCTGAATTCGTCATTCTCACATGTTCTCTTTCCTCCTATATCATCTGGACAATATTTAGGTCAATTTTTTTTTGTTATTCTATATTTGATATGTCTGATATGCTCCAAATTTTATACACTTCCCCTCTAATTACCCTGTCTGTCAATTCCTTCTATAGATGAAAGTACATATTTTGTTTCTAAAGATTGGGTCTTTATGCTTTTCCTTTGAGAAATTTCTTTATATATCACTTAATCTAATGTCATAAAAATTAGAGACATTGTAGACTTTAATTTATTGAAACCCTTTCATTGTCAGATGAAGATAATGAGGCTTATAGATGTGATACGGTTCCCCAAGGTCATCTAATAACCTGTCAGAGCTAGAATCTGAGCAACTCTTCTACCAGTCCAATGTATGTCTCATCACTCTTTGACATCTTGACAGAACAACATTTCCTTCTTGATAATTATTTACTTTGGTTTAATTTCTTTCTCTTCTAACAGGTGTTTACACTTTCTTTAGACCTTTCACATTTTTCTTGATTGTAAGACATTGTCACAGAAAGATCAGGGAAAAAAAAGATGGTATCTTCTGAATTATACATCATGACTATATATTCAGAATACAAATCATTGTCAATTCCATAAGCTCAGTTGTTTTTATTTTCTAAATTGTTAGCATGAATCCAAATAAATAGCATTTAATCCTATATTCTTACAATCTAGTTCTAAAACTCTGACTTCAAAGTTTCTTTGATTCTGTCTCCAACCACTTTTTGGGAGATGAGATATTTGCACTGTATAGGCAGTACCCAATAGAGGACCATGAGGTGGATTTGGATTTCTTTGTGAGGAATAAGTATATGCCTTCCTCAATGCTGATAGTATGGGGTAAATCTCTATTTAGCTTATGTTAAGTTACGGCTCTGTCCCTGCTGACCTGGGCTCTGAATAACTTACACAACCAAAAGAGAAAAGTGGGGAGGGGCCCTAATGAGCAATATGTTCACATAGATTCCCTATTTCCTTTTAAAAGGACTGTTCAAAAAGAATAGTAGACCCACTATAGTGATAAGCCTACTAACCAACAGCAACTACTAACTAATCATGTATTGTTTGCTAACCCTCAAAGTCTGGAGGATATGAGAGCAGTGACAGTGATTTGATTGGCCAAACAGTTGAAGAATGCGACATTTTGTCAAGGCTGAAATGACATTTTGGGCAGCTCCACCACAAAATTGACGACACCATAATTTTTCTCACTTTCAAAACAATTTTCTGTTTCTAGTTTGTGACATAGCCTGTCATATTCCCAAGAGCCAGAGGAAGCTTAGCCTAAATATGAAGAATTACTAAACTAATGATTGGCGGGGGGGGCTGTAATAAAGTGGTTGGAGACATTTTCTATCTCTTACCACAGAATAAGGGTCATTCTCTGACTCACTGTTTGGGTATAAATGTCTAACCATCATCCCCTCCTCTTTGAGAGGACTAGTAAATAGTCCTTGACAACACTGTTATAAAAGCCTGAAATTACTGCAGAGGTATCCCCAACTTTGGCCTGCTATAATTATACTCACAGCCAAGGCCATACCAATTACAGGTGAGAATATGTGATCACCATTATTTTTCTTCTTCTTTTGAATTTATTTGAATAAAGAAAACATTTAGATTGAGCATTATAGGAATGACCTTGATTTCCAGCCTAATCCGTATTGCCCACAAGGCTTCTGTTATGTTAAAATCTAATAAAGATATTTCATTTCAAAATGATACCTGGCATGTGGATTAACTTTTATAGTATATAAGGCACCTTGATATTCATTGCTTCATTACAATCTCTTTATGAGATAAAGCAGGTATTACCATGATTTTACAAATGGAGAAATTGAGGCTCAAAGAAGTTATTTATTTGCCCAGTCACTCAATTTATGAGTAACATAGCTAACGCTGGAACTTAGGCTTTCATTTCCACTTCAAGTTCAGTACTCTTTCTGTTATAAATATTTAAATCAATTGAATTCAACTCAAGAAACATTTCTAAAACACCTACTATGTGTATGGTACTATGGTATGTGTGGGGGGCACAAAGGCAAATAAATAATGTTTACTCTAATGGACTCACACTCTACTTTGTGGTGTATAACAAATACAAAAAAAAAATATCATTGAAAAAACATGTATTCTTATTTTAGCCAAACATCAAATGAACTTTTTTTGGGCTCTGCATCACACTGCTGACTCATTGAACGTAGAATGTGCTAAAATGTTTAAGTCATTTTCAGAACAAGTGCTATCTACCCATGCCTCCAACATCTCATATTTGTGAAGTTTGATTTTCATACCCAAATGCTAAAATTTACCTTTGTCCTTTCTGAATTGCATCTTGTTAGAATCAGCCCTAAACTCTGACTTGTACTTTTGGAATGTGATTCTGTCATCCCGTGTCTTAGCTATGCTTGTAAGCTTTGTGCTTGTCATCAGCAGTTTTGATGAACATACCGTTTAAGCCTTTATCTGAGCCATTGATAAAAAATATTAAAGAGCATGGGGCCAATGAATGAATTAAAAAGCATTTATTAATGCTTATTATGTAAAAAAGTACTGTGCTAAACACTGAAGACCATAATATTAATAGCTAGAATTTATGTTCATAAAGCATTGTACATACATTATCTTAGTTTATCCTCACAATAACTCTGTGAATGATGTGATATATTATCACACACATTTTACATATGAGGAAACAGAGTCACAGATAGTTTAGGTGACTTGCCCAGGTGAGTTATACAGATAGTAAATATATAAACCATAATTCCAAACTTAGAGCTCCTTTTAAGGTTTTCAAATTACATTACAAATAGGAGCTCATTTCAATTTCACAACTACCTTTGGAGACAGATCAGATTATTGTTCCCATTTTTACAGGTGTGGAAATTTAAGCAATGGATGTTAAATTACTTAGCCAGGGTCAGACAGCTAATAAATATCTGAGGCAGGATTTGAACTCAACTTTGCGAATTCAAGACAAATTCTTTATCCACTGCACCACTTAACTAACTTGCATATAAACAGAAAATTAAGACAGTTTCTGATCTCAAGGAACTCACATCCTAATTGGGGCTTTGGGGTGGGCTAGAGGGAGGACGGGAATATATAGGTTTGAACTGCAAGTCAGATGAAAAATCCCAATGGTCCTTAGGGTAAAGCAGCAAAGCAGATGGGAAAACATTTCCTTTAGTGTTATTTTCACTAATAAAAAAAAAATCAGTTTTTAACAAACCATTTAACAATGAATGCCAAGGACTTTAATGGTAAGAACTTAGTTTTCTATGTCGTTGGTGGCTGTGACTGCAGCCCCTGCAGAAGCAGTTGCCAGGCTTCCAGTGATGGGTTGGAAGGAATACTGATGTTCTGGCATGTTGCCACTTCTGCGACTCTTGACCCTTTAGGGAATCACGGGAACAAATGTGAAAACTAGACAACATGCTCAAACAAAATTTGCAGACCTAGAAACTAGGCAGGATGATGAAGGAAGGCTCTATGGTAGAGAGAATATGTAATCTCATGTTGCATGTAGCCTCAAAGAATTATATTTTCAAAGCCCAATATCTGAAGGAAGGATGTTCTAGCTGTGTCAGATGGTTTGTGTTACTGTATGCCTGTTAAAGACATTAAGCTGAGATTGGGCAGGGATTTAGAATGAATGTCAGTGGTAACTATTTCTCTTTGGAAGAGCAGTCTTGAGGGTCTTACCCTCCCAGCTTGATTTGATTTTATTTTTTCTAATTAAAGGGGTCATCCCTTGACTCACTTCTTAGAGACCTGTTCACTAAATGGGCATTATCTCACTCTATGTGAGTACCTGAAAAAGTCTTAGCTCAAAAGGGTCAGGGTCTCTATTGCATCCTGAGTCATCTCCAATCATCCTGATGAATATCTGGTCACTGGAACCAGATGGCTCTAGAGGAGAAAGTAAGGCAGGCGACCTAGCACAGCCTTCCCTCACTCAAATCAAAGTCAACTGCAAGTCATTTCCCTGATGGCATGGTCCTCTTTGAAAACAAAGGAAGAACACAGCAACATCAGCCTGCTAAAGACTGCACATTGAATTTTGGAAATAATTAGTAATCCATTTTTGCAAGAATATAGAAAGTGAAAAAGAGCAGGGACACTGAAAAGATTTTGAAAAGCTTACAAAATAATAAAATATGCCATACTTAGGAAATTATATTTCATCCTATTTATAATAGGAAGCTACTAAAGGAATGACACTTAAACTACTTAAACCTCAGAAAGATTATTTTGACAGCTATGTGAAAGATCTTCGGGAGAGGATAAGAGGTTTTAGTCGGGAAAACTAGTCTATTCAAGTAGTGAAGGTGAGATATGAATAGCCTCTTAAATAGGGATATCACATAGGATAGTATGGTAAGAAATGGAAACTACAGAGTGGAGGATGACCTCATGGCAAGGTGGAGAGAGTACTAGATGTGGAGTTAGGGAGATCTAATTTGGCATAATGCCTCAGATATTTACTATCTGCCTTAGACATAACTCATCTTGAGCCAGTCACCTAAACTATATGTGACTCTTTTCCTCATATGTAAAATGTGTATGATAATAATACCACTTTACTCACTGGGTTGCTGTGAGGATCATATAAGATACTTTAGGTACAGGATTTTGCAAACTTATTTAGGGACCTTATTTTCTTTTTCTATAAGGTGGGGGAGTTAAACTAGACAATCTCAGAAGAATTTTCTGTCTGCAATAGCCTATATTCTAGGGGTGGCTAGGTGGCTCAGTGAATAGAGCACCGGCCCTGGAGTCAGAAGGACCTGAGTTCAAATCTGGCCTCAGACACTTAACACAAAAACTAGCCATGTGGCCTTGGGCAAGTCACTTAACCGAAATTTCCCTACCTTCCCCCCTCCAAAAACAAAATAATAATAATAATAATAATAATAATAGTCTATATTCTACATTTTTCCTAGGTTATAAACTGGTTAACCACACAAAAGCAAAAACAGAGTGTTTGGTGTATTAAAAAAAAAGTTTTATCAATGTTCTTTTTTCACGTCTTTCACTAGCACTAACTCATTTTAGTGGGCTAAGCTACCCTTTTAATATGCACAGTGAAGCCAAACAAATCAACATCTTGTTCATTTCTGGGAATGTTTGTCTCATTATCTATCTCTAGTCTACCACCACTCTATCAAGAAATGACGTTTAAAGTCATGAATGTTTGCTGCTTTGGTCAGAGTTCTGAGGTCTTTTTATGTTGGTTTTCTAAGGTCTTTTGAAGTTGGTTTTCCTCACATTATTTTTGTGGCCATTGTAAATTATTCTCAAGGTTCTGTTCATTTCATTCTGCAGCAGTTTACATGAGTCTTCCCATATTTCTTTGAATCATTTATGTTCACCATGTCTTAGGGAACAGAATATTACACCACATTCATGTATCACAATTTTTCAGCTGTTCCTCATTTATTCTATTTCTAATTCTTTATTACAACAGAAAGTGCTGCTATTAATATGCTTGAACACATTGGTTAGGAAGAAGTATTTTTCCCAAGTTTTAAAAATCTTTTTGAAAATCTTTTAATTGTTCCATTTTACATGTAAGTTATTAGTTTAAGGAAATGACCATCATTTCTTACTATTTAAAATTTATGGTCCTTGAATGTGTCTTTTTGCCCCCTTCCCAGGTGTCTAGCCTATTACTGATATTAGGTGACCAATAAATACCTCTTTACTAATTAAGGCAAAGTATGCAAACATTTAATTTACATAAAACATCACACAAAAGAAATTCCATCAAATGCTAAGCCCAGGCATTTTTACTATTTAGAATTTCTTTGGGGATAGCTACTTCCTTTAAGATAGCATTCTGTACAAATACAAAAGTTTGGGCTATTGACTTTCTTTTTCTTTTTTGGCTATTAGCTTTCAAGGCTTGTGCTTCAACAAAAGTATTTATTAGAAACAAATAACCTTCCCACTGTGACGCATATCAAGATCTTGCTGAGAATTTCTGTGGATACCTATATTCTTGTCTGCTGCTAACCGATTTTGAAAGCTTATGCCTACACTCTTCTTTGCTTTGGTAGAATCTATGCTAATCACAAGTCATAAAAGACAGTATTTCAGAATATTTTGTCTGAATTATAAGATTCCATTTACTAGTCTTTTCATGGACATTGATATGCTATACAGCTTTTGACTGCAATTCAAACAACTGTAGATTATCTTGCAGACCAGTCAATGTAAGAAAGCACAGAAAAGAATTCTGCCACCTTCTAAGAATGAATAAATATTTCTATAAGTTCTTCATGGAAAGTGTTGTTTTGTAATAGCTCGATAGTTTCAAAGTGTATTTCTTGGTAATTGCTGTTGACAATATTAGTATTACCTAATACCATTTATCTAAAATATTTCAAATGCTTCAAAATAGCAAGTCGTGAATTAAAATGACATTTTAAGGACAGATATATCAAAAATCAGTTGTTTGGGGGCAGTTAGGTGGCACAGTGAATACAGCCCTGGAGTCAGAAGGACCTGAGTTCAAAGGCAGCCTTAGACACATAACACTTACTAGCCATGTGACCTTGGGCAAGTCACTTAACCCCAATTGCCCTACCTTTCCCCTCCAAAAAGAAAAAAAAATTACGTTATTTTTAGATGGACTCAATTATAATACCTCTTAATATTATATATTTTTTTCTTGATCTTACATATCATTCTCTGAATATATCTGTTCTATAGGGAAACAATCTATCCACTATACTTAGTGAATTTGAATTGATACATAAATGTGGAAGTCAAGTGTTTATTTATTAATTTTAAATGTTTTATAGTTATAACACTCGAGTACAAACAAGGCTTGGAGTCCAAATATAAGAGTTTAGATCCAGACTCAAAAGCTTATTAGTCACTTTTTTAGATAGGCAAATCATTTAACTTCTCCTGAGTATTCCCCTTTGGTAAAATGGAAATGATACCATTTGCACTCCCTATCTCACTGAATTATTTTAAGGAAATCACTTTGCCAACTATAAAGTACCACTGATTCCCTAAAACTGCTTTTTGAAGAGTATCATGCAATGTAATTATACATTGTTATTCTCTGCCCTTTATCACAGTTTTCCAAATTCCCAGTCCCTTTTGAGCTCTGAAATTAATATGTCTTTAAACCTCTTTGCCCTGTTGAGGTTATTTATATACTCCAAAAACAGAGGAAGAAGGAAGAGGAGGACAAAAAGGAATAGCAGTAGAAGATAGAGGAGGAAAAAGCTAATAGGTTCTGGTCTTCCTAGTTCTGAGTTTAGCTTATTCTATACTATCTTTTCATGTCTTTTCAACAGAGGCCAGAATAAAGCATGTAACTAGGTAAATATTAGTAATGTGTATTAGTTATTTTCAGCATTGGAAACCACCTATATGTAGCCTGGGACCCACCCAAATCAGCCCCCTAAAAGCAATTCTAAGGTCCTGTAAGACAAAGGTGACAAATAGAAACAGAGACCCCTAAACTGTATATAAGTACATAATTGTACAACACTGAGGGCTACATATTGGCTTAGTTTTAAAATGAAATTTTATCTGTTTTATTACATTTTTAATTTATTTTGTTAAATATTTCCCATTTCATTTTAATTGGACTTGGGTCCCATTCAAGAGTGTTGTGGGCTTGTGGCAGTCTTCATGTTTGACACCTCTGCCTTAAAGGTCTACCATCTGTTCAGACTCTGGATCTCAATTTCCAATGAATTTCAATGGACCAAGCCAGATAACACAGAAATTCAATATACAAGACATTTAATTAGTTGGAATAGCAAGATACTATAAGTAACAAGTAAACATCTCTCCCACCCATTCACCCCCATCAAAAAGAGCCCAAGGAACTGCTGATTCTCATGCTGCTAGTAAGAGACGGGTTATTTCTCAGGCAATCTATAGTTTTAGGGTTATGTACCACTTAGAACATCTCTCATGATTCCATTAGTTCTATCTCCCTGCAAACTACTATGTCTCACTAACATGAAATGGACATCTTTGTTTGTGTGAGTGGCCAACGTCTCCTTTTCTATGTTTCCTTGCAGAGCAGCTGTTGTCATCTGCTTCTAGGCTGTCTCTCCACTGAGTTGTTACTGCCATCTGATGGAGAGCATCTTCTGTTCTTGGAGTTTCTTCTTGCTAGAAGAGTATAATTTCCCTTTTGAAAGATTACCTATGTCTAGGCCTATTTTAGTTCTTTTAAAAAATGAGTTCATAGTTTCACATGAACAACTTGTCACATAAGCACTTGTCAAAGTGCTTCAAAAAAAAAATCAGCATGGGAATAGTCGCAGGTCTGCTTCATAGTTAAGTGAATAAATTACTTTCAGCTGGCATCAATGTCATACACGTTCCCTTGGAACTTCACTATGCTGTGGAGGCACTATTGAGCTGGTGGCCTTTGTGTTGCATTCCTGCAACTTCAACCAAATTGCATCCCTTCTTACATGAAAGGTTAGAAGGTTTAGTTAATATAAATCTCTCACAATCTTAAAAAAAAACAAAAACAAAAACTATCCTTTGGTGAGCTAACAGAATTTAAATATACAATGACTTTGAATGCTCTTCCTACTGTGATCCTTAGGGCTAAACTCTTATTATCTGTCTTTACTTTCTGGATTGTCAAGATTTTTAAGGACTGCCTTAAACGTTTCTCTACCCTCTTTACAAGAAGTTGTTGGGAGACTGTGGAGTGAGAGGTTATGTATAACTTTAGTTTACCCTTAACCCTTCAGAATAACCTTGAAATGAGGCAAATAAAGTAAAAGAACAAAAGCTAAAATGGGAAAAAGAAAGAAGTCTTCCTGTAGAAAGCCCCTCAGAAAAGGCAGAGGAGATTAGTGGAGTGAGCAAGCAAAGTTCTTAATATAGTGAAGAAATATGGAGGGATAAAAGTGTCAGGAGAAATATCCAGATAAAAATAATAATTCTGAAATAACTATAAAAACTTAGACTTTTGAAAATGAATCATTAATTCAAAAATATTTTAGCCTTGTACTTAGGGTTGAGGTATAAATACCAGTATGTTCTTTCCAAAAAGAAGGCTGGAAATCTCAACCATTTGTGAGAGCAGGGAAATTTGTAATGGCCTGCTTCAAGATATTTCGTGTTTTTAATTCCACCCAAAGTGATTAGCTTTTTGGTGTATTGCAAGGACAGTCTGATCTCTTTCCTAGAGGAGAAGGGAAAGGGTTGCTCCTCTTGAAGATATTGGCAGGGACAGAAGGAAAGTGGGGCTGGTATTCTGGAGAATGCTCCTATTCCTGATCTTTGACTCAAAGTCCTGGCTACTCACCATGAATGATTGGAGCTAGCCTATTTAATTCATTTTCTCATTTCACACTTGAATTAGGGGAAAACAGGGAAATGGGGCCCAAAGACATAAACTGATTCACCTGAGATCATGAAAGTGTGAATTAAAGAAGGTATTCTGATTTTACTCTTTTACTATACTATAGTGTCCTCCAACCTCCATATTCAGTTAGTCACAAAGTCTGATTGCCTATTTTTTCTAAAAACCAGATCTGTCTTTCATTTCCTATTTGTATATTCACCCTAATCCAGATCCGCAAATGCCCAACCCTGGATTACTGCAACAATCTCCCAGCTATTGTCTTGAGCTAAGAGTTTTAGCTAGGATTACTAGGGTTTTTCTCAGGGCACCAGATTCAAACTGTGGAATAGATTTTCTCTGCATGAAGATCATATTATTGTAGATAAATAGCCTTGGTGGGATTTGGTCTCACAGTTTGGGCATGATTAGTAATCACCTCATTTTATTGCTGTTTTGGGGTGTTAAAGAATTTTTTTTGACTTGTAGGGATTAGAAATTTCTTTATAATAACTTAGTTTCCTTTGAAAACTTTTCCTCCTAGATATTTAGATTTTTTTCATTATCATGCTTCCCATATCCATTTCAATATTTGGGTCTATAGAAGAAGAGGAGAGAACAAAGGAAGAAAAAGGTGATAAATCATTTATTTAAAGAAGAATTTACCAAAAAAAATGCATAGGGAATAAATAAATGAATACCCGAATGAATGGCAAACAATATTTAAGCAATCACTTTTTCCCAATAACTATGCAATGATAAGACTCTTGCTATATAAGACTGCTTCCCCGGAATCTCCTTTTTTTTTTCTGATATACTGTATTTTGGCATCAAAGCATTACTTTTCGATGTTATTATCCAAATAGTAAATTACAGAAGCAGAGGCTAGTACTCTGTACCAAATAATTATGCACTCTTCTGGAGTGCTTCTCACAGACAATCTTGAGACTCCTTTGGTGGAGATATCATCTCCTGGTGGGAATTAGTCTTCCTACTTGTACTTACGCCTCATCTTGAACCAATTAGGTACTGGCTTTGCTTATCCTTAGCCCCTCAAAGACGGAACCTTAAACTAAAAGCACTGCTAAAACTCTCTGTCCTGGAGGAAACTACGACTGTTGTTATCTGGTTCTAAGAGACAATTCTAGTCCTCAACTTCTATAGAAGGCTATTTGGAAGGATCCTAACTTCAACACTACCGTTCTAGAAATGGGCATGCAAAACCAAAAAGTCTACTCCATGTTTAATTTTCATTTCCCTTTTAAAAATGACTTCAGCAGAAAAAGTTTCAAAAGGTAACCCAAGATCAGTTGCGGGCATTGCCAGTGGAGTCTCTCTCCTTCTGAGCACCTTTGGGGAGGGGAGAATCAAGTTATTGTCCTTTTCCTTATGTTTCTCTGACCTGATGTACATTGTTGGTTAGTTATCCCAAACTGTAACTTTGTATCTATGTCTTGAGGAAGTAAAAGAATATTTTAAAAACACAGAAAACCCCACATATTAAAATATCAAGTTGATAATGTTTAAGAGTGCTGAGAAAGGTGGAACATTTGTGTTGGGGAGGGATCTAATTTTCCTGAAGCTAATATTATTCCCTGAATTTATTTAAAGTAAATTAAGACATAGTCCAACCAATGGTGTCAAAGGGTCGGAATTGTAGAAGTGTGTCTGTGTCTGTGAAGTTGGTGTATGGTATGAGAACACAAATTTCACTAGAATAATAATAATTAAATATAATAATGAGAGCTAATATTTATTTATAAGAGCAAAGCACTTTACATATTTTATTTTATCCTTATAAAAACTTTAGGATGTAGGTGCCATTATTATCGCCATTTTACACATGAGGAAACTGAGGAAGACAGAGATTAAGTGGCTTGTCCAAGGTCACACACCTAGAATCTGAGGATGAATTTGAAATTAGATTTTGCAGAGTCTAGATCCTGTACTCTTCCCATTCCTCTATTCTATTGACTCTGAGTAGTATATGGAGAAAGAGAGTGAGGTAACATTCAAGGCCTTAAATCTCTAGAACTTTTATGAATTAATATTTATGAAGTATAAGGGTGGCAGCTCCAAATGGTATACTAGAATTAGATATGAGAATAAGTAGATTCAGACAGAGGTAAGGTTTGGCTTTCTGAGTTGTTTGTCTGTGTAAATAACATGATCCAGAAGAAATAATTCCAGACTGGGAATTAAGAATACCTAAATTCTCTCTACTACCAATTTATGTGACCTTAAGTAATTCAATTCTCTTGTGTCAATTTCTTTACCTACACTGTGAAGGTGTTATGCCATATTTATGAACCATGGGTGATCATTTATATAAATATAGATCTTAGATCTAGCACTAAAAAAAAATGATTTCAGAAGCCACTTAGACCACCCTCTTCCCCTCGTTTTTGATGAGGAAAGTGAGGCTCAGGAAGTGATATGGGGAATATCACACAGGTTGTTAGCACCCAGTGAGGAGTTCCTTACATGTTTAATATCTTGTCGATCTAAAGTCATAAACTCTGTACTTTATCATAGCATAGAGATTGTTGTTGTTCAGGCATTTCACTCATTTCCAACTCTTCATGACTCCTTTTGGGGTTATCTTAGCAAAGATACTGGAGTGGTTTGCCATTTCCTTCTCCAGCTCATCTTACAGATGAGGTAACTAAGGCAAACAGGGTTAAGTGACTTGCACACGGTCATGTAGCTAGAGTCTGAGGCCAGATTTGAATTCAGGATGATGAGTCTTCCTGACTTCAAGTCTGGCACTCTATCCACTGTGTCACCTAGTTGCCCCAGCATGGAAATTATCATGGAGATAATCAGTATATGTAAATGTTCTCTCAGGTCCCACCAAACTGGAAAATAACAACAACAACTTGAAATATAGAGCAAGGAGATATGTTGTATGCCAGGTAAGGGCCACCCCAGCTGCATTCAGTGAGGCTTGTCACCAGAAAGCTGGCCACAGGGTACAGTATTTTCTCAAACCCTGCAGTTCATGAAGACTGTCTACTCAGATAAAAGAACACTGTGCCCTCTTTTATTGAGGTGAGAACACATACTGATGATAATGTAACATAAATGTTAAAAGTTACTAATTATAATGACTTGAGACAGAGGGAAAGGACTTCCTCTCCAGCCCATGAGGGCATGGGTTGACATCACTGATGAAGATCTGAAAGTGTTCTGTAATTCAATAAGCATTACCAAACAGAAAAGGAAAGTCATTAGAAGGTCAGTGGTATTTCCATTAGTTCATAAAAAAATATCACTTTCTCAACTTAGCATTCCAAAAGTGTCTACACAATCTGTGCTCCCCCCAAATTTTTCTAATCAGACACATTCATGCCTCCATATCATTGCCCACACTGTTGCCATTGCCTAGAATGCCCTTTCCACCACCCTCTCTGCTAATCAAAATACTCACTATCTTTTTTTTTTTAGATGTTGAGTGATGGTAATGAAACACTGATTTGGAAACTGCAATAGAGAATGAAGAGTGTGTTGGCCTTTCCTTGTCCTGTTTTCTTTGAGGTTGGAGATTCAGGAAAAGAAATAACCTCCCAGAGAAGTAGAATCAAGCTAGGATTCAATTGAGCCTAGGGGGAATAAGTTTTGGCAATAAAGCTGGAAGAGGGCAAGGTAGTTTGAACAGGGCTTCCAAGTCAAACAATAGACATTTCCTCAAGGCTTACAATGCTCCAGGATCTTAGCTAGGTGCTAGGGATACAAAGTCAAAAATTAAACATTCTCTGATCTCAAGCAGCTTGCATTTCATGGGGGAGACAATATGTACAATACAGGCACATATAAGTACATACCTAATATATACAAAAATTCAAGAGCATAGCAGAAACTGCTAGGAGGGGTACGCAGAATCTGTACCCAAAACTATTGCCAAAGGTCCATTAATTATATTTTGATATTTTTAACATTTATTTTTAAATGCTACATTCCCACTCCCCCACCCCCACCACACTATGATTGCTCCAGTGTGGAATACATACATACACACACACACACACATATATGTGTGTGTGTGTATGTATACATATATATGTACATATATACACATATATACGTACATATATATACATAATTATAAAATTACAAAAACATAGAGCTTGGAAGTTTTAGGATTGAGCTAGAAAGGGACAAGAACAAAGTAGGAAGCTAGAATAGAGCAGGTAGATCATAGTGTATTCTATTGAGGTAAATATATTCTTTCTAGGTAGATAGAACAGGATACAGATATACTGTATATTTCACTTTTTTCTTCGATATCCTATATCTGATTCTAAAGACCAAAAAAAATGAATCTACCCATTGGACTCCATTAGAATTCAGATGAAACTGACACGTGCTAAGCCCCCTTGTTAGTGTCTTTGTATCGTAGGCACATCTGAATTACATGTCACTATTATGCAGATATCAGTCTTTATATTTAATGCTGATGCTGTCTTTTGGTTTAGGGGTAGCTGAAAAGAAGGTACATCTAGTTTTTCATTTACAAAATGAGAAACTTGGACTTGTGGACTTCTAAGGTCTTTTTTTTCTGAAAATCTATAATACTGTGATAACCAATATTACCAGTGCTCATCAAACAAAGGATGACTAAATCAACTATTGGGCAAGCCTACTGTTATATTTGAGAGCCTCAGAGTAATATCACTTGGTGGGGGTAGCTATATTGCTAATGTGATATTTCAGGAGAGAAAAGTGTGTGAGGAAAGGTCACTATTAAATGATTGATTTAAAACCCCAAAAATGATGCAAATTGCAGACTTACCCTCTGATAGCACCTCTGAATATTTTAACAGTTAATTGAATTTGAATTTTATCATAGAAAAAAGTTGAGAAACTGAGGGGAAAACAGACAGACAAAGGCAGGGGGTATTTTCATTAGTGAATGTTGGTGGTGGCGCTTATCAAAGACGATAAAAATATGCCTTTTTTCTTTAAAAATGGACTGAAGAATCAAAATCCCGACTTCCACAATCCTCCCGTGTTTCCTTTTTCTTGTTCTTTCAGATACCACTACTCTACATTGTATAATACAATATATATTTTGACGTTTAAAAATAAAATTAAAAAAAAATCTTTAGCTCACAATGAGCGGTGCACTCCACATTCCTCAACTGACAGACCTTTGGTCTATAAACTTCTGCTTAAGCAGGTACTAATGGGAGGTGATTCCCTAGCTCCAAGGAATAAATAATAGCTAGCAGGGAAAATGCTCCCTCTGTAATCAACTCCCATTAACAGCAACTTAAATAGCGAAGGTGAGGAAAATTCGCTGCCTGATGATCTGCAGATCATGAAACAGGCAGGTGTCAGAATGGCAGTGATAGGTGGTAGTGGGGATGATAACTTGTAGGCTAATTAGAGAGTATGATTATAATTTCAGGTCAGATGCACACTTTTCTTCAGTACAATACGTTTAAAATGCTGCTATTAGTGTTAGACCAAAATAATTCTGAAAAATCAATTGATCAGTCAAGAAGACTTTATTATATGCCTTTTGAGGTTACAAAAACTCATGAAAATAGTCCTTCGTCCTCCACATGATCTCATTCTGGTGGGGAAGACAACATTCTCATGTGTGATAAAGCCATTTTTCAGTAAGGTCCAACTCTACATGACCCTCACTTGGGGTTTTCTTGGTAAGGATACTGAAGTGGTTTGCCATTTCCTTCTTCAGCTAATTTTACAGATGTGTAACTGAGGCAAATAGGATTAAGTTACTTGCCCAGGGTCATACAGCTAGTAAGTGTCTAAGGCCAGATTTGAACTCATGAAGAGGAGTCTTCCTGACTCTAGTCCCAAGGTGCCTCCCATTGTGCCACCTAGTTACCCATTGTCATGTATAGGTGTCTATAAATCACACACACAAAATAGGTAACATTATAGGAGTATGAATAATTGGTGAGGCATCTGCATCTTTGGATTTCTAGCTTCCTGTCCTGGGTGATTGTCTCTAAGAGACAAGCTTCTAAGGACCTTTTTATTTAATTTAGATGGCTCAGCCCCCACTGTCCTGCTCAAATCAGAATCCTCCCACAGCAGCCTACTCAGCTGGATGGACCAAGTGCCACAATGACATAGCAAGGCTGTTCATCAACGTCTGCAGCTCTGCTCCATGTTATGGCTTGGGCAACGTCCTGACACCATTTAAACACCAGCTTCTTTCTACTGCTGCATCTACAGCTCATCCTCATCCTTTTATTAGCCAAAACAAGTGTGATGTATTTATTCTCTTTGCCATGCTATTACTTCTGGGAAGTGGGTGGTCAGGCTGGGGTTTAGCAAAATGTTCCCATGGTATTGGATCAGTCAATTGAATATTGACAGTAGTTTTAATCCAGTGGATATTTTAGAAAAAAAAAATCTGGTTTCTGCCCTAAGGGACAATGTAAGAATGTCATTCTCTTTCTTTTTTTTTTTACCTTTTTTTTTTTCCTTTAGGCAAAACTCCAACAGAAATCTATGAACGCTGAAGTACATTCACAGGCAAAAAGAGTATTATACGCATAAGAACCAAAGAACAAGACTCATCAACATATTGACTAGATCTGAAAAAGAGCCTTGGATGTAACTTTTATTGGCTCACTGAGCAATCCGTGGTCATGCTTTGTTCAAGATCTGTGATGCCAACTACCTTTTCTGTTTCCTGAATGTGAGCTTCTTAGGGATGATCTCAGTGGAAGAGCTAGGAATATTTTTTTCTAAAATACTTATTTTGTTAATCAGTATTGTTAGATGTTTGGACATCCCTCCTATATACATTCTACCTATGCTATACTATATTTTCATAGGATGCTACATCCGTAGAAATGAATAATTTAAAATAATAAACCTTAGAGTCAGAAGTGACCTTGGGAACCCAGTTATTCATATTCTTTCCTTTAGGCAGGTAAGATTATCTTTTCCATTTTATGGAGAAACAACTGAGGACCTGAAAGTTTAAGCATAGTGACTTCCACATAAGCAGGAACATACTGAGTGTGTGAATGTCTTCCTTTGTTTCCCCCCTTAAGCTAAATGTTACTGATGCCTTGTATTTATATATGTGTCACTCCTGGATACTACCTCATAATAAAGCAAAACAGAAACAAATGACTCAGTGATATGCCTGACAACGTAAGCATCATTCCCTATTAATCCTCTGCCTCTCCTGTGAAGAGACAGAGGTATGTCTTGTTATTTGTTTTCCAAGATTTGGAACTCAGAAGTTTAAAATAAGGAATGTTAATTTTTTTCTTCGTGTAACTGGGAAAAAAGAAAATGTTTAATAAAATTTTAAAAAATAAGGAAAGGCAATAAATTTAGAAGACAGAAGAATCTTTGCTTGAGAGGGCATGCTACTTTCCTGTGAAAATCCCATGGTTCTTGGAAGCATTCTATGTTGGGAACAAGTTTGTGTGACTGTGGGGGAGGAAGACAGGAAGGGATGTAGATAGTCTGATTTTCATTGGGTCTCCTCCCCAGTTTATTTTAGGACAACTTAGGCTGATCTCAGCTGGCCCCTTAGATTTCCACAATATTTTTTAAGCAGAACAATGTCGTAGAATGGGAAGAGCACTGAGAAAGTCACAAGCTCCTAGACATCATAGACTTTGATCTGGAAGATAGCTTGGAGGGTATTGGATCCAGTTTCCTCATTCTATAAATGAGGAAATTGAGACTTAGGGAGAGTAAACTATTTGTCAAACCACATATAGTAACTTTGCCTACAAAGCTGGTCTTCTTTCTATAACATGGGGAGAAGGAGGGATTTGCCCTGATAGTTTTGGATTTACAAGAGGTAATTTTAGGTTTGATACATGGGGAAAAACGATATCAAAAGTTAGAGCTGTTCAAAAGTGGAATGGGCTTTTTTGAGAGGTTATGATTTCTTTTTAGGTCTTTAAGCAGAGGTGGGATGATCACTTCTCAGGTGTGTTACAGTGAGGATCCCTTTGGAGATGATTTGGACTTCATATGGTAGCTGAGGTGTTTTCCAATTTGCAAATCCTGTGATTCTGTATCTGTCACATGTTCTGGTCTCGATGCTGACTTAGACTTGACCGTGGTCACAAATTAGGTTATTAGTGGTGTCAAACTCAAATAGAGTCAGCCACATATTGAATTAAAAGTCACAAATGTATATTATCTGTGTTTTATTTTTATTCATTTTGTTCAGTGTTTCCCAATTATATTCCAGTCTGTTTTGGGCTAGCCTCCAAAGTTTTGTTGGATACTTGAGGATACTTTAGGTACCTGTGGAGTAGATGATCTTTAGACTGGTTCTAACTGTGAGTCTCTGATACTAGGACTGAAATTTTTCCTTTCTCTGCAAAGACAAAAAAAAAATAAAAAATTCCCCATTCACCTTTAAGTTCAACTTAATGACATTTACTTATCTTTCCTCCCCTTAATTAGTCCTTTTTCAAGATTCCTCTACTTTAATTGAGAGAATTACCCACCTTGATCATAACCTTGCAGTCTTTCTTGGATTGTCTCTTCCTCTCCTATTCCCCCTTCACCATTCAATCATTCTCATTAATTCTACCTACACAATATCTTGCATAGCTATTCCTTTCTCTTCGTTTCTATGACCTGTATCCTAATTCAGGTCCTTATCACTCTTTCCTTGTATTATCACAACAACCTCTTAGTTGGATTCCCAGATTCTGTCTCCTTTACATGTTGTTGTTGGTTCAGTCACTTTACAGTCATGTCCTCTCTCATACAGTCATGACCTCTCTCATACAGTCATGACCACTCTTTGTGACCCCATTTGGGGTTTTCTTGCCAATGATACTGAAGTCGTTTGTCATTTCCTTCTCCAGTTCATTTTATAGGTGAGGGAACTGAGACAAACAAGGTTAAATATGCCTTGCCCAGGGTCACATAGCTAATAAGTGTCTGAGGCCAGATTTGAACTCAGGAAGAGGAGTACTGGGGACTCCAGGCCTGGTACTTTATCCACTGGGCCACTTAGCTGCCCCACATACAGTGCCAAAATTATTTACATGATTATGTTTCTCTCTTGCTCAAAACTCTTGAGGTATATCCAATCAGTCATTTTCCTAATGTAACTTTATCGTGCTGAATTCTGGTAAAAGACAATCAAATATATAGTAACATTTCTTCCTCACTCTGCGATATGACCTGAGATGATTTTTCGATGCCTTTGAATAATACATACAGCCTTGTTTCTTCTGAGACACACGCAAATCCCTGAGCCTTGGTATTGTGTTGGCTTTTGTCTAGCTATTCTCCAGAGGAAAGCTTTCTCACTTCCCTTACCTCCAGTTGTGTATTTTTAGTGCTTCCTTACAGCTGTGGCTGACTCTTCTCCTGTTTCCTGAAGCTAGCTGAGTTGCCAAATCATCAGATCAATCAATCAGGAGGTGTTACCTCCCTGATCTCCCAAGCTGAAAGCCTTCTCTCCTCCATCATTTTTCCTATAAAATTTCATTTCAGTCACCCTCTACATTGTATTCTACTTCTCTTTGTCCCTGTTATATCCTCACTAATAGGCTGAAAACTCCCTGAAAATAGTGGCAGTGTCTTTGTTTCATCTTTCCATCCCCTCTGTCTAACACAGTGCCTTGCATATGTCTTATTTGTTTCTCTCCCCCTTATTTTCAAAATTCTTAACACTTTGTGTTTGTTTATTTATTTTTGGCAAAGCTAAAGGTGTACCTGAGTTATGGGGCAAGGCTGTGCTAACTTAATACATCTGAGCTGATTTATCTCCTGTCCTTTAGTAATGCTTATGTAATGCCTGCTTTGCACTGAGCCATCTATCTCAATTTCTATGACCTTCTTTTTGGCTTTCATCAGAAATCAAAGGTACCATATTCTTTTCTTGCATAGAAAGTATCTAATTATTAGAAAGGCACAGGCTTTGGTTCATCTCTTTGAGCTGACATCAGTTATTGTTTTCTCTGTGAATTAAAAATAAGTGTATCCTCTGAATTCTCTTCTTTCATAAATGCTAGGAAGGTTATGTTCTTCTAGTGGAAAAGTGGGCTCAAGAACTTGTTTTCTTCAAGTTGTTTTATCCTATTGATGGAGAACCACTTACAAAGCCTGTGTCTCCTGGAAGGGATGCAATTGACTAAGTACCTGTTAGATTTACCTTTCTTTGCATTTATTTACCTTCTTTGTTTACTTGAGACATTGATTCAGTTATAAAATGCCAGTAAGATTGGCATTCTACATTAAAATGGAATAACCTGGAGTTAAGTATAATTGTATCACATTCTGCATCCTCAAAGACCACAGTATGTTTAATGAATTAAAAGCAGGTGTTAACTCTGTTTAATAGAGTAACAGTTTTACTATGATACCCTGCCAATTTGGCAAACTGGTAAATGGTAGGAAGTCAAGTTGCTGATCCAAATTTAACTTGTCTTTTCCTGCAGCCTAAACTAAGTTCTTCGAATGAGTCCTTTCCTTCAATCTCATGTGATTCTCACAACACCACTGTGAGGTATTTACTTTTATTATCCTCTTTTTACAGATAAAAGGGAAGCTGAGAGAGGTTAAATGACTTGCCCAAGGGCACACAACTAATACATTTCTGAGGATTTGAACTCAGATCTTTCTCACTTCATGTCCAGTGCTTTATCTACTGCACTAATATGCTTTATTTTTTATACTTATTTTCTTTTTAAGTTATTTTATGTATTAAACTGGTTAACGTCAAACCTTGTACTATGAAACTTTTTTAAAGAATTCTAGAAATAGAATTTATAAAGTATTTAGTGTACATTAATATTTTTTTATTCAAATCAGAATTTATAGCATTGAAATATAAATTGAAATTTCTAGGTCAATTTCTTTAATCTACTTAGTTTTACCCATGCTAGGAATTTTCTGCTCGTAAGGCTGCCTGATAGTAATAATAATGGGTCAGGCGACATAGGGATAGAAGGCAAATCTGGAAGTCACAAAAATCTGTGTTCAAGTCCTATCTCTGACACATATAAAGCATGTGATCATGTACAAGCAATGTAACCTCAGTGCCCAAGGTGACCTTCTAAGACTGCAAATTGCACATGAATTGTACTTTTCTTAAAGTACTTACTTGGTGTGCTGAATCTTGTTTACCATTATGACTGTGGCAACAATACAGAGGATGCTCCAAAGAAGCCATAATTGCACATGAATTGCATCAGGAGGCAGTTTTCAACACACTGAGATTCCTAGGCAATGAAATGACTAAATGTGACCGGGGGTGATGATGATGATAACAAATAACCCACTCTTCTATAGCTGTTTTCCATTGACAGAAGGCTCTCCCCAAAGCAATTGTGTGAGTTCCTAGTACTATTTCCCCATTTTATAGATGAGAATAGTAGGGCTTCATTGTAGAAGTTTAAATGCCTTGCCTACGATTATACAGTGTCAGCTATCTCCTGATTCCAAGGGCAATACTCTTTCTGTTACACTACGATTGTTGAAAATTGGGGGAAAACCATTTAAAATAAATATTATTCAATTTAATCTAATAACTGTTTGTTAAGTACTTAATATCTAACAGTCATTGTGCTAAGTGCTGGAGATGTATTAAGTAAGTAAGAAAAAGCAATAGTCCATGCCTTCAAGGAGGTTACAATGGGATAGACAATATACAAAAGGAAGCTGAAATGGGGACCAAAATGGGAGGGGGTGTTATCATAGTTATCTGACACTGTGGGGGCATGGTATTCTACAGAATTGAAGCCAATTAGAGACTATTATTGGGGAATGGAGTTACCTGGAAGCTTGTGAAACCTTTATATAAAGGAAGATTTTGGGAGCAACGTATTGAAATTATTGAAGTCATAGAAATCCCAGCTCCTTAGGTTAAAGCAGACTTCATTTTACAGTGCCCTAGTTTGGTAGGCAAAACAACAGTAAGGATTATGTGCCCCCTATTTCTTAGGGAGTTTCTCTGCTCACGCTGACATTTAATTCACAACTCTGTGAGTTTTCGCAATAGTTCTACTAGCAATATTTTTGGTCTGTTATGTCAAAAAGTGTCAGATTTTTGAAAGAATGTGAGCTTGGGCCAATATGGTTTTGTTTTGGCCTCATTCAAAATAGTAGTTTGTACAACTAGATTGTCTTTGCTGACAACAAACCTCATGAGAATGTTTGTACTTTTCTTAAAGTACTTACTTGGTGTGCTGAATCTTGTTTACACATTGTGATTGTAGCAACAATACAGAGGATACTACAAAGAAGCAGCAATGCAAGCTATTGTTGAGTACATCTTTGGTGTGATATATTTTAGGGGAAATCGGGTTGAGCTGAAGAAGATGAAATGCTAACTTTTTCTATTCTAAAATTCTAAGATCTGAGAGATGAAAGAGAACTCCAGGAAGGAAGGAAACAAACAAGTATTAAGCTCCTACTTTGTGCAAGGCATTGTACTAATTTAATAATATTATTCTCATTTGATCCCCATTTTAAAGTTGAGGAAACCGACATAGACAGATGAAGTGACTTGCCCAGGGTCACTATTTTATAGGTGTCCGAGGCTGGATTTGAATTCAGGTATTCCTGACTCAAGGTCCAGTATTATGCCACCTAGCTGCCTCAAAGCATGAATTATATATACAAAATCTCTATCAAGTGATCATCTGGCTTCTGCTTAAACACCTGTAATTATAGGGAAATCATTACTACATGAGGCCATTCATTCCCATTTTAGGCAGGTCTAATTGTTTTAAAGATTTTCCTTATACTGTGATAAAAGCTACTTCCTATAATTATTACCTATTAGTTTTAGTTCTGACTTTTGATTCAAGTGGGAAAAAAAAAACTCTTTAAATATGTGAAGATTATTCTTGTGTCTTTCTTAAGTCTTCTCTTGTCCAATTTAGCCTATCCCAATGTCTTTTGCTACTATAAATTTTTTATAAATTTGACTTTTCTCACTCAAAGACTAGGCTGTCTTTTTCTGATCATGCTCACTTTTCCACATTCTTTCAAAAATGTGACACTTTTAGACATAACTAGGCCCCAGTACAACTTCTCCTTTTTTGGGCATTCCTACTCAAGAGTTTTTGAATTATTGAAAATTGAAAATGATTCTTTTAAATGTTACTTCACAATTGTGTCTCATATTGAACTTGGAGTTCACTAAAGCCCCTGGTTTTGCCTTCGCACCCCTAGAACTCTCATGCAAACATATTCTTCCCTTTGTGTGTTTGATTCCCTTTAGTTCTTTGTGCAATTGTTACCTTGAACCTATCGTCTTGTTCTGACAAGGTCATTTTGTAGTAAAGAAGACCCTGTGTTAGTATATGGATGAAAATATGGGATGCAGTATGTGTATGCGTGTTTTTGTGTTAAGGGAAGTAGTAAAATAGTTGATCTTTGTTTTATGAGTATAAATGTTAGATTAGATTCTAGGATAAATGCACAAATATTCGTGTTCTAGCACAAATAGCTAATCTTTTTTTCTCCTTTTCCTGACCACCTAATGAAACTATGCCTTCATCATCTCAAGATTAAGAAGTACAGTGCTATGAAAAACATGTTAGACTAGAATTGAGACCTAGCTTCTAATTTCAGCTCTGCTAATTAATAGTTTCAAGCCAATCATTTAATTTCTGTTTTCCTCCATTTGCTTATCTTTACAATTAGAATATCTGCTGTGGATACTGGATGGAAATCTTTTAAGAAGTTGAATATAGATGAGGCGCATAGAAAAATGCTTTGAAAACTGTATAGGGTAATACAAATATGATGTTACTATTATTAATTTATCATAGAGACTAGAACCAATCTGTGTTGGGATTTACAGAGGCTAAAGGTGCTTACACCTCTCTTCTTTTTGTACCTGGCTCATCACTTTAGGACTGGCTGACTTCTCAACAGGAGAAGTTCACTCCCTTATTTTCACATTTCTTGGTTTGGTCAATGGTGCTTTTGGATTCTTATCTAGGGTCAAGTGAAAAATGTTAGAGTTAAAAAAAAAAAGTACCGAAAATACTAACAGGAATCAAACATGGAACAAATCCTCTATTCCCACAGAGGAAAGCACAAAAGGATGATAACTTAAATTACAGAATGATTAGAACAGAATTCAATAAATTATCACTATTAGGACAATTGGTTGGGAACCAATGTATTCAAACCTCATTGGGAAACAAAATAGTTTTTGATAGATGCTCATTGGCTATTTCACATTTCATCTTTACTGGGGATTGACTGACTAAATTTCAACCTCTTCTTTCTAATGGCTTCCTTCTCTCCCAAACTGATTCTTCTCTTGGTGCCAATCCATTCTTCCTCTTGCTCAGGCACACTTTCCTGGTGGTTTTAGAATTACCTGATACAGGTGCAGTCCTTTGCTGTAAGTTGCTACTCTTCCATGGGAAGACATTGCATCTGCCTTGACAGTAGGGAGGTCCATGATGGTGATGGCCATGATGGGTGCAAGATCCCACACCAAAGGAAAGAAGAATAAAAAGAGGATGGGCGCATCCCAAGAACAAGCTTGCCTATGAAGGACAGATAATCATAGCTTTTGACTGGTGATAAGAGGAGAACACAACATATCATAGAGATTGTTCATAGCAAGAAAGATGAGGACTGGTCATGAAGTTTTGACTGAGTATCTAGTCATCGAGATTCAACCCAGTGATATTATACATGGATGGGGTCTGTCTCCTCAAACTCCTTGTGATTATCTGAAATAGTGATTGAGCATGGTCCCGGTGGCAGAGGGAGAAGGCACCCAAAGATCACCTACCATTTTATTTTAAGTATAAAATTATTTAGATACATGGTAAGAATACATCCTTCAAAAAGAAATACTACTTGATAGTGGGTAGCAAGAGTCAAGGGAAAAGATAAAAATGATGGGACCATGAGCATAATAAATATTACTTGGATGAAGTAAAGAATTCTTTAAATAAAGGAGGAAAAAAAAAGATGATAGAACCATGAAGCTGATAACAAAGCAATGTTTTAAAAAGATTAATTTAAGTCACCTTCTGAGTTTATGGATAGGAATCAAAGACTTGGAAGTGACATGGAAGAACACCTTTTATATTGTAACTAGCTTTTGGTTCTCAGAAACAGAGGTTCAGTAAATGTCTTGTTCTGTATTAGAGAGGAGGCAGATATTTAGCTTTAGTTTTAGAAGACCAAGATCTACCACTTTATTGATATAAATGATCTGTTTGAGACTGTGTTACTTTTGTGGACTTGCCAGAGTGCATGTCTACTGCATCTTGATTAGGGAGATTTTATTTATATGGCCACTATTAAAAATCAATGACATGTAGCAACTTGCTTTTTAATATACTTTTGCTTTTGATTGAATTTTGCTCAGCATGGAGATGGATGGTGATTATCCGACTGGCTTAACTTTTTTTTTCAGGAATACTATTTCCATTTATAAAGTCTAAACTGGTCTTTACTTATCCTCTCTGTCCTCAAGCTTTTCATGCCTAAAGAGAATTGTATATCATAGGATAGAAGTTGACCTTTTAAGGTTAAAAAAGAGATTCTTCAGTCATGATGCTAGCAGCCAGGACTCTACTCTGCTGCTACTGCTATTGCTGTAAGTAGTTGTAGATTTCCATAATTTTTGCTAATATAGGACAAAACCAGAATTTAATAATAATAAAAATATCATATGAAATGTCATCACCATTGGATTCTGAGGTCCTTGAGGTCAGGCACTGTTTTTGCCTTTCTTTGCATCCTCAGTGCTTATCATAATATCTGGTACATAGTTGGTGCTTAATAAATGCTTGTTAACTCAACTTGAGTTTATATAAGGGGTTGCTGGGTCCAGAATCTGGCTAAAGGGTATATGAATGAGACTGAAATCAAACCTAATGATGATCCATATAAAACCACAACATAAGCTATACGCAGAAGTAGCCTACTCAGAGCTAGTTTGTAAATGTAATCCTGATAAAAGAGAGGGTCTATGGTGTGATGCAATGTAAAGAACCCTAAATTCAGAGGAAAATGAACTGGGTTCTAATCCCAGCTTACTAACCATGTGACCTTGGGCAAGTCATTTCATTTCTCCAGGTTAGACTTTTTCATCTTTAAAATGAGGGGGAGGGATTAGATTACATTGATTCTAAGGTTTTCTCTAGCTCTATAGGAATTCTTACCCTAGCATCTGGAAATTAGGGGAGAAAAATGATAACTATATGTAAATGTAATTGGTTAACTTTGTAATGTTTTCTATTATACTTTACACTTTTAAAATATTATTCTTAGAGCAGCATCATCAGATGCACCATATTGTGAAAGGGGTTAATATCATAAAAAAAAGTTAAGGCCCCTGTTCTAGAACTGTGATACAGTGTCTGACACAGAGGTTGTTTTTTGTATTTCATTCTCAAAGAGAACCATGACATGACATTAGGGAGGTGATGCCATGATATGCAAGTGAACTGGATTTAAGTGAGGGAGGGCTATCCAAAGTCACCAGCTTCACTTTCTCCTCTAGAGTCATCTGGGTCCAGTGGCAAGATATGAATCAGGACGACTGGAGATGGTCCTCTCCTGACCCATGGTAAGGCTTTAATAAATGTGCATTGTTTGACTGATAGACAACAGTAGCATGAAGAAATAATTCAAAAGGAAATTCATATGTGCTGATTGGAGAGAGGGAATTTCTAGTTTTTACCAAATTTCAGCAAAAACGTTATGGTGCAACTAATGGGACAAAATCTCTTTTAATAACAATAGCTCCCAATTTTGTGGCTTTGGGTTTTGCAAAAAACATTGCTCACCACCCTGTGAGCTAGAAAGTGTAATTATGAATATCTTCTTTTAGATAGAGGAAGTGAATCTTAAAGTATTGGAATGACTTGTCTTCAGCCACATAGATAGAAAATGTCAGGGTTGGGGTTCAAACTCAAATCTCCTGACTCCAAGTACAGCAGTCTTTCTATCAGAATTGGAACTAGAAAAAAATTTTCACCTGGGGAAAAGCAGTTTTGGAGTAGGGGACGGAAACTGCAGAACAAAACTGAAAAAAAAGAGATCATGAAATATAGCAGCAGAGGTCCTTGGGGTCTTTAAAGGATGGGGTGCTGACTACAATGTTGATGCTTTGGGAAAAGCTCTCACCATTTACACTAGTGATGGCTTTGGCTCTGAATACACTATCCTACCTTTCTCATAAATTCCAACATTGTCAGATATGGCAATGTTGTCAGACCAGAGACACAATGATCTATATACAGTCTAGAAAAAGAGTATCTGTATATTGTTGTTGTTGTTTTTCTATACTACTATTGAAGAAAGGCCCTGTATATAGTAGACAAAATTATGCTGGTTATTAGAAAAGTACATTCTATAATGGAACAGTCATAATTCCTTACACTTCACCACAACCTTGATGAAATACTCCATGAGACTAAACTAATCTCTTTACTTTGAGTATCACCAGGGAAACATCTGGGTGTTCAATTAGCTTTTGAACAACCTTAATACTAGAAAAAAGGGTGTTTGAATAGAAATATTTTGTTAGATAGAAAAATGTGATGGTACTTGATGGTTCACAAAAGACTTTAATCACAATATCCCATGAGGTTGTTGGTTCATGTTTTATTTTCATTTCTAATCAATGAATGCAAAAAGCGGGGCACAAAGAGATTAAGGGTCAAAGTTAGGACTGAAAGTCAAGTCTAATAAATCAAAATTCAGTATTAATTGAGAACTTGATATTTAGATTTACCAGTCTTTTATGATCTTAGGTATAGTGAATCAGTCCCTTCATCATGGTACCTTAAAGTTAATCAATATAATTGAACCCTTGTACCTACAGAGGTGAGCATCAGAACCTAGATCCCAAGTAGTTCCCTCTAAAATATTGCTCTTATGGTGATGTCCTCCTTAAGTCCCTAGTCAGTGTCATTCTTTTTTACACTTAAAAAAACAGTAACTGAAATACAGAGAAGTTTAGACCAAACTATATTTTGAGTTGACTTTTACCTATATGATATATTCTTTCCAGGTAAGAGTTATTTCTAAAATTAATAACAATAATAATAATACCCAAGTCTTCTAAAAGACATTTTCATAAGCTATCCTTTTCCTCTAAATTGCTAAACATTATGCATGCATGCATACATATATGTGTGTATATGTATATGTGTATGTGTGTATATGTGTATATGTGCATATATATGTATATAAATACATATGTATATGTATGTGTGTGCGTGTGAGACACACTTTTTTCTTTCCCCATAAATTGTCCTTTGGCCCTTACTGTCAAACAATTGTGGGCTACAGTAACTGAAAATATTGAGTCATGGACAGAGCTAATTAGTGTCAGGAACCTAGTAAACCTCCCAATGTGAGAGCCATAATTGTAAATACAAGACGCTTCAAACCGCTGCTTCTCATTTGTGAGCTATCATAACAAGCACCATCTGCCAAAGGAGAGAGTAAAGAATGTTAGGAGCAGTTGGTTGGGTTGATGAGCTGCTACTTGTGGCAGGATATTCTGGCTCTTTGTTTCAAGAAAATATGTTTGATTTGCCAATGAGTTTTTGTGTTTTCTTTTAAATTTGTTTACAAGGAATTTATGCAGCGAACAAACAATAAGCATCGATATTACCATATCCAAAACTGATTTTCCCAGATTCCTCTTTTATGTTTTTTTTTAATATCTTTCTCTTTTCCCTATTTTCCTTTAGATCAATTACCTCCTCTGATAAAATTCAGAAACTTACCCCCCTGTATAATCAGATTCTGGATTTCAAGAAAATTTTTACATTGATTTGATCTAATTAAAATCTTTATTGGTAGCATGCACACTATTACTGGAATACTTATATGAAAAGATACAAGGAAACAACATATCCTGCATCATTGTCATCCTTGTATCTCAGACCTGACGAAGCTTTGAAAAATTAACTGGCTGAGACCAGGTGGTGGAGTCAAGATGGTGGAGTGAATTGTCACAATTGCCAAACTTCCCCCAAGATCTGTTCTAAAGAATAATCACAGAAAATTCAAAATCAAAATCTGAGAGGAAAACTGAACCAAAAGTCATAGTGGGTCATTTTTCAACTCAATGCAGCTTAGGAAGACAGAGAGGTTTATGAACATTGGGATGGGTGCTGGGTAGAATAGTGACTCACAAAACTTGGTGAAAATAGCATGGGCTTTGGGCCTTAAGGTGACAATTATAGCAGCACTAATGGGGTAGCAGATGCACTGAAAACACAGGGATGATAAGGAGACTGAATATGGTCAGGAAGAAGTTCTAGGTGATCCCTGTGCTAGCATTGGGCACAGACTCTGATACCATTTGGAAGCTCCACAACCTATTACACAGTTCTAGGTACCAGATCTAGGGCAGAGCAAAGCAGTTACAGTCATGAGGGAGAAGAGGCCCTACCTGGGTAAGGACAAGAGAGAAGACCAGGAGGGCAGTGATCAGATCTTTCCTCAATCAAACTACCTTGGAAACACCAAAACCCTATAGACCCCCCAGATCAAGCTATAGAAGTTCAGGCCAGCCATCATCTCCTTGCCCTCCCCCCACCACCACTAGAGGTGAGCAGAGCCTAACTCTAATGAAATCCAAAGTCAAGAAATTGGTTGGAAAAATGAACAAACAGACAAAAGACCCTGACCATAAAAAGCTTCTATGGAGACTGGGAAACTCAAAATAATAAACTCAGAAGAAGACAACTTGAAGACATCTTTGGGAAATATGCAGATTGGGTACAAGTCCAATAAGAATTCCTAGAAGATCTAAATAAAAAGATAAAAATAAACAAAAACAAGATTTAAAAAATCAGATAAAACCAGTAGAGGAAAATATGAACTCTCATAAGACAAACTACTGACCTGAAAAAAAAATAGATTAAAATAAATAATTTAAGAATTATTTTGCTACCCGAAATTCATGTTTAAAAAAAAGCAGAGCCTAGGCATCACTTTTTGAGAAATTATAAAGGAAAATTACCTACATATAAAACTAGAGGTCAAAGTAAAAACTGAACATCACCTCCTGAAATATATTGCAACTAAAATACAGAGCACTCAGATCAAAGTTAAAATGTTGCAAAAAGCTGGAAATATCAGTGAGCCAATCAGGATCATATGAGGTTTAGTAGACACCACTATGAAGGAGAAGGGGTCTCATAATCTGATTTGCTAGAAGGGAAAGGAGTTAGGATTACAACCAAGTATAACCTACCCAGCAAAACTAAGTATAATCTTACAAGGAGAAAAAAATGATATTTAATGAAATAAAGGATTTTCAAGCATTCTAATGGAAAAAAAAATCAGGCATGGATAGAAACTTTGATATTCCAACACAAGACTCTAAAGTTAAGGGTGAGAAATCATAAGGGCTTTTACAATATCACACTGTTTACATCCTCAAATGGGAAGACATGACAATGCAACACCTAAAACATTCTTATCATCAAGGCCCTTAGGAGGTGCCAGGGGAACATAAGTATAAGATTTTAATGTTATAATGATATCAAAATAGGAGTGGAGAAGGGGGGAAGGAAAAAGATAAATGTGGAAAACTATCTCACATATAAGGAAGTTTTTACTCTTGAGAATAAATGAGAGGGTGAACAATCAATGAAAGAACCTCATTATGATCTGAACTGGTTCAAGAACAGCAGAGTACATATAATAACAGAGTTGGGCATAGACATTTATCTTACCCAGCAGGGAAGTAGGAAGGGAAAAGGCTGAGAGAAAATAGAGCTGGTAAGGAAGGTATAAGACAGTTGTCAGAAGAACAACAGACTTTTGAGGAGGCGATAAAATAAAATAAAAAGGATAAGTAGAAAAGAACAGGAAGGAGAAAAATACACAGTTATCAATCATAAATCTGAATGTAAATGGTATAAATTCACCCATAAAATGGAAGAGGATAGCCTAAGAGATTGATAACCAGAGTCCAAAAATAGGTTGTTTAAAAAGAGACACATTTGAAACACTAAAACACATACAGACTTAAATAAAAATGAGAGACTGCAGTAAACTCTATTATGCATCAGCTGATGTAAAAATAAAAAGTCAGGGGTCACAATTATGAGTTCAGACAAAGGAAAAAAAACAAATCTAATTAAAAGAGATATTTAGGGAAATCATATTTTACTAAAATATACCATAGACAATGAATTAATATCAATATTGAATATACATACCAAAAGGTGTAGCATCCAAATACTTTGGGTTTTTTGCTTTTTGGAGGGGGGGAGGACATAGCAATTGAGGTTAAGTGACTTGCCCAAGGTCACATGGATAGTAAGTGTTAAGTGTCTGAGGCTGGATTTGAACTCAGGTTCTCCTGACTCCAGGACTGGTGCTCTATTCACTGTGCCACCTAGCTGCCCCTAGCTTCCAAATTCTTCAAAAAAAATTTAAATGAGTTACAAGAGGAAATAGATTTTAAAACTACACTGGTGGAAAAACCTCAATTTACCTCTCTCACACCAAGAAAAACTTAAAATTAAAATAAACAAGAAGAAATTAGATATAAATGGAATTTAAGAAAAAAAAATAGATACAGATTTCTGGAGATTCCTAATTGACAATAGAAAGGAGTAAATTTCTTTCTTTGTTGTCCATGGCACCTTCACAAAAAATAGCCATGTTTTAGTATATAAAAAAATTTCTTAAACAAACACAGAAAATTAGAAAAATTAAATATACCCTTTGAGACAAAAATACAATAAATGATATTTGATAAAGGGCCCTTGAAGCCTTGATGAAAAGTTTTATGCAAATAAATTAATCTAGCAGGAGTGGGGAAAATGCAGCTTTGAGGCCACATGTTGTCTTCTATATCCTTGATCTTTTGACTGAGTTCAAGATTTACTGAACAAATCCTTTTTTTTAAAGGAATTTGTTCTGTGAAGTTTGGATTCAGTCTCAAAGCCACACTTGAGGACCTAGAGGATCATATGTGGCCTTGAGGTCACAGGTTCTCCACCCCTGAAACCTAAAGAAACAATAGGTCAAAGAACAAATCATAGAAACAATAAATATTTTCGTTAAAAAGAATGACCATAATGAGACAACATACAACAATTTCTAAATGTGGCCAAAGCAATGCTTAGAAGGGAAATTCTATCTCTGAATGCTTACATGAACAAAAAAAGAGAAAGAGGGGGTGGTGTAGCACATGCAGCAGAGAGTGGGGCTGTTTGGAGGTAAGTTTATCCACCAACCACAAGGGCCATTACCAGGCCTATCACCCCAGGTCTGAGATCTGTCAGAGCTGAGTAAGAGACAAATGCAGGGCCCACGGCAGTGGCAGCAGCTACTGCTGGGACTATCAACTCACAGCTTGGAAATTTAAAAAGCACCTATCTGAACTTCCAGGGACCAGGATGGGAGAGTTAGCCCTGCCTGCTCCATTCCCTCCCACCCCCACTCCTGAAAACACAGAAATTATTGCCCCAGAACAAAATTTTACAATAGTGAAGGCTTGGGAATCCTAGAGGAAGGGTGTGGTTAAAGCCCTACCTCAGAATGGGTAAAAACAGATTGCAAAAACAAAGAAGCTAGAATCCTATTATTGTGAGAGAAAGGAACCAAATTCAGAAGGAGACAACATTGACTCCACACCCACAGCTGAAGTCTCAGCAGGGAATATGAATAAGTCTCAAGCACAGAAAGCATTCTTAGAAGAGCTCAAGAAGGACTCTGAAAACTAGATTATAGAGGTAGAAGATAAAACAAATAATTCTTTTAAAATCAAAATTGTAAAATTAGGAAAAAACATTACAATGAAGAAAACAGCTCCTTAAAAATAAAAATGTATGAAATGGAAAAACATATGGAAAAGGTGCTTCAAAAACTGACTGAAGAAAATAATTTGCTAAAAATTAGAATCAACCAAATTGAACCTAATGACTCTTTGAGGCATCAAGAATCAGTCAAACAAAAAAATCAAGAATGAAAAATTAGAAAAAGAGGTAAAATATTTTGATGGAAAAATAACTGACCTGGAAAACAGATCCAAGAGAGATAATCTAAGAATTATTGGTCTACCAGAAAATCATGATGAAAAAAAGAGCCTGGACAACATTTTCCAGAAGCTTATCAAGGAAAACTGCGCTGAGATCCTAGAACCAGAAGATAAAATAGAAATAGAGAGAATCCACTGGACACCTCCTGAAAGGGATCCCAAATTGAAAACTCCACAAAATGTTGTAGCCAAATTCCAGAACTATCAGATAAAGGAGAAAATACTGCAAGCAGCGAGGAAGAAACAATCCAAATATCGTGGAACCACAGTAAGGATTGCACAGGATCTGGTGCTTCTACATTGAAAGATTGGAGGGACTGGAATATGATATTTCACAAAGCAAATGATCTAAGGTTACAACCAAGGATCAACTATCCGGTGAAACTGAGCATAATCTTTCAGGCAAGGAGATGGTCATTCAGTGATATAAGACTCTTCTGATGAAAAAGCTGGAGCTCCATGGAAAAGTCAATCTTCAGTTACCAGACTCAAGAGAGACATAGAAAGGTAAATAGGGAAAACACACACACACACACACACACACACACACACACACACACAAAACATATTATTTAATAAGAGCAAACTGTTTACATCCCTATATGGGAAGCTGATACCTGGTATTATTGAGAATTGTATACCTATCACAACCTTTAAAAGGGATATAGATAAATAGAGGGGGTGAGTAGAAACTAAATAAAATGATGATAAAAAAGTCTTATTAAGGAGTACAAAGGGACTACAATGGAATAAGAGGAAAAACATGAAGTAGAAAAGGGTAAATTATGCCACACAAAGAGGCATAAAAATAGATTATACTAGAGAGGAAGATGGGGGGGAGATGAAAATTATAGGTACTTCACTGAAGAAATAGATAGCAAAACTATACTAGTGGGGGTCCTCAATCTCCCCCTCTCTGAACTTGATAAATATAACCTCAAAATAAACAAGAAAGTATTTAAGGAGGTAGATAGAATCTTAGAGAAGATAGACACATAATATCTTGTGAAAAAACTGAATGGGGATAAAAAGGAATATATCTTCTTCTCAGTGGTACATTTCATATACACAAAAATTGACCATGTACTAGGGCATAAAAACCTCACAATTCAGTGCAGAAAGGCAGAAATATTAAATGCATCCTGCTCAGATCATGATGCAATCATAATTATATGTAATAAATGGCCATGGAAGGATAGACTAAAAATTAATTGAAAACTAAATAACTTAATCCTAAAAAATGAATGGGTCAAACAAGAAATTATAGAAACAATCAATAACTTCATTCAAGAGAATGACACTAATGAGACAACATAGCAAAACTTGAGGAATGCGGTAAAGACAGTTCTTACGGGAAGTTTTATATCCCTCAATGGTTATATGAATAAATTCAAGAAAATGGAGGTCAATGAATTGGTCATGCAATTGAAAAAGCTAGAAAAAGAACAAATTGAAAATCCCCAATTAAATGCTAAATTAGAAATAATGAAAACCAAAGGAGAGATTAGTAAAATTGAAATTAAGAAAACTATTGAACTAATAAGTAAAACTAAAAGCGGTTTTATGAAAAAAACCAATAAAATTGATAGACTTTTGGCCAATATGATAAAAAAAAAAGAAGAAAACCAAATTATGAGTATCAAAAATCAAAAAATCAAAAATGATCATCCTTTTCTCTAATGAAGAGGAAATTAAAGGAATATTTAGAAATTATTTTGCCCAATTGTATGCATATAAATTTGACAGTCTTAATGAAATGGATGAATATTGAATTTGAATGGATTTAAGAGTGACAGAACCCACTGGGAGATGGAGCGGGGCAGATTACCAGCCCAGAAAAGTGCCTACTCCGGGCTGGGCAGGGAGAATGGAGCACATAGGAGCTGTACCAGCAAGGATCTGAGAGAGAGTATGGCAGACTGAGAAGAAGCCCCAGTTAACCGGCAGACTCACCCAGCTGGAGGGCTCATGGCAGCTGTCTTGCCACAGGACAGAGGATCATTGTTGGAGCTGGGTAGGAGAAAACTCGGGGCCCACAGCAGCATCAGCAACTTTTCCTGGGGCTAACCGCCTGCAGCCTGGATATTTAAAAATTACATAACCAAACTTCCAGAAGTCAAGATGGAGGAATAAAATTTAGTTGCTTTGATCCCCCCTCCCTGACCTAGAAAAGTCCAGAGTTAAATGCCCCACCTAGAGTAAAATCTTGAATTAGTGGAAACAGCCTCAGGCTTGGGTGTCACTGAGGAAAGGGGAAGGGAGACAGTACAGAGTCTAAGCCCAGGAAGGAGGAGCCAGAAAGCCCTAGCAACAAAAGCCCAGGTGGGCTTTAGCACCACCTGGCCAATAAGCAGACTGCAGCCCTGCCCTGCCCTTCTGCTGGCCTCCTGCTACTGAGCCTGCCTGAGCTGTAGCCCAGAGATACAGGGGTGGAAACCTTAAGGAGCCAGACCACCCCTCCCCCATAGGTTATTCTGTAAGCCTCAGGATAACTCACGGGAAACATTGAGAGTCCTGGCCTTGGCCTCAGTCTAGACATTCAGAGGCTACAGCTCACAAAATGAACAACCACACCCCTTCCTCTCAACCTGAGAAGTTCAATACTTCTGTAGCCCAGAAGCAGATATCCACTCCAAAAATCCAGGACATAGGCAACCACAATGGGCAAGAAGGAAACTACGAAGGCTAGGACTATCAAATCTTTCTATAGTGAGCAAGAACAAGCAAATTCAGAAGGCAACATGGACTCTATACTCACACTGGAGACCACAGAAGGAAATATGAATTGGTCTCAAGCCCAAAAAGCATTCTTGGAGGATCTCAAGAAGGATTTTAAAAATGAGATTGGAGAGGTAGAAGATAAATTTAAATCTACAGTGACAAAATTGGAAAAAAAATCTCACTGAAGAAAACAAATCTTTAAAAAGTAAAATTGGAGAACTAGGACGGGAGGTCCAAAATCTACCTGGAGAAAATACCTCCCTAAAAATGAAAACTGAACATATGGAAAAGGAACTTCAAAAACTAATTGAGGAAAATAATTCACTAAAAATCAGAATCAGTCAAATTGAAGCTAAGGACTCTATGATGCAGCAAGAGTCAGTCAAACAAAACATAAAGATTGAAAAATTAGAAGAAAGTACAAAATATCTCACTGGAAAAACAACTGACCTGGAAAACAGATCCAGGAGAGACAACCTAAGAATTATCGGCCTACCAGAAAGCCATGATGAAAAAAGCAGTCTGGACAGCATCTTCCAAGAGATTATCAAAGAAAACTGTCCTGAGGTCCTAGAGTCAGAAGGGGAAATACTTATTGAAAGAATTCACTGATCTCCTCCTGAAAGACATCCCAAATTGAAAACTCCAAGAAGTATATTAGCCAAATTCCATAGCTACAAAGTCAAGGAGAAGATACTGAATGCAACCAAAAAGAAACAATTCAAATATTGTGGAACTACAGTCAGGATTACACAAGACTTAGCAGCTGCTACATTAAAAGATGAAGGATTGGAATGTGATATTTTGTAAAGCAAAAGAGCTAGGACTGCAACCAAGGATCAACTACCCGGCAAGATTGAGCATATTCTTTCAGGCAAGGAGATGGTCATTTAATGAAATAAAGGACTTCAGGCTTTCCTTATGAAAAAACCTGAGCTCAATGGAAAACTCGATCTCCACTTACAAGACCCAAGAAAGACATAAAAAGGTAAACAAAGAAAACACACACTCACACACACACACATACATGCACAGATGCTCACACATGCACATAACTTGGGACTCTAAGAGCAAACTGTTTACATTCCTTTGTAAGAAACAGATACCCATCAATACTGAAATTTGTATAAGTATTGTGACACTTAAAAGGGATGTACATAGAAAGAGGGTGTGGGTATAAGTGAAATAATCTGAAGATTT